>JAHSPW020000002.1:24741144-25213644 GCA_019985065.2 Arctostaphylos glauca
TTATATAAACAAAGCTAGCTCTACTGTAAAGGTGCAAAAACTCTGGTATTCTAGTTTTCTCCACTACAAACTTTGACTTACGTATCGGAGAGGTGTTGACAAGGCACCACACCTATATCAAGTGTGTTACAGGTTTAGTCGAGTGAGTGATGTTCAAATTCGTTCCATTAGTTGATGCCGTCTGTGGGAACGAATTTTTCGTTTCTTATTTCAATCTCTTGATTGGATGGATTATGGTTAAGGCTCGCTCCATGGCCTCAAATGCTGGCAACCATCCGCGAGATCAAAATGAACATTGGGAATAGGTTCCTAATGTTCCGCTAGCTCTAATCAACCACAAAGATTACTAGGCACTTCGCAACCAAGTCCTTACTCTAACTTAGGGGATACAACGCATCCTGGATCAGAACCAGTTGTTGTTGCAACGTTATCCTCCTCCTTTCCCCAACAGAGGAGGCCATCTCCTTCGTGCTAGGAATATTATTCCTCCTATTAGTGATCCCCAGCCTGAGGAAGACCCTGCAAACCAGGACGAAGGTGATAGTCATGAGGCTAGCCGCCATAATAAATCCCATGGCACCCACAATTCTCTCAAGGAGGACAACAGCTCCCAGAAGAAGCAATGACAGAGCAAATGGGACAGATAAAAGCTCAGCTGGATGGACTGACTAGTCATGTGAGGATTAAGGCCCAGCTTTTGTCAATGAGCTTGTTTAGACAACTGATCTACCCTTCACGACCAATGTGATAGCTGACCCTCTCCCACCAAAATTCAGAGTCCCCCAGATCGACACTTTTGATGAAACCAAAGACCTTCTTGGCCATATGGAGACTTACAAGTCTTTGATGCATTTGTAGGTTGTCTCAGATGCTATCATGCATAGAGCTTTTCCAATCACGCTTTGAGGAGTTGGTTGGATGTGGTTCAATAAGTTATCTCTCGAGATTGTCAACACGTTCATAGTAGGGTAGCAATATAGAAGATCAACAACTTATATGCTTAATGTGAAGCAAGTTATGAGAGAAAGCTGACGGAAAAACGACTAGGCAAACTCTTAATGGCCTAAAGTATTAAGTTGTCGAATTTCAACCACAGAATATCTAAATTTACAACTCATTCGCTCTATAATTAAGACAATCTCTTGAGATTTATTTGCCCTTAGCTTCACTATAAATAAAGTATCATGTAAACTCTTTTAGTAGTACTCATTACTTCACCATAAACTCTTTTAATGGTACTTAAGTATTATTTTTGGTACTACAAATCAAATATCATTATCTGTAGTAGTTGGGAAAATTATTTTACTATGATGAAGTGATTATGTTAATTCTAGAGATGAAAGAATTATGAAAAAATCAATACAACAATCGCGGTTCAGTTGGTTTGAAATAGAAGTTGATCGGTTTTGGTTCATTCAAACAATTTTTTTTTAATTTTTCGGTTTAGTTTTGAGTGTCTCTATTTTTTATTTGCACTAATCAAATCGAACCAAATTAAACTGAACTAAATTTATAAAAATAAATCTTAACCGTTCAATCCCACTCTAATTCAACAATCAAACAAAACAGCAAAAACCTTGATACGAGGTCCAAAATTTACAAAATACCCCGAAAATTGGGAAGAAGGGTTTAAAGTGTGTTTGCCACTTTGAAGTGGGTTTGGGTTTCTACTATGATTCAAATGCGCTAACACTAAGGCAATTTCTTCTATTTGACTCAAAATTAAGTCCATTTCGATAAATTCGAATGGCTTGACAAGATTGACCGAACTGATTTACTTTAACCAATTTCTATCCTCACATAAAATCGATCCCAATCGATTTATAGAATTTTCATCTCGAACCAATCATGTTCGGACTTCCATGCTTACAAACCGATTGAACCTAACTGATTTCAACCCTAGTTATTTCGATCTCATAGACACAAAGGATGCTAGAGCTCCGTCAATCCCCTGTTCATCGATAAATGATGCTCTCTCTTTACCATTTCGTGTCAGATGCAACAAGAGATGAATCTTTTTTCTTACTTGCGAATCACAGAAGCACCTAGTTCCCAGAGGAGCACTGCTCACTTTCCTTTGAGGGGGAAGCGGTGGATAAAAAAGAAAATTGACTTAGAGTGAAATTTTGTTCACCCTCATTTAAAAGAAGGTTGAACGTTACTTTCATTTTTATTGGTTGAGAAAGTGTAAGTCCTATCTGTGCAATACACTTTGGTAAGAGTAAGTGCAATACACTTTTTGGTAAGATTAAGATTGACTCACTTTTTCTCAATGAGAACGAGAGTTATGTTCATCCGAGAGGGAACAAAATAAAATTCATATGTATAGATAAATACACTGTATATTTATGGAACAATGCTACACAACATAATACACAACACATCAAAACGACGTAGTTTCATTAAGGAAAAGAAAACCAAAACTCAATCTGTTTTTCTTCCCCTTAATGAAACTACGTCGTTTTGATATGTTGTGTATTGTGTTGTGTAAAATTGTTGTGTTTGTAGCATTTTTGATATTTATGTGAGTATTATTGTTACCAGTATAACACATCAATCACTAAAATTCACTGTATATTGATGTGTGAGTAAAAAGCTGCGGGCATAAAAGTTTAAAACACTGGATATTTTACTTTCTGGAAAAGCTATTTGCACCGACACAAAAGCCAGTGCATACGAAATATAAACTAATCAAAGGCAGCTAAGCCGAGCCGAGCTAATTTAAGTCTATCGTGGCAGTGCTAGTCGTACCGTGGTCCCCAAATCCAGCCTGTCCGAACTCGGAACTTCATCGCCCTAAAGTCCAAACGATTTTTAGTTCCGCGTTGCATCTTCACCCTCCACGTGTCCCCACCGATTTATTGTCAAAAGCAACCCCCTTCACACTCTCTCTCTCTCTCCTATTTCTTCCATCCTACAACACCCATTATTACTCAAGCACAGAGGAAAACAGAGGGAAATACCTTCTACACACACACGACAGAGGTTGGAGAGAGGAGAGAAAGTGAGCGCGCGGGAGAGTGAAATCTAGAGAGAGAAAAGCGAGTACCCAATTCTCCACACATCTGTCTCAACTGAGAGAGTTCTTCCAGTTAGAGATTAAGAGAGAGAGATAGAGTGCCATGGATTCACAGATCTATGGCCTCCCCAATCTCCTCCTCCTCCTCGTCCTCCTTTTCACACTTCTCGGCACTTCCGCTTCCGCATTGTCGTCGAATCACCATCCGAAGGCGAAGCACTCGTCATCTTCATCGCCGTCGTCGAACTCCACGGCAATCAACTCCAACTCGGTCCTGGTAGCCCTCCTCGACTCGCATTACACCGAACTCGCCGAGTTTGTTGAGAAGGCCCTCCTCTTGCAGAGGCTCGAAGCCGCTGTCAACCATCACAATATCACCATCTTCGCCCCTAGAAATGAAGCGCTCGAGCGCGACCTTGACCCCGAGTTCAAGAGATTCCTCCTCGAACCTGGTAACATCAAGTCCCTCCAGACTCTACTTCTCTTCCACATCATCCCAACTCGGATTGGGTCGAAAGAGTTACCCAGCTCAGCCGCCGAGTCGACCCGGCACAAAACCCTCTCCAACGACCACGTCAATTTAATGGATCTAGCCAAGGTCATTCGTCCCGACGACGTCGTTCGTCCCGACGGCGTCATTCACGGTATCGAAGGGCTTCTAATTCCGAGATCCGTACAGGAGGAATTCAACCGGAGAAGGAATCTACAGTCGATCTCCGCTGTTTTGCCTGAAGCTTCGCCGGAGGTAGATCCCCGTACCCACCGTCTTAAAAAACCTGCGCCACCAGTTCCCGCCGGATCTCCGCCGGTTCTACCCATTTACGATGCGTTGGCGCCCGGACCCTCTCTTGCCCCGGCGCCGGCTCCAGGCCCCGGAGGACCCCATGGCCACTTCGATGGCGAGAGTCAGGTCAAGGACTTCATCCAAACCCTCCTAAATTACGGCGGGTACAATGAATTGGCCGACATTTTGGTGAATCTGACGTCGCTGGCAACGGAGATGGGAAAATTAGTATCAGAAGGGTACGTTTTGACGGTTCTGGCACCGAACGATGAAGCCATGGCAAAGCTGACGACGGACCAGCTGAGCGAGCCGGGAGCGCCGGAGCAGATTGTGTATTATCATTTGATACCGGAGTATCAGACGGAGGAGAGTATGTATAATTCAGTGCGGCGGTTTGGGAAGGTAAAGTATGACACGCTGCGGCTGCCGGAGAAGGTTGTGGCGGAGGAGGCGGATGGGTCAGTGAAGTTTGGAGAAGGCGATGGGTCGGCTTATTTGTTTGATCCGGATATTTATACGGATGGGAGGATTTCAGTGCAGGGGATTGATAGCGTTCTTTTCCCGGTCTCGGAGTCAAAAACGGTGACCAAAGCCACGCCGTTGGTTAAGGCCGTCACGACTCCGCGGAGAGGTACAGTTCCTTAATAGCATTGCTAACTTACACATATACACATTCTTACCTACATATATCTACAAATTAGTGATTGGTTTAAATTGATGGCAGATAATTAATGAGTCCCGTTTGGTTAATTTTTGTGTCAATTGTCGAATTGGTTTTCTTCTTGGTAAGATTTGAGCCTTAATGGTTCAGTGAAAGCATATTCCGGCGGTGGCGGAATGTGGTATTGGTGTTGTTAAAAGTCGTGGTGGTGGGTCAGATGGAATCATTGTCTCCCGCGTTTTTTTTCTGCTGGGCGTGTTTTTGTGTCCAAACGTGTTTGGTTCAGTTGAATGAAGCTGGAATGGAACAGAATGGTTCATTCTGACGTTTGGTTCACTGAAACGATGATTCACAGAGAATAGTCATCACGTTATACTTTAGTCAAGTCATGCTTTCACAATTTATAGCTTTCATAATTTTACTTTAAACACTATTCACAATATGGATTTGTGATGATTACCTTTTTCTTTTATGGGGATTTAGGGTCCTTGTCGTGCACCTAATGCATTAAAGAGTGATTGAGATAGATTTGTATTACAAATTATTTATCTGAATAGTACTAATCGTCCATTTCTTTGACAACACAAGTTGTCTTATTTGGCTCTTTTTAGATAAATAAAGTGTTCCATGAATTTTATAAAACGAATGGGTCAGATCTTGATGGATGACATTTCAAAGGTTCTATCAAGATGCACTACAATTTCGTAGTGCATTGGTGTGGTATTGGGTTCTATTGGCTTAATGAAGGGAGTAATGGTGACTTGTTCTGATGTTTTAAATAAACACCAATAGGCAACAGCTATCCTTGTCACTAAACAGTGCCTTACTTAAATTTAGACTAGTAATTTCTAGAAAATGGGAAAAATGGTAATGGGTTTCTGTCGGTGGGGGTGAATTTGAGCTCCCATGACATCAAATGTAGTACCAAACATGTGGACTTGGCTTGTGGGAGGGAGTTGTGTGACTGCTACTCCTAGGTTGTAACATGTGAATCAGGGGCTCCATAGTTTCGTTTTCACAAGTGAGAATTTAATAAGGTCTGGATATTGGCAGGTACAGCTTATCACAGGCTGGATCAAGGCACTGTTTTCAAACCTTACTTCCAATATCGACAACAGCCTGTGTTTGACCTGTTTCCACATATTTTTATCCCACTAGTGCTCAAAACACTGCCATGATCTGGCAATCACACAAGTTTTCTTCCTTTCCTAATTAGCCATTTGTCTTACTTTTGACTCGCAATTCTTTTTTGGGTCTGTTGTTGACATGAATATGATTATTGGGCTTTTGGATTATTTTAATTTTGATAATCATGATTTGATTTTAAGATGATGTATTTCACATACAGGATCACCCGCGGTAAATATATTACCCCACCCAATCATTATTGCCGTTCGTTTTCATAAAGATTCATGATTTATTTTTGTATGCATTTTTATCTCTTTTTTTTGTCGTCGTGAACTGATTATATATATATTGCATTGTGTATGACAGGGAAGTTGTTAGAAGTGGGTTGCAGAATGCTGGGGGCTTTTGGGCAGGACTCCCATTTCGCTGCATGTCAATGAATGATTTCTTTTTTTCTTTTTGTTTTCTTTTTGGAAAAACCGTAAAGAAAGAAGAATGAAAGTGGACACATTTACAAAAGAAAGGTATGCATAAATCACAACAGTTTCTGATTAATATTTCATTCAGTTTAAAGCATGCCCTCCTTAAGTCTAATTCATGTGCTATTTGTTTTTACTGCTCAGTTGAAGGAGGATGATTCTGTCTATTATTCCAGTGGGCCGAACTATATAAAGGGGGAGGTAGATTTGCAAGTGTTTTTTTGTTATAAACCCAAAGAAAAGAGAAGGCTTTTGTTTGTTATTTTGTTAATAAGTGCTGTAATTACATATCATTTTTTCATGTATTTACCTGTTCCCATCGACACTTTGGTGCATAAATTGATTGGATGATCTTTGAAGAATATACCTACTTACCCCTCTTACACTTCTTAGCATTTGTTATTTGCTTATGTGTTTTGTTGGTGTGTATGGATTAAATTATTTCACTTTATTATCACTGTTTTTCTAGTTATTTTTAAAAAATCTATCAGGTTTTTGTTAAAAATTTGATTTTTTTAATTTGTCTTGCTAAAAAAATTGAAAGTAAAAATTATAGTCAAAAGCGAAGGTATCAATCTTGTGCTGGTAAGTGTGTTATTTTTATTACTTCGATGTTACCATTTTGAATTAAAGATAAATTATAAGATTTAATCAATTTTAAGAGGTAAAATACATACTAGGACAAGCCAAAATGACATACTAGGACAAGCCAAAATGAGTAATTGGAATTTTTTTTCCCTTGAAAATGCTTGAAATTTAATTATTAGTATTGAAAATAATTTTTTATCAAAAAAAATTACATAGTTCTAGTAATTTTAACAAAATCAAATTGAAATTAACAACAAAAAAAAGAATTTAATAGGAAAACTTGTATTGGTTGAGATTTGAAAAATGTTCGGTACAACTCGAAACGTTCGTACATAATTAATATTATTCGGTATTTAAAATGGTATAGTACATAATAAAGTGTCTCTTTTTTTAAAAAATTATTAAATATAATTTTTTAATTAGCAAAAAAAATTTTAACACTTATTTTTAGTGTCGTCGGGACTTTTTGTTATTTAAGTATATATTTTATATATCTTTGATTCCTTTTGACAAAAAAAAAAATATAAAAAGATTTATTAAGTACTAAATAATAGCGTAAGAATATTATCAGGAAAAAGACAGTACAGCTGTAATGAGAGGCGAGAGGAGTGGTGGGGTTTTATTATTAGTATTGTTTTGTAAGTAAAGAGAGGCAAGTAGGTGGTATTTCAATTAGTGTGTGATTGGTATGGGGGTGTTTTTAATAGGGTGGTTTTTATATCGCTGTCGTTTTGTTGGTGTGGTGCCAAAGCATTCTAAATGAAGGTAGGCAGCTAATAAAAGGTCCTCTTATATGTTTTGTACAATGTTATTGTGATTTTGATGTCTGTTTCATTCTTATTTCTTTTAAACATAAATATACCTTAAAATTTTAACAACTCTCAATATTTTTTACCATTTATTTCTTTTGTAATCAAGGTAATCTCGCCTCCCTTATTTCGTTTCTAAACTTTTCTCTCAAACATGCACCTATTCACTTTGTAACACTTCGAATTTCATAGACGTTAAAATAAAAAAATAAAAAAACAAAAAAATAAAAGATGACATTACCAATATCAATACATGAATATCGGTAATAGAACTAGTGTTTAGCTAATATAAAATTAAAATATGAAGTAGAATTATTTTTAAAAATATACAATAAAAGAATTCTACAAGGGCAAAATCAGAGCTACTATACAGAAACCAAACTAAGTCATCCATGGCTCAATTAAGCATCCTTCTCCTGGTAAGAATCTTCTAGGGTCAGGTACTCCTGAACAAATTCTTTTGCATCGGTACCTGGTATGAAATCTCAAGACATGGGGAAAAAATACGCATTATGAGCTGAGAAGTCTAATAAGTTACCATGTAACACCTCGAATTCCTTATTTCGTTTCTAAACTTCTCTCTTAAACACCTTCTCACCCTGTAACACCTCGAATTTCGGAGACGTTAAAATTAAAAATAAAATAAAATAAAATAAGAAGTAAAAGATGACATCACCAATATTAATACATGAATATCGGTAATAGAGCAAGTGTTTAGCTAATACAACATTAAAATACAGAGTGGAGTTTTTAAAAATATACAACAAAAGAACTCTACAAGGACAAAATTATAGCTATTCTAAAGAAACCAAAGTAAGTCAGCCATGATTCAACAACGTCCTCCTCTTGATAAGAATCTTCTGGCAGCATGTACTCCTTATCAAATTAACCCTTCTGCATCGATACATGGCATGAAATGCCAAGGCATGAGAAAAAAACACGCACCATGGCCGAAACAGGCCGTAATAGCCCAGTACACGTCAGAACAGTGGTCAAAATGGTATTCCGGTGGTCTGGTACCATTACGAAGACGGTATAGAACGTACCAACCAATATGAGATGGATTAATAACTTTGTAAGAAACTTACTTTTACTAAGACTTGGAGCTTGATTTAAAGATTTGAAAGTGATTTTGAAAAAGTGGGTCAATGTCTCTCTCCCTCTCTCTAGAATTTTTCCCTTCTTTCTTTATCATTCTCACTTCCTGCACGTTTAGAAGTTTGCATGAGGCCAAATGAAGATAGTGGAGGTAGATATAGCCAATTGGGATTATCATGGTGAGGTGACATGAGAGAGAACTTGGAGTGCAATAATGTGTTAACAATAGAGTGTAGGTTTAATTTTTTTAGAAGTTTGATGATCTTGGCATTGGCTAGGAGTGGTGCACGTAATAGGGAATAGAGAATTTCGGGTTTGGGGTTTGATTCTCCAAGAAATCGTGAGTTTGCATGGATTTTGCATTTGTATATTTATCATGTATATATACATAACCAATGACGTGTGTACATGTCAAAATGCTACAAAAAGAGAGAAGAAAAAAGTGAGGGTGATAATGGGGAAGAAGATTTGGTGGAAGTATGGAATTTGGGTGGTGGGTGTCATGGTGACATGTATTTATACATGTGGGTATACACTATATTATACATGCATGTGACACGCTATGATAGCATACGTATACGTATAAGTATATGGTATATAATGGTGATAAGTATATGGAGTGTATGAAGTATATATACACAATTACATAATGTAACATACATTTATAAAATTAGATTTAAATTCTATAAAAAAAAATATTGTTAGTATTAATTAAGTCTGACCCTTACAACCTATCCCCTTGATAAATTTCGTCCCTGAATTTACATAGTGTCATGCTCAAAGAGGTATAGGAGATTGGCTCAAATGAGGTCTTCTCTCTCCCATGGTGCCATAAGACACATGCAAGGCGAATGGTCTTCTTACATATGATCTTCTCTCTATGATCAATGATGCATACATGCTGCTCTTTATAAGTGGTATCTTCATCGAGAGTAACTTCTTTCTAGTTGAGAATGCAGGGGTGTTCCATGTACTTTCGGGACATGGATACATGAAACGCACATGGTCAACATGAAGCGGAAGTGCTAGTCAGTAGGTGACTTCTCCAACTTGCTGCAAGATCTGGAATGGGCCAATACAGCATGGTGACAATTTTCCTTTCTTGCCAAATCTAATAATCCCACGGAACATGATCTCCGACGTTGAAAGTCAAAGGTCTGGTCCTTCGGTTTGCCTAACTCTTTTGTTTGCTCTGAGCTGTTAATAGTTGTTGTTGGATTAGCTTGACTTTTTCTGTAGTCTCCTGTACAGGATTAGGTCCCAATAAAATGGTCTCTCCCACTTCAGTCCAACAAATTGGCAATCGACAAAGGCGCCCATAGAGTGCTTCATATGCAACCATCTGAATACTAGCTTGGTAACTGTTGTAGGTGAATTCCACCAACGGTAAATGCTTCTTCCAGCTTCCTTGAAAGTTCAGTTCACATGCCCTAAGCATGTCTTCAAGTGTCTGAACAGTCCTTTCTGACTATCCATTTGTCTAAGGGTGAAAGACGGTGCTCATCTGTAGTTCTGTTCCCAAAACCTTTTACAAACTCTGCCAAAATTTTGATGTGAATTTTAGGTCTCTGTCAGATATAATGGATATAGATACTCCATGGAGTCTGATGATTTCTTTAATGTATTGTCGACTATATGAATCCATTGTGTTGGATACCTTAACCGGTAAAAATTGTGATGACTTGGTCAACCCGTCCATTATAGTCCAAATGACATCTTGTCCCTGTGTCGACCTTGGTAGTCCTGTTACAAAATCCATAACAATGTGTTCCCACTTCTATCCTGGTACAGGTGGGTGTAAAGTATCTCTTGGTTTTTGGTGTTTAGCCTTGACTTACTTACACATAAGGCAAGTAGTTACATACTTGGCCACGTGTATCTTCATACCGCTCCACCAGTAACTCCTCCTCAAGTCCTGGTATATTTTTTTGCCACCAGCGTGGACTGCAAAGTTTGACTTGTGGAATTCTTTTAGTACAAATTTCTTGAGGGTTTCAAAATCTGGCATAAAGATTTTTTCCAAATATCTCAATCCTCGATCCGTCCCAATGGTCCATCCTACTGATGCTTCTCCTTTTGGTAGCTGCCTTCTGATCATACTACATTCCGTATCTACCTCAGTATCTCCTTGTGAAGTGTTGGTGTCGTAGTCAGTGCACAAAGAAAAATTCTTTCATCATCTTGATTGAATTGCAAGTTGTATTCCTTTATCTGGCTCATAATCTTTCATTCTTTGATTGCTAGGCTGGCAATGTGCCCTCGAGACTTACGGCTAAGTGTGTATGCTACCACGTTACTTTTCCTTGGATGACAGGATAAAGTGAATTCGTAGTCCTCAATATACTCCATCCAATGGTGTTGTCTCATGTTCAGATCCTTCTAAGTAAAGATATATTTGAGACTCTTATGATCTGTGAAGACTTCAAACTTCTTATTATACAGGTAGTGACGCGATATCTTGAGCGCTTGAACTACAACAGCAAGTTCTAAGTCATGCATTGGATAATTTTGTTCATGCGGCTTCAACTGGTGTGATCCATAAGCTATGACGTTCCTTGCTTGCATGAGTACACAGCCTAGACCTTCTTTCGATGCGTCACAATAAATCGTATATTGCACTCCACGCTCAGGAGTGACTAGTATGGGGACATTGGTTAGCCTGTGCTTCAACTCTTGGAAAGCCTTCTCACATGCATCGCTCTATTCAAACTTAACTCATTTCTTAGTCAATCGAGCCATAGGTCTAGCCAAGGTTGAGAAATCCAAAATGAATCTTCTGTAATAACTAGTTAATCCCAAAAAACTACGAATCTTGAACACCGATGTCGGTCTCTTTCGATCCCGGATAGCTTCAATCTTGCTGTTGTTGATGAAAATCCCCCCTCTAACACTACTAGCCTAGGAATTTTACCTCCTCCATCCAAAATTGCACTTACTGGCTTTGGCATAGAGTTGGTTATCTCGTAGAGTCTCCAGTACAATCCTCAAATGTTGTTCATAAAACTCCTCTGTTGCTGATGTCCAAATCGTATATCAATTTTGAAAAATCAAGTTGATCCTTGAACTTGATTAAACAGAGGCTAGAATGCTTCTATTGATAGAGCTTTCACGTTTGCGCATAGAATCTTTTTTTCCCTTCCCTTCCGTTCTATCAGTTCTAGGAGTGGATACTTGTTCTTGATTATGACCCTGTTGAGTTGTCTGTAGTCAATGCAGAGTCTAAGAGTCCCTTCCTTCTTCTTCACGAATAGTGCTAGCGCTCCCAAAGGTGACGTACTTGGTCTGACAAAACCTTTCCTCAGAAGCTCTTGCGTTTGTAGCTCGATCGTGAAGTCTACTTTTCTCTATGGCGATAATCCCGATAGCTTTTCCAGAAACATGTCTTTGTACTTGTAAACCACACGTGGTAATTCCAAAGCTATCTGATCTTATTCGTTTAGAGAGAAACTAGCTATCCACCCGATGAGATTGTTGTTTCATCGCGATCGTGTCCTCAATAATGAGGATGACTCTTGTCTGTTGCCCTTAAATTTGAAGTAAGTTCCGTCAAGGGAGTAGACCGTCATAGTCTTTCGACAGCAGTCGATGGTGGCTCGATGCGCGGGTAGCCAATCTGTGCTCAAGATAACATCAAAGTCGGTCATCTCTATGATTCGTAAGTCACACGTTAGGCGTAGTCTTGAGATCTTTATATCGCAGTCCTTGCATACTAGTCTGATTGAGGCTAGACCTCCTAAGAGTGATGTAACATCATAGGGGTCCTTAATGATTTAGGCACAAGTTCTAAAGTACTAACGCATACAGCAGATATAAACGAGTATGAAGCACCTGTGTCGAACAGAGCTCTAATGCAAGAGTTAAATAGTACTAGGTTACCTTGTATGACTGAAGGATCATACATCTCCTCTTCAACTTCTCTGTCTTCTCCATTCAGAGCAAAGATTTTACCTCCTTGAGTAGGCTTGGACCTAGTTGGTCCTTTGTCATCTATATACGCTTCCATTGTATAGCCAATCTGAGTCCCAAACATTTTAGTCACCATTTTCTGATAAGTAGCTCCGGCATTCTTTAGGCTGAAAGACATAACTCAATAACAGAATAGGTCTCTTGGACTAATGAATGCCGTCTTGATTCTACCCGGCTCGTGCACAGCAATTTGGTGGTAACCTCTGTACGGGTCCATGAACTCAGTCGCACATGACCAGCTGCTGTGCTTACCAGCTGCTCGATGTGTGGAAGAGGGAAGCAATCTTTGGGCCAAGCATCATTGAGGTTTGTGTAATCAACACAAACTCTCCACTTGCCATTCTTTGTCTTGACCACGGTAGTATTGGCCAGTCAGGTTGGGTACTGCTCTTCTTCAATGGCTTTTTCTTCCAACAGTTTTTTCACTTCTTCGATTACCCTCTCGGTAAGCTGGTCGTCTTGCCTTCTAGACTACAGGACACCGAATGTTCGGTTCACGTCTGGCATCTCATATGGCGTCTATGCAAACACTTCAATATTCTTTTTCAAGAATGTTACCATCTCGATCTCTCTCATTCGGTCATGGAGGAGCTAGGAAGAAAGAAATGGTTTGTGGAGGATTGGTCAATCGGCACATTAACCAGGTCTTCCATCGCCTTTTCGACAGCGTTCGTATCGATATTCTTTAGGATTGGAGCATTTGGAACTTCCACCCAATGGACATGTTCGGGATGCACTTTCTCTTTAATACTGCAACATAGCATTTCTTTGCGGAGATATGATCCCCGAAAATTTCCTTTGTGCCGAGCTTTTCTAGATATCTGACCACTTGGTGATAGGTCGAAGCGACTGCCCTCATTTTTTGTAGCCAAATACAACACGAGATAGCATTTTATGGGCTCGGTATGTCAACAATGATGACTCGTATTTTGCTATAACAGATCCAGCTCGAATCGACAATATCACCTTTCTAGTGGGCCATACCGGAGCCCCATTACAACCAACAATTGAGACTTCAGTTGACAGCAAATTATTTTTCAACAACTCGATCTTTTTAAACAAAGAATAATACAACACCTCAGACGAGCTCCCTTGATTGATCAATACACGTCTTACGTTGCAGGGGTCAGATGAATAGTGACAACCAAGGCATTTTTATATAGATGTTAGACCCTCTCTAATTCCCTATCTAAGAAATAAATTACCCCAGATATGGTGCAACTCTACTCAAATGCTTTGTTCGGCTTCGTCTTTCATCATGCCATGTATCATGTTTATGGTCTATACCTCTTTTGATGCAACTCGGTCTTTCTTCCTAGTGTGTTTCGCTACCGTCTTCTCCACATCTATATGTTTTATTTCAAGTGCCCTTCTGCAACTAGCTTCTCCAACAATCCTTGTAGGGTTTGCAACTGGTGGTCAAATGCCCCTTATCTTGGTGATAAAAGCACCGCATCTTAGGATTCTTGGCATTATGGCCCTCACCTAGTGATTTCAACGACCATCTGAAGAATGGCTCCCTCTCGATTCTGTGCAACATTATGTAGATCGGCAATGCAAACACTGTAGTAATGGCTACATACTCATGGGGCTTGGGCACCCTCTTCTCCCCAATACAGACCATATTGACTCCTCTTCTACGGTTGCCAGAACTAACATTCCCCTCGTTCATCTTTTGCTAGGCCAACTTCCTTTCCTGTATGGCTTTCTCTAATTAGTAATGTTTGTCAATCTGGCTCATTAAAGCATTCATGTCCGAACAGTTTTAGAGCATAAAATCCTCAAAAAGGCAACTCATATGGTCCAAACCGAGCTTGAAGGATGTGACCACAGTGGCAAGATCACACCCCTAAATCTCGTTAAAACAACTCCTAGTATCTCTCTACATATTGCCGAAGTGACTCTGTTACTCATTTTCTCAGGCTGAGCATGGCATCGACCTCCTTCTGGCGCGTGAACAATCTTTTGACTGTTGCGAACGCACCTCCGTTCTCAATCTGGTCACCTCATGTTGGATGGTTTGAATGAGCTTATCCTTCTCATTCATTCTAGCCTCAAGTTTCTCGATATACACTCTAGAGTTGGGATCTTGAGCTGCAGTCTCTGGTGATGGCAGAACATTGCGAGATCCATTAGCGACGTGCTATGGGTCCACCACCTCCTTCTCCTTCGCAAGTTGGGACAACTATCTTTATCACCCACATCCACCATGATAGTTACTAAATGGTGATGTGGGAAGTAGAACGACTAACAAACAATGGTAAAAACCTCAAATTCTGGAGAAATAGAATCGGAACGAAATAGACTTTCATTGTGCTAACCAATTGTGAAGCCCTTTAGCCCGTGTGGCGATTTCACTCACGAATCCAAGATCCTTCAAGGTTTGGATATCTAAACCTGCAACTACAACCAAGGAATTAGTGTCTCACTGGTCAGAATTTGGCCAAGAAACACTCCGATGCCTAAGTCAATACTTGGAAAATAAGATGGAAAGTACTAAGTTAGGGTTGAAACGTTCTGCATACATCATTCACCCAAGTACTATACCTTATGAACTCCTCTTAGCTTGAGTACCAAGGCTAGACTGACATGTGCCGAGCACACTCCCTAATGAAAGTGACACATAATCGTATTTAGCTATGACGTCACCAAATCATATGATGAATAACAATTCACACATCACGTGCTACAACATATACACCTAAATGCTAGGTGGGGATTCCAATCTGTTGTCAACGAGCTCAGCTCGGTCAATTAATTTCGGTCCAGACCCTTGGAATGCCCCTACACTGGTCGGAAAGCACTATGTGTCATGGGCCTGGTATGAGCTCGCTTTAGCGTTGGACTATCGATCTGGATTAGGCTCAACTCGGCTCAGACTCATGGGTTCCCGCCCCCCCCCCCCCCCCCTTCCCCTTTCTTTCTGGGCTATGGACCATGGCCCTGCTCTGAGCTCGGCCTAGCCTGCTAATAATAATGACTCTGGGTTCAGCCTGGATCAAGCCCGTACCAATTCGGTTCAGCTCACTGAGTGTCCCAATCCGGTCCTCTATATTTGTCACTAATTATCCTCCAAAATTTGAAATGGCATCACTCCCATTTCGTATCGTGTGGTTTACGGAGATTATTTTTCTTCAATCAAATCCAACGAATTAGGTGAGTGTATCTCTCTCTATATATAGGTTTGTATAGTAAATACTACATGGTGAAATTGGTACAATTATACAAGATATCTCAAGATTCTCAACCCGTCAAAATGAATAGGATAGAAATTTATATGAGAAGTCAAATTGAGACTACGATCTAACTGAACCAATTTTTCTAAAAGACGTTGAATAACAATGTCAACTCTTGTTCCCTAAATGTAGAGCAATCCATAACCAAGCAAATTGTTTTGGAAAATAAAGTTTTTTACAATTAATAAGATAAACATGTTTTTACCATAAGGGATAGTTATGTAAAATAAAAAAATATTTGTTTTTATTTATTTTATTAAGATGAAGGTGTTAATTTTGCCTTGGATTGTAATAACTAGCTGATATCTGATATTAAAAAATTTCTGATTTAGCACGTTCTTGCTTATTAACAATTTAATCTCATCATCACCAGCCAAGGCCTGACCTGGCTCGCATGGATGATGGAACAGAGATCCTCTTGTTGACTTTATTAATTTACTTCTCGGTTGGCAAAAGTCTGCCCTTGGCTCTCATTTTGGTGGAAAACAGCTGAATTCAGAAACGTGAAATTCATAAACTAATAAGTATCCATATACAATATTGAATGATTTTTGACATATTTTTGTCCGAATCTATACACTTAAGTTGTATGTGTAGTCATTCTCTATCCGATTATATGTGTTCAATGTGAATTCCAAGACTCAATCAACCGTGCAGAGTGGTGAGCCAACTAAGTCTCGGGTCTTGCATCAAATACACGTGACCGACTATGACTTAATGGATCAATGAGCATGTCACAAATACTTTTCTCACAAACATGAAATCGATTAATATACCTCGCTAAAGTTTCACTTCTTTTGAATCATCTCATACAGATTATGATATTAATTCGAACCAATGAAAAACTCAAATTTGTCTTTATAATATTCATTCCACTCTAGTAGACCAAAAACACTTTTAAGTGACTAAGTTCAACATAAATATATGATACAAAGAAGTATTAGACACCACTGAATGGGCATTGGATTCCTTAATTCTTGATGAGGGAAAAAAGAAAAGAAATGTTTGGGGGAGTACCAGAAAGAACAACACAGGAGGAAACAGCCTGGCTTTTCTAATCACAATTGCAGCTAGCTGTTGTCTTCTGTCTCAATAATTGAATGAGTGGTATAGATTGGACCCCCACCAAAATGGGTTTTCATTTGCTTTTGTTGCTTTCTACTTTTAATCAAGAGGGGTTTTCTATAGCTTCACCAAAATCATGTGAGAAGGTAGCACCTTGTTTTACTTACTTTTTTTTTTTTTTTATAGCCGAGGTATTCGGTCGGTTTTGAGATTATTCTAATACATTGTCGACTAATTCTTGAAGGACTAATCTCACCACACACTTGCAAAGGGTCCATTTAAAGCTAGGGCTTTGCCTTGCATGGATTGGCCCTATAAGAACTAATAACACCTGAGAGATTTCGAATATGAAACCTAAGAGGGAGTATACCCGTAAGTATCAGACCATGACAACCCACCAGGCTACCCCTTGGAGGTTTGTTTTACTTACTTGCTGTCCATATCTTATGCAAAATATAACAAAACAAGAAGATTCATCACAATTTTATTTGAGGAAACAAATTGTTTATTTTCTAAGTTTTTATGTGCGTATTACTCACGTAAAAGTTTAAATAGATCGGACAAAACATACCTCTAAAATGAAACATACTTGATACAACAGTTCGACTGTCCATGTCTCTTTTGCCAAATATGATTCGATTATGTTTATGAATTTATAATTGATTTTAATTTTTTGCATGAATGATTACTACATTAAGATACATAAAACATAAAAAGTTTAATTTTATGAAGAATTTGAGTGTGTTAAATAATTATTTATTTATTTTGCTGAGTTATGTGATCTGTTTTCTTTCCTTCTTGTTTTGGAGCACAAACTTGAAGACATATACCAGTCAAAGATCAAGAACTGGCGATTCATCTATTGCATCATCAACTTGCAAGAAATTAGCATCACATGAAGTAGCAGAACCACAGAAAACATTTGAGCAGTAGTCCCTCCCATGGAAATAACAAGAAAAAAATGACTTAAACCCATCAAAATTTTGAATTAAATAACACTAATCCACAAGACACATATAAACTAAAGAATAACCAGTCTTTCACCATAGTCACATTGTTCAATTGAACACTTCTTAAAACTAAATAATGACGAACATCATCATATATTAACATGTTTAGATACCAATTGATATCTTTTCAAAAGCAACATAAAACCACACTATTCACAACAAAACAGAAATGGAACTTGAAAATTCTTTCAAAATCTATAAACACAAGGCTTCAGATTACCCCTTTTAACCTCCAACAGCAACTTCAGCGGGCTGGATCTCCGGAGCCAATAAAACCATACCCGGACCACTATTTTTATCTGCGTTGATTTCAGAATCCATTTCCATCTTGTCTTCCATTTCACCCGGATTAACCAACTGCTTTTGGCCTGCTTCCACTTCTACTACACTGGCTTTCTGGTCTTGGCTTTCTGCTTTTGTGGTTGCCTCTTTCATTAATTCGACTGGGTTTCCTTCTGCTTTATTGGCAACAGATTCCCTGGAGTTTTTTATTGGCTTCTTTGATGCAGCAACAGTCTTATCATACTTTGTTCGGATAACTCTTGGTGACTTTCCCTGCTCTGGGTTGTTACCTTCAGAGGATATATTTGTTGCAGCAATTGGGTGGTCCTTGTGCCTGCCTAGCTTTGGAGATTTGGGACGTGTGGTTGGTATCTACAAAATCAACAATACACAATTAAATCATAGGGGAAGAGGAAACAACTTAGGTTGGCCAACATCCCCATACGACGGAGTGGCTGGGAGCCTCAAGTACAGGGCTTCACGTATTTAGCTAAGAAAATTATGTGAGGTTTGAACCCGGTAATGATGGGTGTCTGGAGGTTGAGTGATATCTGATCCTTATATTGAACATATAAGTTCCCTTTATAAACAAATGAGTGTAAGAATGTGCGAGCAAACACATTGTATGCTAACTTCTAAGACATTAAAGCGAGGAAAAAATAATCAGCCAAAGTCCTACATTCTCATCCACTGGATCGGATATGAAGCCTTCTTCCCGTGGAATTCTATGAAGTAACCACAATACTTTGTTAAGGTAGTAAAAGTACATGGCAAGTGGCACACTGTGAACCCTTTTTCGAACTTGTTAGCTGTATATCTTAACCTAGTATTATACAGTATGGCTCCAGATGAGTCAATTTATGTTACATGGACTTGGGTACCAGGGTAAAGTACGGGAACATGTCCAAATGTTAGATTGATCTCATCCCCATGTCAATGACACGGGATGAGGCGAACATGTTCATTCCTCAATACATTTTCTGCAAGACTAGCTTAAATAGCATTTACAATGTTCCATATGGTATTGCATGCAGAATGCAAGAACTTAATGCATGCTTAAAGGGTAAACTTGAATTGTTAAATATGCTTCCAAAGTGCCCAACTAAAGTGTTGAACACATAAATGGTACCCTGTGGAGTGTCCGGCATTTGGTACGTTATACATCTAGAAAAGTCAATGTGACATAGGAGTCAACTGAGAGCATTTCCCTTGAATTATGTGACTCCATACATGCACGTTGAGATCTTCCTTACAAAGGCAAGGAAAGGTTGCAGAGGGACAAATTCTGACTCCATCTCAGAGACGAGATCCAAACAGCTGGACAGCATAAACAAGTAAAATTTTGTTGACCGGTGTCCATGAAACCTCTCCGGTACTACCATGTTAGAAATACATTTCCTGTTTATCAGTTATCACAATATACATCCATTGAAACCTCAACACTGAGATGTGCTATACTACCTTTTGGATTTGTTCCATGGTGATCGAAGTGATATACCAACCACGAGACCTCATTTTGGGCTCGAAAGCTTATCATTTAGATGGAATAACATGGATCAGTCTATTTTGGAACAAATCGCATGAGAGTGCACACTTGACAAAACAAATGAAAAAAGTTGCACGACTGGACAACTGCCAAACAATATACTCCCCTAAAAAAAGGGCAGAACCATGAAAGCAAGACTGACTTTTATATACGAAAATAGGGACAAATGCGGAAGAGTTACCAGAAGTCTCCCACCTCCAATTCCTGCCATCATCGATATAAGCCTCTCCATGTAAAAAGTAAGCAAGAAACATAACATTGCACAACAATTTTCATAAAAAAAGGTTAAACTTTGAAGTTTGAATCTTTTAACTTGTAAGGATTCAGCATAAATAACACCCTTCCATAGTACATGTGTGCAATCATCCACCCAAAATTTCAACATTATAAATATGGCTCCGATGTCCCTTCGGTTGTGTTTTATATTTACTTATTTCTTGCAACTAGGAGGGGAGAAGGTTCAGTTCAATCAGTTATAGAAGCAATAAAAATAAACTGAGATAATTTTTGTTCAAGTAGCAGTAGGGAGAGATCTGGCAAGGAACAACTCCCAACGTACTATGTTGAGAAACCCATTGTGTTGACAGTTCACATAACAAATTCAGAAGAAAATTTCACAAGAGAAACATGAAAAAGAACTATGAATTTCAACAAGCACATGTCAAGTCAAATGGCAATGTGGTAGAAAAGAAAATCCCTGTTCAGGGTAAATGGGCTTCATAGCACTATGCTCTATCGAAATCGGAAAAAAAGTTCACCTTCTTCAATTCAACTTTTGGAGGGGGTTCTTTATAGAAACTTGGCAAGGGTGCAGCTTTAAATGTCAGGCTCTTCCTCAGTTGTTTTATCTCTGCCTCCTGGTGTTCCTGCATTAGATCCAAAAGAGAAACTGAAATTAGACATCCAGAACTGAAGAACAGGCAATTAAGCAATGCAATAAAGAAAAGAAAAAAAAAACTCAAGCGAGTCCCACCTTTGATTTTTCTTGCCAGGTACTCTTTTCCACTTCCCTTGCATGTATTTTCTCCTCTAGCTTTGAAAAGAACTGATGAACAAGATCAAATTTCCTAATATGTTGCATTCATAAAGAATCCCATAAAAAAGGTGATAAAATGAAAGGATGTTCATTATCCCACCTCTTTTCTCTTCTCAGCACGTTCGTCCAACTTGAATGAAAATCCAGAGCCACTGCTCCTTCGCTGCCCACCAGGAGTGGCATTTCTGATGATAATACAGAATATCATGACCAAAACGCATGAAAAGAAAACTAGTAATGATGTATTCCTACGAAGTGAGTAGAACGACAGTAAAATGAAATCTTTGGAGAAGAGTAGTACGATGATGTAGTAGAGCGGGCATCATCATTCTCTTTGGTTGGAGATGCAGTTTTCACAAGTTCTGAGTCTTGATCATGTGATCTGCAGAAATATGATGGTTGTGGGACTATAAGGCATTAAACAGACACAGAGAAAGGTCTCTTCTGTATATTTGTTTCCAGGCAACTTTTACAAAAAAAAATAGTGCAATAACTCAAATACACAAAATTTGTAACCAATAACTATATTTGATAAGTCTTAGTAAGTCATTGAGTGCAACTCACAATGGGACTTCGGATTGAGGGCACTTCACATTTGCATTTTCAGAACCAGATTTTCCATTCTGTTACAAATTAACAAACCCAACACAAACATTAGAATAAATAAATGGAGAAAAGAATAAAGGGACAAAAAAGACTATCAACACAAAACCTTACACGAGACCGCTGAATGCTTGGAAGAGATGCTAAAGTAGTCCGGCGAGTGGAAACCCCACCATCATTTTCCTTCGAGTTCGGCCCAGTGGAATTTCTCCTGTTAGTTGAATTCAAACGGGCCCCCTTTAAAAATGGGAACTCAGATTTCCCCCCATTCATGGCGATACTTTGAGCATCAGCTTTCACAGGGTGCCCGTCGGTGCTCTTCTTCATTACATCAGCACGAAGTCCCCTCGCTGGAAAAGATAGACTCTGAGTAATACTCCGCCTTGTGTTACAAGAAAGTGGAGCTGGGTTTCTCGAATTAGGCCGATCCTTGCCCACGTTATTGCTTTTTAAACTACCAGGGTTTCGTGCTTTGGAGGGATTCGAAATTTTACTCTTTGATACAGAAACAGATGGCTTGGCCACAATTCCCGATGAATTAAGACCTTCTTCGGCCTTCAATGCATTTTCAGAAGCCCCTTTCACATTCAGAACCTTCTCACTGTCATCTACAGGATGCTCCTCTTCATTTGCGTCCACATTCTCAAGAACACTCCTTTCATCCTCCACTAAAAGCCCATTTTCGGACTCCATCTCCAAACTTTAACAAGTAAGAAATTCCCTTAGCAACGTAATTGGATCAGTGGATCAAAATGCAGAATCCAAAGTCTTTCATTTCGGGTATTTTCCCATTGTGTTATTTTTTTCCCACAATTGCCTAGAAATCTGTTATGTCAGAGTCAAATCTGATAGTGACTGCTAAGAAAATGTGTGGAAATTTCGAAATCAACAAAACCCAGTCAGCATATCTGTGTTTTTTCAAGTTCCATATCGTGTTAAATTAAATATTCACAACTGTTGGTTCCTTTCACTTCCACTATACTCTTTACAACCGAACAGAGCAGAAAACATCAAAAAATGTAAACCAGAACATCAATTCTTCATTAGCTTAAACTAAATCAAGAAAACATCAATGAAAGTTGAAGATCCAGCACAATTCAACAACATTTTAAAGATCAGACTAGAGCAAAAGAATCGAAAAAGATACACAAAAGCCCTTCTAATGAAATCAAACAATACCTGGTTTTTGAGTTCTGCTTGTGGATTGGTTGTTGGATTAGCTGTCCTATATGTAGGTTTCAGCTTCGATGTTGAAGAATTATAGAGTATTATATACTCTACAACTCGAAGGTAAAAGAACGGTTTCTGGGTCGAGAAATACTAGAGAGAGGGTTAATCCCCAGGAAGAGTTAAAAGAGATGAACGAGCATTTCAAAGGACTATAATGCCACTCTCTTAGGACCCACGCCCATTCCATAACTGCTCAAATCTCTCTCTCTCTCTCTCTCTGCGCGCGCGCGCGCGTGTCTGTGTGGTAGGGACGGTGCCATTGTGGTAAGTGTAATCATACCGAATTGGTGGTTTTTTTCTTGTGTTTCTTCATACCTGAAGGGAAGATGAGACTCTTTATAGTTCAACTATAGGCTGTGCCCGAGCCTATTGTGTGTGCAAATGAAACATCATTAAATATATATAAAATATTAAATATCATATTATCGTTGCTTTTTGAACGTCGTAAATATTTGCGTATTAGATTTTGTAATTTGATGGGAAATTAACATGGTTTAATGTATCAAAAATTCATGATACGTGGTAATTGAAAGTTGAACGATAATTTTGTCCTCTTTAAACTTTTTACTTCTTTATTAAAAGGTCGTTAACTCTAGTCATCGTTTTCTCATACTTAAGAAGCAATCGAGCTATTCCCTCCTCTTCATTCTAATCTTCTTTTTCGCAACTCTCTCTCTCTCTCTCTCTCTCTCTCCTTGATCCAAAGAGCCCAAATCGACTCTCCTCCACCACTCCACAGCCAACGTCAGCCCTCTTTCCTTGTTCTTTCTCTGTATCGTGTTGGTTGTGGTGTTATGATTCTTGTCCTTCAAAATATTTGTGGATTTCTCATCCGTCTTATCTACCTTCTCCTGCTACTATGAGCTTCTTCTTCCATCGCAATTAAGAATCTGTGTGCCCCTCTTATTTTTAGTCTTTCTTGCATACGACCATGCATATTCTATATTGACATAGGTTCATAAACCTAAATCCTTAAGTGTATATGAATATTTCAATTCAAGTTTTAGATTGTTTCATGCGAGTGAGTAGAAACTCTTTTACCTTAAAAGTTAGCTCCTCGAACCATGGCCAAACACACACACACTTTATAACTCATTATTAGTCGAAATGACCTAGGACCTATTTGGGTCTAGAACTTATTCTCATTATGATACAATCCAGTCATAATTATTTAAGCACTCTTCTCATGGTCGACAAATATAATTCTCTGCTCAGCAACATGCTCGTGCCCAAGAGTATTGTGTTGCTAAGCCTGCTTCTCATCTATTTGTCAAGTAAAACTATGTTATCTCAAAAGCAACCAAGAGAGGAGGTAAATTGTGCTTGTAGACACCCCAATTTAGATCCTGATAAATCTCCAAAAGTAATGGTTGGACGTTCCCGATGATGAAAAATGACACTATTATCTTCGAACAAAGTCTTGAGTAATGTTAGTTTTTAGTAGACTCAACTATTGATGCTCTAGCTTCATTTTTTTTATCACAAAAATATTTCCGGAACAATACATGTTTTTGCTTAGCATGCGCCAGTCCGCACTCTGTGGCGCACGCTAGTACAGGACCAACACGCACTAGTTTGATGACTTGCCAACTCACTCTAACTTCGACATGGTTCATCATATTACGCGATCTAGCGCCCGCCAATCTCTAAAGTGGCGAACGGTATTATATTTCGGCGCGTGCCAATTGGAATGCTGCAAAGTCAAAATTGCTCTTGCACAATTTTGAAATCTTAATTGGGGACCTATAAATAGAACCCTCAAGTTTTTTTTTTTTAAAAAAGAAAGCGTAAGGAGAGAGGAAGAGGAGAGGAATCCAAGAGGAGAAGAAAAAAAAAGAAATTTTGAGCAGAAAAGTAAGAATTCTGTGAAGAAAATCTCTCTCCAAGCGAGTATTTTGAGGGAAAAAAAAGTCTTCCCAAGAGTTATTGCATAATCAAGTTAGAGCATCCAAGTCAAGAAAATTAAAAAAAAAAGGAGGTTGACACTGAATAAGTAACCGAACATTTTCTTATTCACTTTCAATCTTGTTCTCGAATAGTAACGCCAAAATCAAAAGTTCGATCAATGGTAAACAATTTCCCATATTAGCTTACACTTGTTCTTGAGAAAATACCAAAAAACTTGGGTAATAATCCATACTATTCATGAGCATTTCTTTGTCCATTTCTCAAATTTTGATAGGAATCATCACTGATCAGGTCCAAGCAGGAATATTATGCGTGCTTCGATGTAGTCACATACTAATTTCAGAATCAATATATACCGTGTTAGAATATATTAATCCTACTACATTTTATACCTTTATTATGTGCGCTTTCAACATCTAGAAATTAATCATAAATGCGGGCATTACTCTGATCATGGGCCAATATGCACTGTTAGGCTCAATATTTCATATCATCCAAATGAAAAGGCAAAGTCAATTTAATGGTGCCCGTCATTTTGCTGAATCAGTCGTAACTACCGTGTTAGCACATTTTCTAAATATTTATCCATGCCCGGTGCTTTTGTATAAAGAAAAATAAGTCAACTCTTATATGTTACCACACTTATTTTTCCTTTAAATCCTCCACGCCCGACCTGAGTCATTTAACATGATACATGATCAAATTTTCATAAATGTCAAGTAGAGAAAGATCCTCGGATCGAGTAAGGTCGGTGCCTAACATCTTTCCACAACGTAACTTACTCCTGGACATGTGTTCTCTAGTAACGAAGAATCAATGATCTCAATATGTACGTGTTTTCTTGATTTTTTTGGAAAAAGCCTAAAACCCGAGTGGTGATTCCAACAAATGAATCACTGGTAAAAAATGCATAGGCGACGAAGCGACAAAACAACGACCACGCGACATAGTGGAAAAAACAGGACACGCCGGTTCCGCCAGTTGATTTAAGCTGATTTTCGGTTTGGGAGCCCCAGTGTTGCTATACTAAAATGGTCAACTAAAAAAATATAATAAAAATTAAGTCAATCAATCGAGTGAATATCAAGAGATGACAGAGAAAGAGAGAAAATATTACTTCTAGTTGTTCGGTAATCCGGTGAGGTGAATCAGTACTCCACTTTTTCAAGGGCACCTATTGAGTTCCACTATTTGTTGAAATTGCTTCACACCGCCTAACTTTTTCGAGGAGCTAATGAACCTCTTACAAGATGATCTTCATGAAAATAAACTCTATTTTGATTCTAAGTACTCACAAATATTTATCGCTCACACACTCAGCTTAGAGAATTACAAAAATGTATATAAAAAATTCAAAGCGCAATCAATATAACACAATACTCCTTAGAATGACTAGATGTGAAAATTTAAGGCTAAAGAGCTTGAATAAGATAGAGAAAGAGTTGAAGAGCTTTGAATGCTTGATAATGCTCTCTTGGATGGTTGTTGTAATGTCCCTAAATGACCAAGGTCAAATACATATAGTCTCCAATCCGTTCTAGCTATTTGGGTTAGTTGGGGATGCATGTACTAATTTTTGCCCGTTGAAAAAGTTTTCAGGCTTCGAAAAATAAACTGGTCAGACGATAGAACAGACTATCGGTGAACAGTGCTGAATGATAGACCTACTAGCTGGATTTCATGTCTAGCGGTAGAATAACATCCCATCCAATTTGTCTACCGATCAAACCATACAAAGGCCCTGAAAAATGATACAAACCATGCATCCAACTATCCAAGTTATTCATGATGTTGTACGCTGATGATGGAAGGTGGTGGCAGGAAGGGGAGTGGGAAGGCAAAGATGGGGTTTGACTGGAGAGGAGGGAAGGAGAGAAGATAGTACATATGTGTAAGATATATATATGTATATACAGATACTAATGTAAATATAAAGACATATATATAGCGTTTATATACACACACTGATGAATACATATACATATTAACATGCATGAAATAATTTAATTTTAATTAATTGTGCCAAATTACTATTTCTTTTTGTTAAATCCTCGGGTCCTTACAAAACAACTGTAAGCATCACTTCATACATCTACTCTTTTACACATATTTGGTCAGCAGAACATCTGTTCTACGAGTGGACCCTCTTATAGTTGCTAGCTTAGCAATCGAAGGGCATTCCGACCATCACTTAGGTTATTTATGAGTAATTGTTTTTTTTGCAAAGGACGTCCGAACGAAACTTGTGATGAACATTCGAGTCAGTCCTATTTCAGCTCTAGAATAACTTGTGGGAGAGTCCCATAAACCAATACCCCACAGAATCTTAAGTTCAAAACAAAAGAAGTTATTATGGACTCTACAAATTTACTAGGTTGTAGTAAGTCGAATACTCACAAGGTTGAGCCTATAATATTCATATTTGCTGGACCCACTTCAACATGGAATTGGGCTAGATTAAGTCTAGTTTTGTACCAATTGATGCCAAATCGGGAGGTTCACTAGGCCGAGCCTCCACATGGGATTGGTCTTGAGAAGTAGAGGAATTCCCCAAGGAACGCCACTCGACTGTGCCGTTGTGGGCATGGTGCTCGACATAGCGTGGGTGAGGCATGCTACCCACGTTCCGGGCCATTACTGGAGAAAGACGTGGGGACGTCACAGTTGCCAAACGTGGCTAGGTAGTGCCCTACTTGAAAGGACATGAGATGCAGGCGAGAGCATTGTGATGCGCGGCCCGTGACATGATATTCTTGGCACCATGTGCGACTCCTCTATAAAAAGGGCAAAGGCATTTCATCCTCAGGTACACGCAAAACACCTACCCTTGCTTTCAGTTGATTTATTTTTCTCTCATCAAGGACTAACTTAAGCATTGGAGTGTCTTCCGGAAATCCACATCCGGTCAACACTAACATAGAGTTCGGTGTTTTGTAGTTTAGGCGAAGGGCGAGCTCAGCGTCAATTCACATAGGAAGTTCAATAGGATTCAAACTCCATCTTCTAGCAACCACAGTGGAAATTCTCTAATGACTTCTCTTACGATCAAGTTGCTTAAGCATTCTTCATCCACAATGTAAATACAATTCACTCGAGAGATGACCAAGTGAATCTAGGACAAGTTCTAAAGCCGAAGGTCAAGGCTGGGTCAAAATAATGGGTTGTCTCGCCCTTCGACCCTCATATAGACCTCCACATATGATCCTACGCCAAACATTTGGAGGCTTAGCTAAGCGAGAAGGATCAGCTCCTCCTAGCTATGAAGGAGAGATGGAGAAATTAAAGATTGCAATCCAGTCCCATCATGTTGAAGAGGTCTCCTGGATAGAGGCAAAAGAGACAATGTAGGACTCCCTTCCCTGAAAAGAGTAGGCAAAACAGGCAGCGTGGAGTGCCAACACAGGAGCGATAGGGCGATTATAGAAATATCGATCGTCATGATGGTGATAAGGGACGATGTTGTGTTCGTAGCCCTATCCTAGATCAGCACTTGAGCAACAAACGTCAAGTTCGGCAACAATTGTTGTTCGGTATCACCGACCAGTCCCTACTCGAAAGAAATTGCAACTCATATTGAAAGCCAAGTGGAAAGCCGGGAAACAAACGGAGGAACTGTTCCCCTTATCAGCAAAGTAGGCAGGAAGGCACCTTGATCGGATCACAGGAGATACGAAGATCTTTGAGACAAGCTTTACAACAAGCAGAGGGGGCCGGTCGAGTAGGTGGCTCGGCCGACAAAGTCTCACTGATAATACACTAGCAGCTTGTCTCCTCCCCATTCATTAAGGAGGTCGAGTTGGTCAAGCCGCCACGGGTGTTCAATCCCTTCAAATTTCAATGCTATGACCCAAAAGCAGATGCCTACACCCACTTGCTGCACTTCAGGCAGATGATGTCATTGTACAACACAGACAATGCACTCATGTGCAAGTTATTCCCTTTTAGCCTCGGAGATCTCAAGTTTTTATGGTATGACAAGCTACCAACCAAATCCATATCCATATTCAATGAGCTCTCGCTTACCTTCCTCACTTGGTTTGTTTTTTAGGGCATTACCAGGTCCAGAGATTTGTGCAGATTCTATCCCAAAGGGGCTTTAGCCTTACGACGAGCACTCGATAGAAAAAGAGGTGGATTCTCTGCTCGGCTTCAGAAAGTCATCCAACGAGTCTCTCTACCAACATGTAGCTTGGTACTGGAAGTTGTTTAACAAAATCTAGGGGTGCAATCTAGAAATTATTGCCATGTCCTTCAAATTGGGTCTGGACCAAAGAAGTTGAATCTTTGCAAACTTAATGTCGTCCAATGCAGTGGACATGGACGACCACATGTGTCCGGTCAACAAGCACTGCCATCTGGAAAAGATATGGAATGAGCAAAGGCAAGCAGAGCAAAACCTTCTCACGTCAGGGGAAGGAAAAAAAAGCAACAAAGGGGATAAAAAGGGCATCATCGTGGTGGTGTTGAAGAAAAAGAAAGGCCCCCGCTTGCACGAGTTTGTTGCCATCAAAATAATCTTCACGCTTCTGATCTATATCTTGTTATGAAAAATCGAGAATGAGTCGTACTTCAAGTGGCTGATGATGGCTCCTTGAGAACAAAAGAATAAGGATCCCCATCCGTGATGCTCATATCATCGAGACAAAGGGCAACAGACAAGTGAATGCAGGGCCTTCAATTTGTTTGGGGAAAAGTTGGTGGACAAAGGCCACTAGAAGGAATATATCAACACGAAGAAGACCAAGGTCAGTCCACATGGCCAACGAGACAAGAATAGAAATGCAGAGAGAAGAATAATCAAGGTCATTCATGGCATGGTGGATACAACAACTGAAATTCATAGAGCAGCCTTTGCCAAGAAGATCATGCTAGTTGGCTTTGGCCAAAAAATGCCCGCGTGCCAACAGCTTGGCGACAAGTCTCATCATCTTCACTGATAAAGACTTAGGGCAGCTGTAGATGTCGCATAATGACACACTCGTTGTCACTCTCTGCCTCGACCATTGCAACGTTCGTTGAATCCTGGTGGACAAGAGAAGCTCTATCGAGATCATGTACTATTCCTTTTTAAGTAGCTCGATCTTTTTGAGCCAGACCTCAAACCAACTGAGTCTTTCTGGTTGGGTTCCATTTAGCGCTAGTCTGGCACTCGGCAAGGTTCGACTCCCACTATACACAAGCTCAGTACTCTCAATCGTTGTTGAAGTTGAATTTGTGTTATTAGATGTCCCGAGCCCTTACAATGCTATCGCTGGGAAAAGGTTTTTGGCTGCATCAGCTGAAGGCAATGCCCTCCATCTATCAGCAGGTGGTACATTACATGGGGGCCGACGGACAAGAAGAAATCGTTGGGGAGCAGCTTACTGCCAAAAAGTCTGGAAGAATTCAACTCCTCTCATGTGATGGGTGCTGAGCAAAGGACTTGATGAGCTATTATAATAGTCTAGATACTCACAATGTTGGGCCTTTGGTATTCATATTTGGCCCATCCCACATCGAATTGGACTAGATTAAGTCTAGTTTGTACTAATTGATACCAAATCGAGAGGTTTGACGAGTCTGCTCGGCGTGCCTCAAGTCCTACCAACTAGGTCGAGCCTCCTCATGGGTCTTGGGAAGCGGGGGAATTCCCCAAGAAAATTCCTCAGCCATGTTGTCGTGGTTATGGTGCTCAACACGGCATGGGTGAGGTGTGTTGCCCACGTTGCTGTAGCTATCAAAAAAGACGTGGGGATGTCACAGTTGCCAAACGTGGCTGGATAGCGCCTGATTCACACAAACATGGGACATGTGGTGGGAGCACCGTGACGTGCGGCCCACAACGTGATATTCTAGACACTATGTGCTCCATGTCTTGGCAGACTCCTCTATAAATAGGGCTAAGACACTTCATTCTCAAGTACACGTGAAACACACACTCTTACTTTCAGTTGGTTTTTCTTCTCTCATTGACGACTAACTTAAGTATCAGAGTAACTTCCAGAAACTCACGTATGATCAGCACTAACTTATAGTTCGGTGTTTTATAGCTTATGCCAAGGATGAGCTCAGGTCATTTCAAAAAGAAAGTTCAACAGGATTCAAACTTCACGTGGGCAATAAGTAAAGTTGCTCGGTAGGGAAATAAATTCTTTGGCTTGGATATTTTCTAACTGGAATGCTGCCAAACAACAGAGAGATTTAGGAAAATTTCTAAATTTCGAGTGCCGTTTTTCTCCGCATCTATGTCCTGACGTATTTTTAACCACAAAATAACGTTAAAATTTGAATAAAAATAACAAAAAAAAAACATAATCGACGGTCAAGAATCCATTGGACCCACATAAGAACTGAGCAGAGAGGATCTGAGGGGAAAACTGATATTTACCCTGAAATTTCATGTGGTCACCATTTTAAGAGGCCCGAAAATACAAAAGAGACCAGTAAAAGTTAAAAAGCGTGCATATCAGTCCTCCAAGTTTACCTTTATTCGTAAAAAAGTAAATACATGATTTTAAAGGGCTGAATTACTATGCAATTATTTGATGGACCCATTCTGCTTGTCTTGCTAGAAGCTTCAATTCCCAGTACACAAATAGCTGTTCTTTTGAGTACATTTGTCCAACGACTAAAAACCAATTAGTCTACTCCTGGGTTCGTAGTTTATAGGGAAAATTACATAATGAACTCCAAACTTTTACTTGTTTTGCACATAGAACCTTGCGTTTTTAATTTAAACGACTAAAATTATATAGTTCTAAGCGAATCCCAATTTAACACTCTTGTCCACCCTCCGTTAAAGGACTTAACATAGCTATGTTTGGATGCAAAACCCACTTCCGGAAACCCTAGCTAGGCTCCCATGTGATAGTCATTTGGACCTTCATAGCCTCTTTCTCGAGAATAGAGAAGCGTTGATTGTTGAGAGTGAGGAAAAAAGAGCGAAACAACAAGATATGATGATTTAAGAACCCGGATCTACACCTTCAAGACACCATTCGATTGTCACAGGAGGTTCCTGGGTTGTCCACACTTTGGGATATTATTTCTTATTATCCATATTTTGAAGTTTGAGGTATTATGTAATCTCTCCTATTTCCTTTCATTGGATTTAAATCATATGATTCGATGTTTATTTCTCCTACCTTAGAGGAATGGATCAGTTTGTACAACCTTGAATTGGTACAACCCTAAACATAGCCATCGAGTTTGTCGCTTTCAATTCGGGATTGGCCAAAGGCGTTAAGAAAGAGTGATAGAAGCAAAATGAAAAGATTTCGTTGAAAGGTACGTTTGAACAAATATATGTTGATAGGCTGGAGTGCTCTCATCAAATGAGAGATATGGGCTGAGCCATTCTCATCCCAAGTGGTGGCCCAATTCGTCCTGCCCCCGTCGAGATTTGGAACTCTCAACTAATGAGAAAACCCCCTCTTGTACAAAGACTCATCTAGATACCGAGCTACTAGACTAGAAGAAGAATGCCCCTATTTATGCATAACTCAACTTAAGAAGACATGCATCAACTCTTATGAAAATCTGATTAAGTTTTTAGTAGCACTTTTATTTGCACTTTTAAAATTACTTTTAGTTATTTATTGTGTTAGTTTATGAAAGTTTAAAAACCTTTTTTTTAACTTTTTAAAGAGAACATTTATTTAGGTACGATCTAAAATAAAATATGATTTCAATAATATGAGACGAAAAGAGTTGTACTATAATATATTAAATCATAAAACATATGATTACAACCATAAATGATTGATGCAAATTGGAATTTGGAAGGCCGGTTGTGAGTTGTGCAGAACAAATTTTACTTTTTAAAGAAGACATTCATTTGGCTACATTCTAAAATAAAATATGATTCCAATAATATGAGACGTAAAGAATGATACTATAACTTATTTATATATATTAAACCATAAAACATATGATTACAACCAAACCAAATGATTGATGCAAATTGGGATTTGGAAGGCCGGCTGTGAGTTGTGCATAACCAATTAGGAATGGCAACGGGGCGGTTTGGAGCGATTATTTTCCACAGCCGTTGATTTTGGGGGTCCAATTATTTTCCACAGCCGTGCGTATTTTTTGTTAACTAGTGAATGGCCCGAATGCTCGAAATAGGAGTACATGAAAAATTACTCTAAAGGGACACAATTACTATTTTCAGATTTAGGAAACACGCTCATAGAAAATGAAAATTAAAATAATTAACAAAACAACGTTAATATTTTAAAATTTATTGTGTTACATTTTGCAACGCCCCAATTTTTTTTGGTAGCAGTAAAATATCCAGTCTCCAAATATATACAAGTAAGTCGCCATAAGTCTAGCATAATAAATGTTACTGTAACGTCTCGACTTTTCAAAATATTATTTTAATATTATTTTATTTGTCCAAAACAATAGATAAAGTAAAGTCTTTTTATTTATTAGTATTAAGAACAGTTTGAAACAAACTACAAAGTTGACGTGGAAATGACAAAAATATCCTTTCTGGGTTTACATTGAAAATTAAAATAATTAACAAAGTAGACTAAGGGTATTGTTGCCACATGTTGATATTAATCAGTTCTTTCCTACTCGGAGCCCATAGTCAAAGTTATGTATCTGACTTGAATATTGACCCGACAAGGAGGAAACTTTTAACCATTCACTCAAGCCAATAACTATCTCATCCTAGTTAGATTCGATCGAATGTGGCGTCATTAGAGTTAGGTGCCAATGAACCTTAATTGTTTCTCCTTACTGATTCAAGGAAGCTCAAGACCTTGGTCGTTAATCCTTCGGGATCGGGAGCTACATAGTAGACGTTTCCGAAGTCACCCTCAATCATCTCCAGCAATTCCTAATTGGGATCCTTAAAACAAACGGGATGACGGCTGTTGAAATTCAAACCCACATGGAACATGGCCTAACGGACGGTGAGACTTGAACCCATATGGAACATGGGACTTGAATTCAAAAAATGATTATGCCAGACTTGAACCCCCATAACCCAACCTTGTCACGATGGCGTCTAAAAACATTTAACTTCTTTTTCCATAAGGTCACTTATTGGGTTCTATGGTTTCACTACTTACAATGCTCATCAAACACCTTCCCTTTCTTATTCGGGTGGCATTTGAATCAGTGTCTCTAACATATATCTAGGTTTTCCCAAGCAGTCACAAGTTCATATGTTATGTCCTCTTTATTGAGATTTAAGCAACACGACGGCTATACCATGTCCTTACCGACGGCACGATGATTGTGTCATAATCATTCCGGTAGCAGAACAATTATAACTCATCTATCCAATAATACATCGGGCACCACGAAGGCTAAACCTGGAACATTCCATAATTCCATCATAACCAGAATCGCGCAAGTCATAGTTATAGTATGACATTCATGAATAACATAGTAACATAATTAGCACAACAACATGGTCAAATTTGAAATATGATCAACCTGCTATTACAAGATTCGACAGGGACTCATGGACATAGAATAAATGTGGTGGATGCCTGTGCAATATGTATATGCATTGTGGACTAGTTTACAATGTTGGAACAAGGTCCCAATGAACAGGTCAACATTCTATAAATTCTAGATTTTTTGGCAGGTCATTCTAGCGGCCTAAACTCGTTTGAACGAGCTCCTAAAATTTAGATTCTGACAGGCTTTGACTTTCTTTGAAAAACAAACAATGTTCTGGAAATTTAACTATGTCGCTCGATTGGCCAGAGCTCGCTCCAGCGAGTCTTCATTTTCCAGAAACTCGTAGTATTTTTATTTTTTGAAAAAATGCTCAATCTAAACCCTAACAACATGTATTCTTGACCTAAAACTATAATTGACCTATAGTGTCGAAGGAAACATCCCTACCTTAAATTGAAGAAATAGCAATGTATTGGACACGAATTACTGAAAATTAGATAAAGCTTCCGCTAGCGTTTCTCTCTCCTCAAGAACTTCAAGAAAACCTTACAATTCATTAATATCTCTATAAACGTACTCTCTAAAACTTGCTGATACTTCTAATCACAAAAATTAGGTGAAATAACTAAGGATTTGCAATGGTTTATATAGAAGTTGAGGGGAAAATCCCTCATCAAGAACAAATTAAAACCCTAAAATCAATGCCATGAATTCTCAAATTAAATTTTCATATTATTACCAATAATCAGTCATAACCTCTCATCAATTTGATTGTTCATCCTTAAATCAAAGGAATCTGATGCAAGAGTTTAATTCGTCGAAGAAATTCCTAAGTTAATGGCCATGAACATCCAAAATTCGAAAAGATTTCATTCGCGATGTTCTGGCTTTTCTCAGGTCGCCTGAGTGGTCTGAGGTCGCTCAACGGCCTTCCAAAATTTCAAAAGTTGAGTTAAATAATTAAAAACAGAGAATTGAATAAGTAATATTACTTCTTAAATTCTTTAAAGGTTATGGATTATTATAGTTACATTTTCTTTTGACAGGTTAAGGGAGATGGAAGGCTGAAGATCACTCCAAGATTTGCTCTGGTGCATACGCTCACAATCCTCACCTAATTATATTTCTTATTTGTTATAACAGATAACTTTATCTATTTTTATGGTTCTAATTTGTTCTAATAAATAATTTTATTTCTTCTAAAAAATAACTTTACCTGGTTTATGTGTTTATATGTTCTAACAGTAACTTTATTTGTTCTAATGGCTAAATTTATCTCTTTTGTAATTCTAATTTGTTCTAACGAATAACTTTATTTATTTTAACAGATAACCTTTTTAGTTTTTTGTCATGTTTGTTCTTTCAGATAATTTGATCAGTTTTATATGTTCTAACAGGTAACTTTATTTGTTCTAACAAATAATTTTATGTGCTTTTGTGATTCTAATTTGTTATAACAAATAATTTTATCTGTTTTATTTGTTCTAACAGATAATTTATTTGTTCTAATAAATAACTTTATCTGTTTGTGGTTCTGATTTGTTTTAACAGATAACTTTATTTGTTTTAATTTATCTGTTAGAAATTGAACAAATAAATTTCTCTATCTTGTGTGATTTGACAAAAATAGTGCCAAAAAATACCACTGGTGACCAAGGTGGCAAACAAAAGTGGTTGGTGGAAATAGTAGTGATAATGACATAGTGGGAGAAAATGTAACAAAAAGTTGAAGCATTTTGAGAGTGTATTCATGAGTAGTAAGAGTAATTTTGTCTATAAACATTGTCTTTGTTAAGATTAAAGGACTTTATAAGTGAACACCTTTAAATTTATGAATCTTAAACATTATGAACAGGTAGCCTATACTAAATGAGACAACATGTCTCAGTTTTGGACTCTACGCCAAATTTCCATATAAATAAAGGGAATTAGGGAGGCTATTGTATCCCAAAAAAGAAGAATAAAGAATCTAGTGATCACTTAGCTTATTATTGAAGATGCAGAGAACACAAAAGAAGAGATACACAGAATAATCAGTATCAGAAAACTGGTAGTGTCTCCCTAAATCCAGGGCTAAAATCTGCATTCCGCATACGCTTTGTTCTAAAATCAGCATTTCCCTTTTGCATCATAGCAACAAACTCATTGTAATCTATGCACCCATCCTGAAAAAATTATAATCCATGAAGGTTAATGACCAGTTAAGCAAAACCCAAAAAACAAGATCAGTTTTCAATCATTAATCTTCACCGTATTGCCACCGAGACCAGTTGGATAAGAATTTTACACACAAAACATTGTCATTGTTTAGCGTTGAGGATAAATTTGGTTTCTAAAAAGATGAGATTTGTTTGAACAGAAATATGTTTATTGGAGTGGACTTACATTGTTTTGATCAACCTCTTGGATCACTTCTTCCAAGTGAAAATCTAATATTCCAAACTCCTTGCAAGCTTTTTGAAGCTCATCTTGGGTGATGTAACCGCTGCCGTCTTTGTCAAAATAAGAAAAGGCAGCAAAAAGATGATCTTCCCTCTTAATTTTGGTAAGATCCAAGGTTGCAGCTATAAACTCCCCATAACCTATGGTGCCACTGTTATCAACATCTGCCTGCATTTTCACAATAACATGTTTATGCTGTTGTGCATATATATATGCATACAGCATGTTTATGCTGAAGATGCAAGTTACATATACAGCAATGTACGTACATCAGGGGTAGATTATGCATGCCTATTTGGTATCATAGTGCTTGGCTTGACTTCATTTCCGATCAATTTTTTTTTCTTTTTTCATTCTTAGGAAATACATAGACCCCGTTTAGCATACTTCTTGATATCGTCATTTCATAAAATACGTTCCCATAATATTTTATGAAACGTGTTTTACAGAAAACACCAAAGTGATGTTTTCCTTGTTTCAAACATTAAATTTGAGGAAAGCCTTCTTGCTTCTTGATCTAATAATTTGTTACAAATAGCATTGAGTTTGATTGGATTTTTGGCAATGATACTTACAGCCTGCATCAGATCATAGATCTCAGACTCGTTGAGATTAGCACCATATTTTTTCAATCCAGTCTTGAGTTCTTCAAAAGTGATTTGACCACTGTTATCCGTGTCAATCGTTTTGAACACGTCCTTTAGGCCGGAAATTTCTTCCTCAGATAAAGACCCAGCAATGACCTACATGTGAACCAACATATTAACACAAACACAAGGACAGTATTTCAAAGAGTTAAAACCATATTGTATGCTTGTGTGATAGCTTGATATACATTGATAGCATAAGCTTTTTGAGGTCGTGGGTTCAAGTTTCTCCGTTTGCAATATTCTGCCCCTTTATATTCTATTTCGGTCTACCTACGCACATGAGGGAGTGTTGAATAGCTTAATATACATTGCTGGATCTTCTTCTTGATAATTTAAGCTTTTGGAACAACTGATAACAGTGCTAAGCTATGACATGAAAACATCATCGTATTCATATGAAGAGATGTCTAGATTTCGTATCATAATTTATGAAGTAGTTAAAAGTGGCAGACTTGCTATGCATTAGTGCTCGTGAAATAGATAACACTTACTTGAAGAGCCATCTTCTCTAGCTTGTTAATGGCAGAAACATGTGTTAATTTAGTTAAGATTGCAGGGTCAAGAGGCTTGTCAGGCGCCAACCCACCTTCCTGAACCCAAGGATGGCCTACAAAATGTGAAAAAAATGAAGACTTGCTCGTATGCGTAAAATCTTGGTACGCGTTCTTAATCTCTCAAACCAAGCACTTCTCAATTCTACAGAAGGAAAAAGGCTTTGGTCCAAGTTTTTAGAATAAAATGTTTCTCGCACTGTTTTGGCCTTTTTAATACTTCACAGGAAAAAGGACTAGAATTTGAAGTACTTCAAGAAACGAAGATGCAATTCATTCTGATATTTTGACAGGCAACTAAAAGATAGTAACCATTTTGACAGATGAATTATGCTAAAGAAAAGAAGAACGTGTAACATAAGCAAAGATTCCACTATTCTAGTGTAGAAGACTGTTTCAAATCACATGAAACTTCAGGTTCAGCTTCTTAGGTGAGATAACCATTTCACCCATGAAAAGATTTCCACAAACATATAGGTTGTGTTTGGATATGGATTTGTGAGGGGATTTTAGAGGGAAAACAACAGGCAAGAGATTCTTGATCATTAGCTTCTCCTTTCCCCTTTCAAATCCCATTCTAATCCGAATCGAAACACAGCCACAAAAACATGTCACAATTTGCACTGTTGCTTGCATATCCTGCAATTTGGCCCACAAACTCTGAAAAGTGAAAACCTATTCTATAATGTAGAGAACCTAAATAAGATATTCATGCCTATATACGATACAGTTGTAAATTATGACCCCAATCATCCCAGAAGAATACAAGGAATGGCATATGTTGAAAAGCAATTTTGTTTTGGTAATAAGCTTTGATATGCTAATTCACCTGACATAATATTATCAATCGAAAGAGGTGACAAAATGACTTACATAAAACTTCATGTGCAGTTAGCCGCTTTCTAGGATCTCTAACAAGCATTTTCCTGACAAGATCTTTTGCGCTTGGAGAAATATTAGGCCATGGATCTGATGAGAAGTCTAAATCACTATGCAAAACCTTTTCAAATATATCGTGCTCCTTTTCTGTATCAAAATAGATAAAAACACAAAAATAAATCTTGGAATGAAGTCAGTTACTGTTGCTAGGACAGAAAAATCGAAATCAGGAAAAGAAAAAAGAATTAAGAAAACCAATGGCACCCTCTGGTCAGATCTACAAAAATCTTACGTGCAGAAAATGGAGGCACCCCACTAAGGAGAATATAGATGATCACACCAGCACTCCAAACATCTGCTTCTAGACCGTAATGCTTGCCGAGAACTTCAGGTGCAACATAATACGGGCTTCCAACCACATCACTGAAAACTTCCCCTGTAAGCTAATAGTGTAAGCTAATTAAAACAATCAATTGTGTAATGCGTGTCAAATACCTGATGGCAAGACAATTTATACAGTACCATGTAATACACATTCTACATGGACCCAAACGATGAGATGGAGGAGAAAACAAAAGTCTCCTCCCAACGGTAGATACATTGCCAACAAGTTTCTTCTATTGTTCAGTAATAGTCTTACTATTTAGTGAGCAAGTAAATTTCAATTCAGTCTTATAGAGTACCTTTCATGTTTTTGAAGCAAAGTTTGTCATAGAAAACTTCCTAATAAGCCGAAAAAGTAGTAAGATAAAGATCTGTTATATGCTAGCAATATGAAAGAATCATTTCTATGCCAAATTCAAGAAAGTCATGCTAAACGACTGTTGCAGTTTGAGTCACAAACATGAACTGTGCTTTATGGTCGTTATATAGAAAATACAAAATATGTTAACAATTGATAGAATGTTAAAGACCAAACATAGATATCAAAATGATTAAGGATTCTAATATCAAAAAGAGAATGATTTAAAATGATAAAGTGGGTACAACTAACGTTCACACACGTACCCTGCTTGAAGAATACTGATAGTCCAAAGTCTATAGACTTAAGAGCCGAATCCTCTTGCTCATTGACGAAAAGGAAATTCTCAGGCTTAAGATCGCGATGCATAACTCCCAACGAATGGCATGCTTCTATTACACTAACAATAGTCCTAGCAAGTTCGGCTGCCTTTCTCTCCGTATAATGCCCCCTCTGAACAATCCTATGGAACAACTCACCGCCCGTACACAACTCCATCACCACATGAACAGCCACAGCATCCTCGTATGCCCCTTTGATGGAAATCACGTTAGGGCTTCCGGACAAGTGATGCATGATATCTATTTCCCTCCTCACATCCTCCACGTCGCCCTCTGTCAATAACTTTCTCTTTGCAATTGATTTGCAAGCGAATTCTTTTCCTGTTCCTTTTTCCACACACAGAAAGGTAGTCCCGAATTGCCCATGTCCTAATTTCTGCCCCAGATTATAATACTCCTTCAAATGACCAGTTTTGGTTCTCAAAACAGATTCTGCCTGTAGCCCTACACTTGGCATCCTCTTGACATTGTCAGGCTTCCTTGGTTCCTTGGGCTCCACCGGGTTAGACTCTTCCTTCCTAACTATCATCACGGGCTCTGGTCTAATGGGTTGTGATGGTTTAGTCTCTTCCTTCACTGACTCCAATGGCTCCTGTCTAGTGGTGTGTGTTGGTTTAATCTCTTCATTCATTATCTCCAATGCCCCCAGTGTAATGGTGTGTGCTGGTTTAGTTTCTTCTTTGACTATCTCCACCAATTCTGGGGGCCTGTTTTGGAAGGGTTGAGCAGCATCTGGGTCTGTAACAGCCAAAGGTTCATCAATGATAGTAATTTCCCTTCTAGTGTATGGAATTAGATCAGGTGACCGCATCCAAAATACTTGTGAAATTGACTGAAATATGCTGTCGTTTGAAAGCCTATATCCAACACAGTTATTTCCCATCTTCTAGTACTCTCTTTTTCCTCCCCAAAAGGGGCAGCAGGTACTGTGTTATGAAGTCTCAACACAAAAATCAATTTCTTTTTATAGGAATAATCAAAATCACTCCCAAACAACCCCTAAATCAATTGGTACGTCACAACCATTGAGAAAATATGATACCCATAAAAATCCCAACGAGATAATAATGATAATCATAAGAAGAAGAAGAAGCAGCATTTGAACCGATTGAAAGCTTCATTATACGAGGTGGAAATTTGAAATCTCGGCCCCTAAAGATTTGAAGACCCTTCAGTATGTAAAACCAAACCCAGAAAAACAATTGATCTGAACTGAAAACTAAGATCAACTCAAGAGATAGAACAGAAACAAAATAGGAATATAGCTAGAAACCCAAAGTCAACTTGATCATTCAAAGGCATAAATGTCAAAAATTCCAGAATAGGGAAGAAGAAGAAGAAAGGGTCATCAGTCACGACTAATCAACCCTCCCCTTACCACGTCTCTCTCTCTCTCTCTCTCTCTCCCCAAGGATTTTAAACTTATGATCTTGGCGCGTCTTATATCCTCCACCCACCCTCGAAACTATATGCGAAATACGATTGGAGAGCGAGAAGCCGAGAAAGGGAAAGGAAAAGAAAAGAAAAGTGACATGTTTTTCTATTGGAAAGTACGAAGTTGTTTTGGTAACTGACATGTTAATAATCGTCAACTCCGGTTTAATTGGGCCTATAAACGGACAATATTCTACGCCGGCCCAATATAAATGATTTTGACATTAAGTAAATTAAATTATTTATTAAAAAAAGAAATTCAATAAACACGACATAATATTTATGGTAACATTAAAAAAGAAGATCCATGACAGATATTAGATTTTCATAAACTAATATAGAATATGTGCTATGTAAGGGAAAGAATAATAATTGATAGAAAATATACTCTATAAATTTTATCTTTAAGTAATTAATTTAATAAAAGAATTATTGGTCACTCGAGATGAGATGAATTTAAAAAACATAAAATTATGTTTAAAAATTAAAAAATAGTCTCTAAAAACGACAAATAAGTATAAAAAGACTCTGTTTTTTAATTTTTTAACTTTTTTGAATTTTCTAAAAAATTTGTTCATTATTTATAATTCTTCTTAAATCTCTCATCGAGACGAACCAATAATCCATAAAAAATAAATGAAAAATTACAAAAATAATTACATAAAAATAAAAAATAATTAAATAATAAAGTCAGGGCAACGAAGGTTTGTCTAAGACTATGACATCACATTCTCAATGCCAAATGGTCATACTCTTCTTGCTTCAGCATTTGTAGTTTGTATTGGTTATGTCTGTCAATTTTTTTGATAACACGTAGTTTTTGTTCAGTTTTCGAAAAATTGTATGAGAAAATTATTTTCAAGAAAAGTGAAGTAAAAAAAAAAATGTTTTCTAGTATGTATTCAATTGACAAAAAAATCTTATAGAAAAATAAAAAATAGATAATTAATATGTTGGAGATAAGCAGACTCGGCCCCCGGAAGGGGGCCTGACTAAACCCCCCCTTAGGTTAGGCTACTATGGAGAAGATTCCATTATTAAGCCATAGTCATAGCCCCAACATGTATTTAGATCGTTTCACTCTTTGTAGCCCGTTGAATTCGTGCTTAAGAATCCCTTCACCTCGACATGATTGATCTCATACCTTAGCGTAGGAGTTAGCGGGTAAAATTAAGGCTGAAAAGATCCAATATAAACAAAAAGTTCATTTCTCAAGAAAAAAATAATGAAATTTTTTTTTTCTAAATTCAACGATTAGTTGTAAACAAAATTAATTTTCAGAGCATATATTTTCAAATTTTATTCTTTCAACCATCATAAAACTCATTTATAAAAATCAAAATATCTTCATGAAAGTTTAAAATCACAAAAAAAAAAAATGTATTTTCATTCCACCAAATTAAACAAATATTAAGATAACTATATATTTTCATTCCACTAACAAAACTAACGAGAAAAATAATAAGTATTTGATATAAAGATATGCATACCATATATAAATATAATGTGATAGATATATTAGATATGTAATTGACATTTTAGATATACTTAGATACGTATATAATATATTAAATATGTTAGACTAACATACTTATACAAAACTAACATATGTATAAAATATAATATATTAAATATGTATAACACATATATAATAGGTGTACCACTGTAGGTCCAATATATATTTTACCGTGTAAAAAGAAAGCAAGATATCGTAAACAAGGTATCCCTAAAACACATTTATAATTATTGTACCGTTTGGTGGATCATTGTACATAACTAAATTAATTATTTTTATTTTTATCCAAATATTTTTTGTTTTTGTTATTTTTTATCAATGTTTTCTGAAATATTTATTCGTCTCGACAAAATAAATTTATAAAATATAAAGTTATATCCAAAAACTAAAAAAAAAATCATTAAATATGAAAAATAAGTTAAAACGTACCATGTTTTGCTTATTTTTCATTTTTTATTTTTAGACATAATTTTATACTTTTTTAAATTCTCTTATCGAGATAAACCAATAATCAAAAAAATTAATGCAAAATAAAAAAAATTCAACGAAGGACGAAAAAGAATAAGATATTAATTCAGTAGTTACTATGGTCCAAATAGAAATCTTAAAAAAAATTCGTGAAGCATAATTGTGTAAATTTGAATTTTCTCATCATTTCCTATCGTTTTCTGGCAACTGAACGGTGCCATAGTGTCCATGTCAAAATATGTGCATCTCGATTAATCTCGGAATTAATCTCATCATCCACCAGAAAGGGATCCAATTTAAGACTTAATAGCATCTGAAATTTTTTGAACTCAAGACCGAAATAAACCCCTAAGTCTCAGATATTAACCACCCGGCCAACCCATTAGAAAGCTTATGTCAATCTACCAAATTATGCACAGAAAATTGACTGTTGTTCTAAAACTAAGGGAAACAAAAAAGATGTTTGTGCATGTATTAATTATCCTTCTCCCAGCTAATATCTCCTCCCTATATTATATCCAATTTTCTGATTATATTTCGCATATTTTGCAGCCACCAAATATTTCTTTGAGAGATTTAAATGAAACGAGTAAATATGAGAGGATTCTTATATATCTTTGTAACAACATCGAACTTTCACAACTCGTACGCACACACACTGACTCATATGCTCGGATTTTGCCCTCGCCTAACACTTCATTCCCTCTACCTTGCCAAAGCCTCCCCAAAAGGGGAGTTCCGCTCCCTCCTAAGGGAGAAAGCTTGCTCAAACTCATTGTGTACCCTTTTTGCTTGGCTGGATGGTTAACCTTTGGTTATATAATGATTATATATAATAGATGAAGGAAAAATAAATACCATTCAATGAGCCTTCACGCATGAGATCTAAAAGGATTTCTCAAAATCACAAAGGGTCAACAATGAGGAATTCCATTTCTGCAAACTTCTAGAAGCCACCATCCATTTCTAGCATATAGGCTTCCAATTCCAAGTCACTTCCACTATTCACATGGGTGGGACCCAACAATCATCCCCTCTAATCCATGTGTGCTCCATGTGATACTCGCAGCTCCATCCCACTACAAATTTGCCACTCTTCGTCACACCTGTCTTATGTTCCAAAGAACCAACTTAGCAAACCTCTTCTCACACTAGAGGTTCATTTCACCAGATAGTCTCACACCCCACTTGAGAAGAGGCTGGCACTTGTCTTTGTTGATACTATGTATCCTTGCCGAACTTCATGGTACCCCCAACACGAGATACGCCACTCGCCTATTAGGGATGACTTCCTCTTGTGCTAGATCTTCCATGGCCGATCTCATCATTATCATCGGGTGATCTGCACTCCCTCACCGGGTATGGAGTCAATAACTTTGCCCTAAGAGATTGGAGTCAACAACTGCTCGGCCATAGCTCCTTTTTGGATCAACCTATCCTCTGCATGTGCTCTAGGTGGGTCCTCCTTATCTATGGAGAGTCCTAATCCATCGGGAACATCGATGGCAAGGAGAGCATTTCTGTTGGGAGTGTACACCCCACTGGAAAATTGGAAGTGATTAAGGCCTATATTCGCTATGGGATAAGAATCCCAAGATTCTTAAGCGATTAAACGTTACAATCTTATCCCTGTAAAATTTAAAGAGCTACAAGTGAATATAAAAATACATCTTGGTCTGAAAAAGAGGTATGGCTTTTTATTTCCATCTCAATTACAATGTATCTAATTTCTCCATGCACGACCAATCTCCGACTTAGACATTAATGTTGGTTGGCACAACACTGGTGTCTTTAAGTGAATATAAAAATACATCTTGATCTGAAAAAGAGGTACGACTTACTATTTCCATCTAAATTACAATGCATCTAATTTCTCCACGCATGACCAATCTCTAACTTAAACATCACAGAATATTAGTCGGCGTCACACCAATGTCTTTATTTTCTTTTGCAGGTTCTTAATTCGAGAAAGTGTTAGTCAATCTGCTATCAAGTTGTATTGGTGTAATATACCCTTTTTCTGAACAACTGTTTGTCGATTGAACAACAAAATCGAAGAAACTAGTGCTACAGAGTTTGTCTTGAATGTAGGATTGAGCCCGGGACATATATTTGACAATAATTTATTTATTTAGATCGACATTATTATTGAATTATTATTAAACTATTTTTTCGTCCACGTCAATAGAATACCAACATCTAGAATGGATCATCACACTGGGAGAAAGGTGGGCCCACACAACATTAGGATGCAGTTCAAGCTTTTTTTTATAGGCAATTAAATTTAAAAAGTTTAAAAAATCAATAGCTTTGTGCTTTTATATGTGTCTGTATGTATAGGTTTGTGTACAGAGGTCAAAATATCCAGACCTGCAACAGCTGGATGGCGCCGGCACAAGTTGGTTTGGATTTAAGGCGGCCACCGGCTCTGGCAACTGCCTGTAAATTTTAGTTGTTTTATAATAATAATGTGAAAAGCATCTTAGGTGGATTTCGCATTGTATTTAATATTTTTCCGATTTGGAATCCAGATTGGTAACATATCCTAATCAATGGTTTCATAGTTTATTTGGCCTACTCTTACCATTTTAGTGCTTTCGTGTCTCCCCATTCAGCTTATTTGCCATTTTAGTTTTTAATGCATATGTTTAGCGTCACTCTCTTCTTCAAATTATCGACTTTAATCCCCACTGCGTCAAAGTCGTCCCAAGTTCGGCAACCGTTTATTTGAGCCGTCAAAGCGGGAGACATTGTAGTCGTTTAACCCGCATAAACTTCGTTATTTATTTATTTTGATCCCCAATACATAGGCTAATGTCATTATAGCCCATAATGTATTGCCAGTATTCTTGATAATTCCTAATGTTTTGAGGACTATTTTGTGAAATACTAGCACTTTGACTATCATTAAACTTACACTTCATGCTCTGTTTTACCAATCTTAGATCTTTTTAGCTCTAATAATACTAGTCCTATAAAGAATAAGGCTTTGTTTGCTTGGACGAAAAGTATTATCCTCATTTTCACTGTTTTCTCATGCCAAAGTAAATAAACCATTTTCCAAATTAAACTACTATTGACTTTTTGCCAATGCCCAAATTGCAGACCTCTTTGGTGTCAACAAAATTTAGTAATAATTGACAATTTTTACGTAGTAAAACAATGCAAGGTCAGTGAATATATATACATATACTACTGTTTATATATACATATAAAGCCTTTGAAACTTAAATGGCCCTTTTATGTTTGTCTTGGGAGATTTTGACGCAGAAGCAGCAATGGTATTTAGGGAGATTATTGAACTCAAATTGTCATACATTATTTTTCAAAGGGAGTATTGACCTCAAATATTATGCCCTACATTATTTTTCGAAGGTAATCAAACATAATACCAAACTTGCCGTCCAATAACAATCACTCGACAGTCAAAATTTTCAGCGGAAGCCATGGGGAAAATAACTATGCCCTGAAACTACTCCATAAAACACATCTACTAAGGGACAGCAGATCCATCATTTCCGAAACTTCCTTGTGCAACACATGATCTATCGTGACCGGTATTCACATTAGAGAACATAAAAACACAAGTCAAAAGTTTATTCTAGCCAAACACACCAGGGAGCGTAGAGTGACCACCTCAACAGCCTTTTTCTTCAAACATCTCTAGCCAATGCAGAAATATCCACATGTCCAGATTCAGGATTGCTTAATCTAGGAGAAGCTTCTTCGGGCTGATGTTCTTCGATTGGTATCCCACGCCTCCTGGATGAAGGAGATGAGGAATCTCCATCGTAGTGGGGTGGAGAACCAAATACACTGAAGAACCCATTCCTCATTTCTTCTGCTGCCTCAATGAAACGGCCGAGGCCACCAAAAAGGTTACGTTCGATGGCTTCGATGTCACTGCGTATACCAGGGAAGTCAAATGGCCCCACAACATCAGATGATTTCAGAGGGTTAGACCTTTTCTTCGTCTGCTCTGACACATCTTCTTCCGTGAATTCTTCGTTGGATTGCACCACTTCAGAAGGCCTAAATAACATAGAACTGTTATGAGGTCCACAATTTAAGATAATTTGTGCACGCCACATAAACTAGAAACTCCCAAATTGTTCCACAACATCCATAGATGGGAGCAAAGAAGAAGCACGGATGCATGTGGGACACAGACACAACGATTTATGACAGGCACATTGGGGAACATTAAATAAAAATGAATATATTTATTCATATGTAACATAGGCATATCTTAAAAGTTCACAAAAAGATCTGAAACATTACTTACCAAGCATGGTAAAATACTAAAACAAGTCTGTACTGGACTAGTGAACACTTGAGTTACATATTTGGGGCCATTACAAGCTCATACATGAGTTGTTGCTTTGCCTCTGCGGTTCCAAATAGGAGTAGTCTCAATAAGCTTATGGGGAACAAGCCGGCTCTCCCGCTTGGTGAGCTTGAGAAAATTGCTGACTTTAAGCTTAGCTATCTTAGCCTCCTCTTCTGGAGTTATTTCCCTTACTACCACAGTCAGTCTACACTCAGGTCTCATTTTTATCCCGCATCTGCCTCTAGCATGGTAGGAGAGTCTCTTTAGAAAAAAGCCCTTCCCAACGAATACCTCAGCTGTAAGAAGCGAGAAAATGAACAATAAGCAGATTTTTAATAAATGCAAACAAAGGGGATTCGTTTGTTGTAGTTACCAACAAGGAGACGATCTGGGTCTAATCCGTGATTGTGGGTTGCATTTGCCCTGGCCGAGTGTATAACCTGCACAGAAAGGATTTAAATGTTTTGAGAATGCACGAAACATAATTGAAAATACAGTCAAAACCAAAACTTGTATAACCTGCACAGAAAGGATTTAAATGTTCTGAGAATGCACGAAACATAATTGAAAATACAGTCAAAACCAAAACATAGTCATGGACCCTTTTTATTCAGTAGGTGACATGACTGTTTTGAGTCGGACGTGATCTGAAAACTGAAGACTAAAATCAGTACTAAGTACTCCGACTCATCAAATGCAGAATATCCATTTATAATATATGCTTTAAGTGAAAGAACCCGTGGAATGAAAATTCCATCTAAAACAAGTGTGTTTTCTTTCTCCTCACCCCAAGAACCTGTTTCCGTCTCGCAAATGAAACCCTATGATATAATTATTATAATGATAGGTACAAATACTGACATATGTAAGATGTAGTTTTTATCACCTGATATACAGTTTTTGAGGCTCGCTTAACAGTCACTTGCAACTGCAACAACGCGTCTTCCACGCGCATGCCACGAACTAATGCAGCAACCAAGTTCACCTTCTTAGGACTCTGAGAACAGCGAGGTGTTAAACATAGTCAAAGCAAAACAAAAAGCAAATGACAAAAGGTAGGCACATAAGGAAGTTCCCTTTAGAAACCTTCGGACTACTTCGACAGAAAACATCTCGTGTACCATGATATTTTCCTGTGGGCCAAACTAGCTGGCCATCAAGTTCAAGAATAGTTTTTAAGGGTCAAAAACTGCAAATCTTAAATAACTTTTGATGTTTGCACATTGGCTCTCATCGGCCATTTTCTTTGAAAAGATTGAGGAATTGAAGAAATCACATGGTATGATTTGTTAATAGCATAATATCTACTTTGTTTTGCTCCCTCCGTTCCATGTTGTCTGCCCCTCTTCGGAATTCCAATTTCAAAGCAGACATGCAATTAATTAAAGGCCTTGTGGCCAACATTGTCCATTTTTACAGGATTGCCATTAATAGTGTGTAGCAGTATGCCAAGGGGGTTTTCAATTCAAAAAGAACAAGATAGGGTGGTTTTCAATTGATTATTGTTTGCCCATAATCATTGCTTCATGTCACATTAAAAAAGAGTTCTACAGATTTGTTTTCTTTTTTAAAACCACTCTTGTGACCAAGTTCACAAATTTGTTCCTGAGAAGAGCGTGTTCTCCCTTTCTAAATTGGAATAGATAATACATAGCATAATAGCCAGGTTAATTACAAGCTCCAGTTTTGGAAACTTACAAACTTCACACTGACAATTCCAAATGGCAGTGTTTAGGAACATTCCAATTAGGAAAGCCGGACAAACTAAATGGGACAGAATATTATCAAAAAGCAAATAATTAGCAGGAGCAGCCATGGAGTATTGGGAAAGGAAGGTAGCCTAATTTGCAAGATCAGCGACTTGGTTGGTTTTTATATGCCATTTATATACTCAGTTTATGTATGAATGGAGATCAATTATTTTCAGAAGTCTTCAATTATGAACAATATGAGGTTGAGGTTCTCTTTGAAATAAACTACCAGAATTAACTCTTCTAAGTGGGTCTTATCCCCTCTTCCTTCTATTTTTACGTTCCGAGAAGGCAACTGGTATCAAAGCTGGTGATTCTTGGCCATGGCTACAAAGCGAAAGCTCATGGAGTCTATGCAAGAAGATATGAAAGAGAGGCCATGACTGCACCAGCAATGCTTAGAGATCAATTCACTTGAATGGGATAACCCAAAAAAATTTCGTCTGATTGTCTTTTGGGATGAATTTTTGAATTACAATTATCAAATGGGGTTTCTTAGGTTTTCGTCTTAAGTCTAGATTTTAAGTTCTTTTAGACATCTAGTTTAAATACACTTGAAAAGCTAAAATTAGCCAATTTTGACTTGCATTTTGATTTCCACATTGTTTTATCTTTTTCATCTTTGGTGATTTTTTTTTAGATATTTTTTGTAATTTTTTTAGCTTTTAGATAATGCTACATTACATATATCCAGAAAACACATATAAATAGAAAAAGAATTCAAAAATAAAACCACTAAAGACAGAAATTATGGATCACAAAGTAGTCATATTGTTTAGGAGATGCGTTTTTTAGATATGGAAACGAACAAGCGATGAGATCCTTAGGAGTTCATCAATGAAAGAAGTCAGAGAAAGAGTCGTCTCAACCTGTTTTATGCCTTTTAAAACAGCTTGAACTGTCGAAGGTTTAGAGACAACTTTCTTCTCTTCACTTTTTCCACTGTTTAACGCCAGAACAGGATTCAATGGAGAAGAAATAGGTGTTTCACCAGATGAATTAGCAAGCAACGTCCTTGAACTGGAAAATTGCTGAAATAAAAGAACAAAGAACACCAGTTAACAATTAAGCAAGAAATAAGTAGAGAAATAAGATTTATGAAGCTGATCCATTATCTCAGATCCTCAATCATTTCTCCTTTCTTATGAGATTCATTGTAGGGTCAACTCATCAATAAACATCCAATCAAATCACAAAAACCATCAACATCAGACAAAATAGATAAGTCAACACAATATCAAAAAAGAGATGAACTCTTTATACATATCATCAAGAAGCGTCAGTCAACAATCCTTTGTGCGCACTCTGGAAGACCACACAAAATCCCACGGCAATGTTGTCAAAGGCTAAGTTGAGGCTCGCCTCGAGGCCCCCATCAAGGCTAGGCTATTGAAAAACATCTTGAGGCATTTGAATTTGTGCCTTATGCCATTTCTATGGGGCATTCACAAAACGTGCGCATTCTGCATATTTTTAAGCATTTCACGTGAGCCTAATGTTTTTCAAAAATAATTGAACTTTAAATCTTCACACTCTCACCACTCTATTTCAACCTGTCAATCTTTGTTTGAATCAAAGAGTACCTATTTGGGTATTTTGTTTGCATAGAACTTGGTGTACCCTTATATTACCTATATAATTTTTAGGTTTAGAGGAACTTTTTATGAAACTTGTGCCCTAAAAATTTCATTTAGCATTGCTATTAGTCAATCTCTTTGTTATAAGTTTTCATAATTCTATAGATATAATTAACTCAAAATCATAATTGTAAATGCTTACACCTCAATGCTTCGAGGCCTATGCATGTGCAATTTCAGATAGCCTGTCGACGAATGAGGAGGACAATATGTTTGAACTCTGAAGACGATCCTATAAAAACTTAGTTAAATTGAGAAATAAAAAGGTTAGCATTACCAACTGCTGCCAATAATGATATAATGGCCTTGAGTTGTTTAGAGATGAAGAACGCAGAATCTGCGAGTAAGGCAGCTCCCCTGCAAAAAACGTCAAAGTTAATACATTAATGGTTTACAGCTAACTATGACTCTGCGTGTCTGTGATGCATGAAAACAAAGATTTCACACCACGTTACACAGACTCTTCTGAATGTCGAAGTGTTACAACTAGAAGTACATATGTCGTCCGTCTGTGCATCATGTCCAGTTGGATACACAGCCCACGAGTTCACATAAGTAGTCAAACTCAGCGTCTAATTATGCGTACACAATTTTTATGCATAACAAGTAATATATGTTGTTTGTAAATCAATTATATAATCCAAAGTACATAAATAAGTACTCAAGAAAAATATATTACAATGCCCTGTTGTGATTGGACATGGGAGCTAGAAGGCCCCGACAATGCATATGTATCGTACCTGAAACGCATGCATACGGAGTCCATAATAGTAAGCAAATTTCGAACCCATATTGACTGTTGACCGAAGGAGCGTAAATAGTTTATTTTTACCAAAAGCAAAAAATTGTGTTATGCGTCATGTCCAGTCGGATACACAGCCCACGAGTTCACATAAGTAGTCAAACTCGGCGTGTAATTATGCATAACACAATTTTTATGCATAACAAGAACTAAATTTTGTTTCTAAATCAATTATACTCCAAACTACATAAAATAAGTACTCAAGCAAAAAATATTGCAGTGCCCCGTTGTCCTTGGACATGGGAACTAGAAGGCCCCGACAATACATATGTATCGTACCTGAAACACATGCATACGAAGTCCGTGATAGTAAGCAAATTTCAAACTCATATTGATTGTTGACCGAAGGAGCGGAAATAGTTTATTTTTACCAAAAGCAAAAAATACCATATATAGTGTTCTCCTCCAACCCAGTACAGTACTCATTAATAACTTTGGAGCACCATATCACCCGGGACAAGACTATTTCCAACAAGTTTGTGCAAATAAAATTTAGATATAGACCTACCAGGTACTAAGGAGACCCATGAATGATGACCAGAGAAGTTGACCGCAGCATTGGAGTTATGCTCCAATCTCTTCTGAACTTGACGAAGTATGGATTGGAAATGTCTTTGCCAGCCCGACATGATTCAAGAAGATTCTGTTCACAAAGATCTCCCTCAGCATAACAATGTATCATCTATAAAAGTTCAACTATAGAACTGACATGATATCAGCAAAAAAAGGGAAAATTTAATTTGGAAAGTAAATGTTATGACCTGCAAATGCAATGTATTCGGCAGGACCACTGTACCTCCAGAATTGAAAAAAAAATGTTGTGAAAAAATTCGTGATGAAAAATTTGAAAAGCCATTAAACTGGTCGTGACAGACAAAAGGTTCCTTAACGATTCGTAAGATGAGATAAGAAAATAAGCCGGTTTTCCAACCTATCATGAACCAATAAACAAGTTTCAGGGAATCTAAATTTTGAACTTGAATAGGACTAATTGACGCATTTCATTGAACACATGGTGGACAAACAACTCTCGTTGTTGTTGGGTTTCAAACACAGTTTACTGCTTATTCCCTCAAAGGGGCTTAATTTGAACCTACAAAAACCCATAAATTCGAGGTTCAAGCGATAAAGAAACGAGAGAAAGAACCAATCAAGAGGTTCGCAAAGGGGGGCGCGGGCGCGAACACACACATATATATACATATACAAACAGAGATAAGTACTTCAAGTTAATCACTTAACAAATATTACAACATTTCTGAACTAGATTCAGGGCTCGCCCTGGGCAGAAGACTAGAAAGCCGCTGCTTCAGCCAAACCCCTCAAAAAACAAAAAGAAAAAAGAAGTGCCCATAAATGTATGGAACTCCTGCATCTGAGTTAATTTGATTCATTCCAGGTGCGTGGATCCGACAACCCAATACTCCAGGAAGGTGTTTATTTAGCAGACCTCAAACAATGGTAAAGCATCTCAATTACCCATAAAAAATAGCAAAGAGAGAGGTGCGATGAGAGTGAGGCGGACAAGAACGCATACACGGAGAGGGAGAGAGAGAGAGAGAAGGCTACCTTTTAGCGTGCGTACGGGAGGCGGGGAGGGGAGATGGAGTTTGGGCCGGTTCTGATTATAACCCTAGTGTTTGATCTGTGTCACATTTTACATTTATTCCCCTGAATTGTAATCTTTTCAGTTTAAAAACAAAGTAATCTGACTCTTTGAACTTCTTGTGATGACTAAATTGTGGTACGCTAGAGTAAGCTTTTACAAATAACAAATGCAGAAGTTAATTTTCCAAGCAATAAACACAAAACAAAACACATTACTATGTTGCGAGTATCCATATTAAGAAAACACATTCCTAGGAGTATAATGAACAAGTTCCTTTCGAAATATTTCCTTACCGAAATTGCACTATCTCAAGATGTTTACCCTTGCAATTTATTTTTTGGAAAACCAAAGGGGAACGCTTTGGATCGATAATTTACTTTGTTGGAACAAATTTGCTAAGATAAGCCGTTCTTGATAATATAGAATTATAAATCCAACCGTTGTGAGAGGTCAAAGTTCAAACATTAGATGCTGACCAAGGCAACGCAAAAGGATATTATCAAATGCTTATTTTCTTCCCGTGTTCTTCTAAACTATTCGTGAGCACTCACCTCAAAACAACCTCTTTTCAGATGCCAATTGTCAACTATCCTCCTACCACTTCACCGTGGTGGCCCTGAACATCTTTAATTTTGTAAAATGTTGCGAGGACTTCTCTAAAAGGATTTAAATATCCATCAGCAAGAGTGTAATGAGCTTCACAACATAAAAATTACAGTAAAACATAATATATTTTGCCATTGGAGAGGTTCTTAGTAGCCAGATAGGAGCACTATGGTTTTCTAATCTATCTTCAAACGAAGGCTTTTACATTTCCGAATAAGCATTCCATTTGGAGGTAACGAGAGGTTTGTATGCCCCAAGCGACATGCACTAAGTTGGTCAGGGATAGGTCGATAGAACAACCCTCGTACTATAGCGATAGACTGAAGATAGAGTTCCTTCTTTTTGTTTCGAGGTACCTTCATTTTCAATCTCTCGTTTATTGTGTTCCATAGAACCAAAGGGCCACGCTGCAAGTGCTTCAATCCGTACGGTAACAGCACTATAATGTGTAAAATGGTGGGGATTGTGATTCATACGACAATATGTGGTACATGAAGGGAAAACTTATCCATTCCATAGTTGGACTTGATAATACTAATCATGTCAAAGTATAAAGACCGAACCTATGTTAACTAGAACTCGGATCATTCCGGTATGAGGAATGTATACGGGAACGTAGTACGCCACATGCTTTAAGTTGTGGTACGGTATGGGTAGGCTTCTAAAGATTGCAATATAAGATTCTACTAAATTCAAGGGATAATCATCCAACAAAATATAGCATCATGCGTCTATTTATTCGTGTAAAGACAACTCTAGAAGCCTTATGATCAATTGTTCTTATGATTTCTCTTGAAAAACTTCGGAATCGCTTCATTTCTCTAGATTCACTGTTTTGGAACGTAGGTGTTCCATATTTTGTAATGTGCATTTGAAAACATATTCAGCTAGGGTCCTAGAGTTTTTGGTAACTTATTGAACTAAATCTCTCTGTTGCGCAGCTCTTCTTTTGGACAAGTGTCTTAAAGAGTGATATTAGTATCTTGTTTTCCTTCTTCTTGTTCTGCAACAAAAATACCTCTTTGTGTAAACAAAATACTTGATTCTTAGCTTTATGGAAACAAGCAAAATTAGAAGCAAAATCTTGAATTCCTAAAATAGGGGGGAAAACAGGCAGAAGTTCCACATGCTCGTATTGGTTTCAAAATGAAGATAGTTGGCGTTAACTCAGTTAATTCTACTTCAAGGTGGGGCACTTCCAGATGTACAAAAGAAATCGAAACCTGGGAGTGCCCTCGTAAAATGCAACATTAATCATCCATAATAAGAAAACATAAGCTAAGAAGTTTCCGTTAGTCACTCTACAAGAATAATCACTCGAAAATAAGGGAAGGCAACGTTTATGTACTTATGAATACACCACCTGACTAGCTACAAGCATATAACAAATATGCATATCTATGAATACAACTGAGTAACTACAAGCCTATGACAACAAAGAAGCAAGTTGATTGAGCATTTTGTGAATGTATTGAATCTTTTCCTCATTTGCATCATTGTTAAGGCTCAGAGGTTCAACTCTCAGATCCACCAACACAAACCAACACACCCAAACACCTATCTTAAACAGTAAACATATTGCGCGAAATCAATACAAAATATAGAATACAATAAACTATAACCACGAAGTATTTTGGTCTCTCTCTTCAAATTGAGCTTATGAAAAAATTAAGGGTTGAACGATTTTAGATTGTTCATATACTTTGACTGTGAGATTTCTTGAAGGGGTCCTAAACCCAATGGGCGAGATTTTTTGGAGTCCAATTTAAAGTCAACTGGTAATGGGTGTAAAGCCTCCAGATTCGAGAAGTCTAACACTTGCCTTCACTTGCAGCCCTGTAGAACATGGAGGTATATGAATGGACTGATGAGACAATAAAATTAACTCGGCCAGAAAATTTTAACCCAGCCTACGTGCCGCAATCCAAGACATGGCTTTGATACATGTGACAGTTTGGGGTGGTCCACCCTAAAATGAGTAAAATCTATTGGCAGACTTTAGACTATGTTAATAAAACTTGGGTAGCTTAGTTGACCGATGTGAATAAGTCAGAGATTCACTAATACCAAATACAGAAATTCTTCCTGACAACGATACTAGGAAATAATAGAAATCAAATTAAGCTAAAATTGCTATCTTCTCCTGCATCGTTCCACTATTAAACCTGTGGTTTGTATTCAAATCCTGAAATACAAATCTCTCACACTGCACACCGAACGAAAAAGCGGACATAAAGATAAGGAAAGAGGAAGACAAGGAAGCTCAGACGACATTTAGGCTTTGAGTAAGATATATATCAAAACATCTGCAGATACAACATACATTACAAATGGAAAGAGAGAGAGAGAGAGAGATAACCTGGGGAGGGGTATATTTTTGCCGTCGAACTAGTGGAAGGTAAAATATGCAAACCCTAGAACTGAGAGAGAGAGAGATAACCTGGGGAGGGGTATATTTTTGCCGTCGAACTAGTGGAAGGTAAAATATGCAAACCCTAGAACTGTTGTGTCCTTATGTAGAGGGCGATAAGAACTCCGGTTTAATGTTATACGGTTACCGGTTCAGGCAACTTCCTTTTCATCTGATAATCTCCACCAAACAAAAAAAACCAACCCGCTATTTTAGGATACTCTTCTCTACTTTAGAGCATTCACACCAGCCTTCTTTAAATTCCTCCTTCTCTATTTAGAAGAGTAATTTTCTTAGATATATATTCTATATCGGTCTCCCTTTTATGTCCTCCCTATTTTTTGAATGTTATAGTCTCTAGGGGTGCTCACGGTCCGGATTGGTCCGGATTGGCATGAATCCAATCCTAATCCGCGAGTCACGGTTTTTTGAAAATGCAATCCGTGTCCGATCCAAAAGTCTCACGGTTCGGTTCCAATCCGAACCGCGAGTCACGGATCGGTTCCGGATTAATCCGCGGATTTTCAATTTATTCGGAAACAAACAAAGGTAGTAACCAGTAAGGCACGCACGTACCAAATGCACTAACTAGAAAACTTATATTACAACAAAGGCAGATAGTTATAACTTATAAACACAAATAAAACAACAAAGGCAGCAAGCATATTGTTACTTCCAAACTTCCACACTTCCAGATCACTCACAATGGTTACTTCCAGTGCAGTAACAAACAGAGGCAGTCACAAACAGAGGGCAGAGGCAGTAGCAAATAGTTTAAGTTCACAAAGACAACATAAAAAATAACTACTAAGTAAACAACTTCAAAACACAAGGCAGCAAGCCAACAATCACTTCAAATGCAAGGCAGCAATCACTCTTGAATTGGATCAAGTGAAACCTTTTGTAGAGCTGCAAATAAATGAATGAAATTAAGTTAGATTATAGTGAAATGAAACTCCAAGCATATAAATTCACTAAGTCATTAACACTTTGCCCCTTGGAGTTTATACAGAGAACAATATAACCCATTAAGTCATTAACAATATCTATATAGTATATAACTATAAAAGTGATAAAATATATATATATATATATATATAAATTATAAAATTATATATATATATATTTTTAAAAAAAATTATATATAATAAAAATCTCACGGTCCGGATCGGTTAATCCACGGTTTCAAAATCAAAATCCGTGTCCGATCCAAAAGTCACGGTTTTTTATTTTTTGAATCCATGTCCGGACCATTAATCCACGGTTAAAATCCAAAAGGTACGGATCGGTTCGGTCCGGACCGGATTCACGGTTCACCGGTTTTTTTGAGCAGCCCTAATAGTCTCCTTATTTAGTAAATATAAAATTAGAACTGGTCATTATTCACACTATTTAGAGAATTTGATGTAAGAAACATTAAAAAATATGGCTCTCTAAAATAGAAAAGTGAGAATTTCTTCCTAAATTGGTCCAAAAAAAGAGAAACTAGTGTGAATGCTCCCTATTTTATTAAAATATTATTTTCCTCTTATATTCAATTTAAATGTTATAAACAAATAAGGAAGAAAAAAATTTAAAAATAATAAAAATAAAATTTTGAGAGTCGACAGTTCCTCTCTAAAGTTAGGGAGTAAATGTTAATTTTGGAAAATAAAGAGAAGTGATAGAGAGACTGATATGAGAATTATTAAAAAGACTTGGTCTTTAAATTAGAGAAGATGAATATTTGAGGAGCTTAACACGTGGATGCTGGTAGAAAGTAAAGCAGATGCTCTTCTCTAAAATGGAGACTCAGAGTATATATAATTCTTTGCTCGAAGAAGGATAAAAATAAACCTCTTCTGCTTTCACTAATTTCTAAAGGTACTCCTGTCAATTATAAAAATGAACATTCGTGCTCCTAAACTATCATATAAACTGATAAAAAGAATAAGTTTCGTGCATTTGTGTGTAATTTTTTTATGGGGTATTTATTTTTTAGTTACATTTATAGGTGTTTGTTATTTTTTCATTCTATATATTTTTAAATATTATGTTTTGGTCATATTTATTTAAAATTACACAATTTACTCTTAATTTGAAATTAACTAATTTCACCATTAAATTCCTAGAAAAAAGGGAGGCAATTAAAGCATTTCATTTCAATTTCTTTAGTGTTGCTAAGATCATGATAAATTGCAGGTGAATAACGACATATGCAGGTCATGCTGAAATTTCAGAACATGATAATTTTTTGTATTTTGCGATAGTAAATTTAGAGAGTACATTTCGCGTCCTTAAAACAAACATCAAGGGAAATTTATAAATATTATGGTAAATTTACAAGTAAAGAACGACAACTGTATGTCATGGTAAATTTTTCACTCACCGTGTAACCGAACAATCTTTGGAAAAAACTATTTACCTTTGACGATAAAATTTTTCTCCTAACTCACAACACTCGATTACACTCTTTTTCCAGTGAACAAGAACATAAAAATGGTGTGTCTATGTGCTACATGATTACTAATACAGAAATTGAATATTTATGTAATTTTGTGCAAAACATTTGAAGATATGATCAATAATTCCGTGAATCACTACGATTTTGGTGAGTTAATCTCAATATTGTAGATAAATAGGTAGCCTCAAAACTTAACAATATCAGAGTGTCGTTCCAATGATAGAATATCCGGTCAATATTGAGATTTTCAGTGAAATATCAAAGAGTCATTCCGTTGATAGAAGATCCAGCTAATATTGAGATATTCAATGAAAAATAATTACCATAACTAATTCCATATTTGAAGCCTAGATTCTTGCTACGATTTCAAACTTAACAAATCAATTCTGACTTAGAAATAAATAAGAGGATAAACTAACACTCAAAAATAATAGTAAAATTGTCAGACACGAATATATGAAGTAAGTTAATTTGATTACATGTTGGTTCAATAGTAGTAATATAAAATTCATATACGTAGAGCAATAATGTGATTACTTTAACCGACCAAGACAGCCGTTTGCCCTATTTCCATTCCTTTGATAATCAATACTCCATCTCTTTTAATTTAATTTATTTATTTATATTTTGTAAAAATATCAATATTTTTTTATGATATTAAATGTTTTGTTTAAAGAGATTGAGAAAGTGAGATCTATTAAATATGACTCGGCTTACATATAAACAAAATATGAAATACTTTTTGAGAGGTCCAAAATGGTAAAAGATAACAAATAAATCGATAATAAAATGTGAATGGGAATCAATTTTTGACTCGATAATCGATCGTTTCTTTTTTATTTTAAATCATATTTTTTTTATTTCTTTTATAGTAGCATTATAAGACGGCCTTTGTTGCGTTCATTCTTACTTTTGCGGAACTCCTTATCACTCCGCTCATCATCGGTTATTGTAGTGACATCTTAACACTACTAGTCTTTCCTTTGGGTTAGTTTCCCCAACCCTCAGTGTGGCTATTTCTTCATATCTTGGGCTTAATTGGCACCTTGAAGTCCTCAAACTTCTCTTCTTCAGCTAGAGCAGTCGCCATATCTTTGTCCCCCTTGCTTTGCAATTCTCGTGCCACCCATGGTTGCAAACCATCCATGAACCTGAATAGTGCTTCACGCTCACCCATGTCAGGTATCTCCAGCAATAGAGCCGAGTACTTCTTTACGTAATCTCTCAACGAGCCCTCATGTCTCAACTTGAGGAGCTTGTGAAATGTCAAGACACGTTCTCAGGATAAAAGTGTTTTTTCAACTCTCTCTTGAACTCTTCCCAGTTCTCGATCTTGCACAATCCATTCTCCTTGTTGGCATGTCGTATACTCCTCATATTTAATATGGAGATTGTCGAAATACTTCTCCCTACTCCAAATGAAGTTGTCTATCACTCGGGCATCCCTTGCACCATCGTAACACTTAAGTTCCGATGCACAAACCTTCTTCTTAGGCATGCTCGCCCCAACGTCTCTTGATGCAACACTGGCTTTCTTGTACAATTGCAACTCTAATTCCATCTCAGCCAACCTCTTCTCTAGGGTTTACTTGTGGCAACTCCTCGAAGCCACTAATTGCTCCTTAAGGGTCCCTACCTTCTCCTCAAGCTCTTCTACTTGAAAGATTAGATTGGCAAAGTATGAGTAGAAATCTGCATCTCAACTCTTGATCTTGTTTGGGCAAACCAACGCCTCTTCTAGATTGTCAAGCCTTTTCACTACAAGTCCCTTTATCCTCTCAAGTCATGCCTCTATTGCTGCTAGTGCATCCTTGGTGGACGGCTTCTTCGGTTTGATGACAACTCCACCATCATTCTTGCCAAATTCATCTTCGAAAATAGTCATGTATGCTTGTCATGATTCTTGCTCTATACCAACTATCATGGCTCAAGATTGTCACCAATTGTACATCGTGCATCACTTAGACAAATGACTCCCAAAATGCCCAAGTCAACCTTCCCACTAAGTTATCCCACCATACCCACACAAGTGAGACACACTCGCTTACTCAAAGATTAAAAAAAACCTACATAAGGAAGCTATTCACTGTAAAGAATCAATATATACAAGCAATACAAGGTTCTCATTCCGACTCTCCACTCTTGAATAGTTCTTTCCAATTGCCTCACAAATGAGCCCTTCTATTTGTTTATAAGCTTCAAGGAACTCCGTGGAATCATTTAAAGACTCACACATTCTACCATGTCCTAGAATATTCTACACAAATCTAGCTCAAGAAAAAATTGTCCTACGACTCTAAAATGCGCCATAACCTTTTAGGATCTTCTTGAATCCTCAAGCTTCTTCCAGTATATTTCCCAACATTCTGGACATTTTCAAAATTCTTTAGCTGCATCTATCTATTTCTAGCTCCATCAACAACCTTTCAAACTTTTCCTGGATTTCTACCAACTTGACTAGGACGTTCTGAATCTTTCCAGACTCTTCTTCAACATCTTAAAACCTCCTTTATACTTTCACCAACTTCTAAGAGCTTCAAATATCATGAAAGTTGCCAGTTCATGACATTAGCCATCTGCTCCCAGCTATTTATCTCACTCTCCATCCTTGAAAAAACCCCTCTCTCAATGATGGGGCAAAAAGGCTCTCAATGCCAACCACTTATTTGCTCTTCTTAACTTGGACCTATGACGAGAAGAACTCAAGAACACAAGGAGTTACAAGATTTTTCTAAAATTGGGTACGTTCATGGGGCAACGAAATTTTATTTAGAAATTACGATCTCTCAATCCTCACGCTATCTCTTTGCCTTGTTTACTCTATATTTCTTTCAAAATACATTCAGTATTTATAGGGAGAGAAGATGAGAGAATTAGGAGAAAAAAAGAAAAGAAAAATCCGTCTAAAATCGCCAATCATAATCTACCAATGATTTTGTCAATAATTTCTAGTCAATCTGAAATGATTTTTCATCCAAACTCGGACTAAAGTTACAATGAAAAATGAGCAAATTCAACAGAATCAAAACATAGAGGACCAAAGCAAGATCAAGTTAATTTAAACTGGATTCTGCTGCATTAACTCTCCGAACACAACATATTCATCAACCAGAAAAAATACCATAAAAGTATGGTTGCATTAAACAAAATAAGGGTGATGCAGAAACACCACCCAACCTTAATCAGTAAGTCACCAGAATATCTGAACTAGTACTCAGAAATCCTAACATCATACCAAAAACTAGGTGGTTGACTTGGTTCATGATTATGTATGTTTCTCACTTCCTAGCAGAACACAAGCTATGGAATGCTAGTTGAACTTCCTTAGATGAACAAGTGTTTATGTTCGCCATTTGCAAGTAGGCAAAGCTGATTGTAGTTGGACATCTCTGCAAACAAAAAAAGGGGGGAGAAACGAAAGTCCATTAGAAGCAAAATTACGAAAATTCCTGCAGACTCGAAAATTAAAAGCTCAATAAGATCAATACAACTTTGTTATGAAAGTGGAAAACGAATATAAATCAATCAAAGTACTCCATCAAAAAATACCCACAAATGTAATGGAGAGGCCTGTCAATAAAAAAAGGCCCACCATTCAAGCAGCTCTCTACCCAAAAGAAAGTTTGTATCAGTGCCCTTCATTTTCTTGACAACATAATCATCCTTGTAATAAACTCATGCCAGATCAAATGCCTGACAATTCTTTCCCATGCTTAGAGGGGAAAAAAGTGTAAAAAAAGAGGTAAAAAACAAAAATAACCAACCAAAATATTGCAACACCATAGATCTGGTAATAATTAACAAGTTCACTGTTGAAGATTAAATGTAGCTCATGATGCAAATTATCAAACACGAGAAATACGTTGATAAATATTGCCAAGCGTTTTCTCTCAAAACATTTCAGATAGCACCATATAAATAAGCAGAAGTTGTGTCGTGCCATGAAAATGCCCTTTTGAGTTGTGACTTCGTATAGACACAAGCAATGGAACTGCCGACTAGCAGTCTAGCGACTACTGAACATTATTTCAGAAGGCAGTGATTCTTCAGATTAGTTTTCAGTAATTGATCGGGCAATTAGAAAATCATATGCAAGTTGTCCCTCCTATCTCACAGCCATCTCAGATAATCATATATGCAAATGTGGAGGTTCAAACGTCGTCAGACCCGTCTTCGAAGCTTGTCGGCGAACGACGATGGTAGTGGTCGTCGGCGAACGGAGATGATGGCAGTGGCCATCGGTTGTGGAGGTGGAGGTGGAGGTGGGACGGTGGGGTGGAACGGTGGCGGCTTTTTTTTTTTTTTAAATTTGGTCCACACCCAAAACGACGTCGTTTTGGGTGTTGTGTAAAAAAGGTGTGTTAAAAGGGTGTGTGTGTAGCATTTTTGAAAGGGAATTGGAGAGGCTATTGTATCCCAAAAAAGAAGAATAAAGAATCTAGTGATCACTTAGCTTATTATTGAAGATGCAGAGAACACAAAAGAAGAGATACACAGAATAATCAGTATCAGAAAACTGGTAGTGTCTCCCTAAATCCAGGGCTAAAATCTGCATTCCGCATACGCTTTGTTCTAAAATCAGCATTTCCCTTTTGCATCATAGCAACAAACTCATTGTAATCTATGCACCCATCCTGAAAAAATTAAAATCAAGAAGGTTAATGAGCAGTTAAGCAAAACCCCCCCCCCCCCCCCCCCCCCCCAAAAAAAAAAAAAAAAGATCAGTTTTCGATCATTCTTCATCGTATTGCCACCGAGACCAGTTCATGAATAAGAATTTTACACACAAAACATTGTCATTTCTTAGCGTTGAGGATAGATTTAGTTTCTGATCTGCGACGCCCTTTGGATATGCAAAAACCAGATAAAGATGAGATTTGTTTGAACAGAAATATGTTTATTTGAGTGGACTTACATTGTTTTGATCAACCTCTTGGATCATTTCTTCCAAGTGAAAATCTAATATTCCAAACTCCTTGCAAGCTTTTTGAAGCTCATCTTGGGTGATGTAACCGCTGCCGTCTTTGTCAAAATAAGAAAAGGCAGCAAAAAGATGATCTTCCCTCTTAATTTTGGTAAGATCCAAGGTTGCAGCTATGAACTCCCCATAACCTATGGTGCCACTGTTATCAACATCTGCCTGCATTTTCACAATAAAAACATGTTTATGCTGATGTGTGTATATATATATATATATATATATGCATATAGCATGTTTATGCTGATGAATCATTAACATATATGTGTACTGATGAATATATATATGCATACAGCATGTTTATGCTGAAGATGCAAGTTACATATATTTGAGTACCTTCCTACAAGTTAGAACAGGGGTGGCAGAGCCAGAATTTGAAGAAATCAATCAACTAATGATAAAAATCTTATATTAGTATCTGAAACGGGTACACATTTACCCGGGACTGACCTTGCATTTAAGTTAACCATTCATAATATCATACAAAAGGGTATTATTCGATGGTTAATCAGCTATAATACCCAACAAAAGGTAAACGGGTTCTAAATTTAATCTTCCAGTTTAACATAAATAAATAGGTTAAAACAATCTATCAAAATAAAACTTGAGATTTTAAATTTCAAAAGTCGTCTAAGATTGATTCTAAATCAAATTTTAAAGCAATTTTCCTTTCAATGTGAATAACCAAAGTGGTTGAGAGTACCTAATCTTCCATTTTTAGCCTAATTTTGGTAATTTTTATGACTCAAAATGATTGCTCCACGTGAGTGTGGACTTGAAGACGGTAGACTAATTCAAACATTAAATTTGAGGAAAGCCTTCTTGCTTCTTGATCTAATAATTTGTCACAAATACCATTGAGTTTGATTGGATTTTTGGCAATGATACTTACAGCCTGCATCAGATCATAGATCTCAGACTCGTTGAGATTAGCACCATATTTTTTCAATCCAGTCTTGAGTTCTTCAAAAGTGATTTGACCACTGTTATCCGTGTCAATCGTTTTGAACACTTCCTTTAGGCCGGAAATTTCTTCCTCAGATAAAGACCCAGCAATGACCTACATGTGAACCAATATATTAACAGAATCCCAAGGACAGCCTTTCAAAGAGTTAAAACCATATTGTATGCTTGTGTGATAGCTTGATATACATTGATAGCATAAGCTTTTTGAGGTCGTGGGTTCAAGTTTCTCCGTTTGCAATATTCTGCCTCTTTATATTTCTATTTCGGTGTATCTACGCCCATGAGGGAGTGTTGAATAGCTTAATATGCATTGCTGGATCCTCTTCTTGATAATTTAAGCTTTTGGATCAACTGATAACAGTGCTAAGCTATGACATGAAAACATCATCGTAGTCATATGAAGAGATGTCTAGATTTCATATCATAATTTATGAAGTAGTTAAAAGTGACAAACTTGCTATGCAATAGTGCTCGTGAAATAGATAACACTTACTTGAAGAGCCATCTTCTCTAGCTTGTTAATGGCAGAAACATGTGTCAATCTAGTTAATATTGCAGGGTCAAGAGGCTTGTCAGGCGCCACCCCACCTTCCTGAACCCAAGGATGGCCTACAAAATGTGAAAAAAATGAAGACTCGCTCGTAAGCGTAAAATCTTGGTACGCGTTCAGAATCACTCTAATCAAGCACTTCTCAATTCTACAGAAGGAAAAAGGCTTTGGTCCGAGTTTTTAGAATAAAATGTTTCTCGCACTGTTTTGGCCTTTTTAATAGTTCACAGGAAAAAGGACTAGAATTTGAAGTACTTCAAGAGACGAAGATGCAATTCATTCTGATATTTTGACAGGCAACTAAAAGATAGTAACCATTTTGACAGATGAATTATGCTAAAGAAAAGAAGAACGTGTAACATAAGCAAAGATGCCACTATTCTAGTGTAGAAGACTGTTTCAAATCACATGAAACTTCAGGTTCAGCTTCTTAGGTGAGATAACCATTTCACCCATGAAAAGATTTCCACAAACATATAGGTTGTGTTTGGATATGGATTTGTGAGGGGATTTTAGAGGGAAAACAACAGGCAAGAGATTCTTGATCATTAGCTTCTCCTTTCCCCTTTCAAATCCCATTCTAATCCGAATCGAAACACAGCCACAAAAACATGTCACAATTTGCACTGTTGCTTGCATATCCAGCAATTTGGCCCACAAACATCTGAACTCTGAAGACCTATTCTCTAATGTAGAGAACCTAAATAAAATATTCATGCCTATATACGATACAGTTGCAAATTATGACGCCAATCATCCCGGAAGAATACAAGGAATGGCATGTGTTGAAAAGCAATTTTGTTTTGGTAATAAGCTTTGATATGCTAATTCACCTGACATAATATTATCACTCGAAAGAGGTGACAAAATGACTTACATAAAACTTCATGTGCAGTTAGCCGCTTTCTAGGGTCTCTCACAAGCATTTTCCTGACAAGATCTTTTGCGCTCGGAGAAATATTAGGCCATGGATCTAATGAGAAGTCTAGATCACTATGCAAAACCTTTTCAAATATATCGTGCTCCTTTTCTGTATCAAAACAAACAAAAACACAAAAATAAATCTTGGAATGAAGTCAGTTACGGTTGCTAGGACAAAAAAATCGAAATCAGGAAAAGAAAAAAGAACTAAGAAAACCAATGGCACCCTCTGGTCAGATCTACAAAAATCTTACGTGCAGAAAATGGAGGCACGCCACTTAGGAGAATATAGATGATCACACCAGCACTCCAAACATCTGCTTCTAGACTGTAATGCTTGCCGAGAACTTCAGGTGCAACATAATACGGGCTTCCAACCACATCACTGAAAACTTCCCCTGTAATATAAAAGTGTAAGCTAATTAAAACAATCAATTGTGTAATGCGAGTCAAATACCTGATGGCAAGATAATTTATACAGTACCATGTAATACACATTCTACATGGACCCAAATGATGAGATGGAGCAGAAAACAAAAGTCTCCTCCCAACGGTAGATACATTGCCAACATGTTTCTTCTATTGTTCAGTAATAGTCTCCCTATTTAGTGAGCAAGTAAATTTCAATTCAGTCTTATCAAAATGATAAAGGATTCTAATATCAAAAAGAGAATGATTTAAAATGATAAAGTGGGTACAACTAACATTCACACACGTACCCGGCTTGAAGAATACTGATAGTCCAAAGTCTATAGACTTAAGAGCCGAATCCTCTTGCTCATTGACGAAAAGAAAATTCTCAGGCTTAAGATCGCGATGCATAACTCCCAACGAATGGCATGCTTCTATTACACCAACAATAGTCCTAGCAAGCTCGGCTGCCTTTCTCTCCGTATAATGCCCCCTCTGAACAATCCTATGGAACAACTCACCGCCCGTACACAACTCCATCACCACATGAACAGCCACAGCATCCTCGTATGCCCCTTTGATGGAAATCACGTTAGGGCTTCCGGACAAGTGATGCATGATATCTATTTCCCTCCTCACATCCTCCACGTCGCCCTCTGTCAATAACTTTCTCTTTGCAATTGATTTGCAAGCAAATTCTTTTCCTGTTCCTTTTTCCACACAAAGAAAGGTAGTCCCGAATTGCCCATGTCCTAATTTCTGCCCCAGATTATAGTACTCCTTCAAATGACCAGTTTTGGTTCTCAAAACGGATTCTGCCTGTAGCCCTACACTTGGCATCCTCTGGGCACTGTCAGGCTTCCTTGGTTTCTTGGGCTCCACCGGGTTAGACTCTTCCTTCCTAACTATCATCACGGGCTCTGGTCTAATGGGCTGTGACGGTTTAGTCTCTTCCTTCACTAACTCCAATGGCTCCTGTCTAGTGGTGTGTGTTGGTTCAATCTCTTCCTTCATTATCTCCAATGCCCCCAGTGTAATGGTGTGTGCTGGTTTAGTTTCTTCTTTGACTATCTCCACCAATTCTGGGGGCCTGTTTTGGAAGGGTCGAGGAGCATCTGGGTCTGTAACAGCCAAAGGTTCATCACTGATTGTCATTTCCCTTCTAGTGTATGGAATTAGATCAGGTGACCGCATCCAAAATACTTGTGAAATTGACTGAAATATGCTGTCGTTTGAAAGCCTATATCCAACACAGTTATTTCCCATCTTCTAGTACTCTCTTTTTCCTCCCCAAAAAGGGCAGCAGGTACTCTGTTATGAAGTCTCAACACAAAAATCAATTTCTTTTCATAGGAATAATCAAAATCACTCCCAAACAACCCCTAAATCAATTGGCACGTCACAACCATTGAGAAAATATGATACCCATAAAAATCCCTAAGCGATAATAATGATAATCATAAGAAGAAGAAGAAGAAGACGAAGCAGCATTTGAACCGATTGAAAGCTTCATTATACAAGGTGAAAATTTGAAATCTCGGCCCTTAAAGATTTGAAGACCCTTCAGTATGTAAAACCCAAACCCAGAAAAACAATTGATCTGAACTGAAAACTAAGATCATCTCAAGAGATAGAACAGAAACAAAATAGGAATATAGCTAGAAACCCAAAGTCAACTTGATCATTCAAAGGCATAAATGTCAAAATTTCCAGAATAGGGAAGAAGAAGAAAGAGTCGTCAGTCACGACTAATCAACCTTCCCCTTACCACGTCTCTCTCTCTCTCTCTCTCTCTCTCTCCAAGGATTTTAAACTTATGATCTTAGCGCGTCTTATATCCTCCACCAACCCCCGAAACTACATGCGAAATACGTTTGGAGAGCCAGAAAGGGGAATGAAAAGAAGAGACATGTTTTTCTATTGGAAAGTATCGAGGTTGTTTTGGTAACTGACATGTTAATAATCATCTACTCCAGTTGTTTTGGTAACTGACATGTTTTTCTAAGAGAGTTGAGCCAAGTAACCATTGCCAGAGGCGGTCCTTTTCCTACCAACTCGTCCTCTTCTTTCTTAACCCCAACACTCTCCCCTATTACCGAAGTCAATCCCTCCAGAGCCAGATCTCCTTAAACGGACAATATTCTACGCCGGCCCGATATAAATGATTTTGACATCAAGTAAATTAAATTATTTGTTAAAAAAAGAAATTCAATAAACACTACATAATATTTATGCTAACATTAAAAAAGAAGATCCATTACAGATATTTATGCTAATTTATTATGTAGATAGGAAATAACAGTATTAAAAAAATAATCTCTTTTCCCTTAGAGGGATTTAGTATTCTTTTAGGGGCAGGGGAAATCAATACGGGGATTTCATATTAGAGTTAGATTTGTTAATTTATTATGTACGTAGGAAATAGCAACATTAGCAAAATAACTTCTTCTTTCTTGGGAGGGTTTAGTTTTCTACCATATTTGGTTGATGGTGTGAAAAATATACATGTTTTCACTGTTTAAGATACTGAAATTACGTTTGGTTTTACAATCGTATCAATAAAGTATGCTCTATGCGTCCCGTGCATAGCACGGGATTTTTGCTAGTAATATTTATGCTAACATTAAAAAAGAAGATCCATTACAGATATTAGATTTTCATAAACTAATATAGAATATGTGCTACGTAAGGGAAACAATAATAATTGATAGAAAATATACTCTATAAATTTTATCTTTAAGTAATCAATTTAATAAAGAATTATTGGTCTCTCGATGAGACGAATTTAAAAAATATAAAATTTATGTTTAAAAATTAAAAAAAATCTCTAAAGATGACAAATAAGTATAAAAAAAACTCTATTTTTTCATTATTGTTATCTTTTCTGAATTTTTTTAAAATTTTGTTCATTGTTTATAATTCTTCTGACTCTCGTCGAGACGAACTAATAACCTATAAAAAAATAGACTAAAAAAATTACAAAAAAATTACATAAAAATAAAAAATAATCAAATAATAAAGCCAGGGCAACGGAGGTCTGACATCACATTCTTAATGCCAAATGGTGGTCTGACATCACATTCTTAATGCCAAATGGTCATACTCTTCTTGCTTAAGCATTTGCAGTTTGTATTAGTTATGTCTGTCAATTTTTTTGATAACACATAGTTTTTGTTCAGTTTTCGAAAAAATTGGATGAGAAAATTATTTTCAAGAAAAGTGAAGTAAAAGAAAAAAAATATGTTTTCTAGTATGTGTTCAATTGACAAAGAAATCTTATAGAAAAATAAAAATTTATTTGTTCATTTCTAAAAAAAAAAATGAATTTTTTTTTCTAAATTTAACGGTTAGTTGTAAACAAAATTAATTTTCAGAACATATATTTTCAAATTTTATTCTTTCAACCATCATAAAACTCATTTATAAAAATCAAAATACCGTCATGAAAGTTTAAAATCACGAAAAAAATATGTATTTTTATTCCACCAAATTAAACAAATATTAAGATAACTATATATTTTCATTCCACTAACAAAACTAACGAGAAAAATAATAAGTATTTGATATAAAGATATGCATACCATATATAAATACAATGTGATAGATATATTAGATATGTAATTGACATTTTAGATATACTTAGATACGTATATAATATATTAAATATGTTAGACTAACATACGTATACAAAACTAACATATGTATAAAATATAACATATTAAATATGTATAACACATATATAATAGGTGTACCACTGTAGGTCCAATATATATTTTACCGTGTAAAAAGAAAGCAAGATATCGTAAACAAGGTATTCCTAAAACACATTTATAATTATTGTACCGTTTGGTGGATCGTTGTACATAACTAAATTAATTATTTTTATTTTTATCCAAATATTTTTTGTATTTGTTATTTTTTATCAATGTTTTCTAAAATATTTATTCGTCTCGACAAAATAAATTTATAAAATATAAAGTTATATCCAAAAACTAAAAACATTCATTAAATATGAAAAATAAGTTAAAACGTACCATGTTTTGCTTATTTTTTATTTTTTATTTTTAGACATAATTTTATACTTTTTTAAATTCTCTTATCGAGATAAACCAATGATCAAAAAAATAATAATGCAAAATAAAAAAAAATTCAACGAAGGAAGAAAAACAATAAGATATTAATTCAATAGTTACTATGGTCCAAATAGAAATCTTTAAAAAAAATTCGTGAAGCATAATTTTGTAAATTTGAATTTTCTCATCATTTCCTATCGTTTTATGGCAACTGAACGGTGCCATAGTGTCCAAGTCAAAATATGTGCATCTCGATTAATTTCGGAATTAATCTCATCATCCACTAGAAAGAGATCCAATTTAAGATTAATAGCATCTGAAATTTTTTGAACTCGAGATCGAAACAGACCCCTAAGTCTCAGATATTAACCACCCGGCCAACCCATTAGAAAGCTTATGTCAATCTACCAAATTATGCACAGCAAATTGACTGTTGTTCTTAAAACTAAGGGAAACAAAAAAGATGTTTGTGCATGTATTAATTATCCTTCTCCCAACTAATATCTCCTCCCTATATTATATCCAATTTGTTGATTATATTTCGCATATTTTGCAGCCACCAAATATTTCTTTGAGAGATTTAAATGAAACGAGTAAATATGAGAGGATTCTTATATATCTTTGTAACAACATCGAACTTTCACAACTCGCAGGCACGCACACTAACTCATATGCTCGGATTTTGCCCTCGCCTAACACTTCATTCCCTCTACTTTGCCAAAGCCTCCCCAAAAGGGGAGCTCCGCTCCCTCCTAAGGGAGAAGCTTGCTCAAACTCATTGTGTACTCTCTTTGCTTGGCTGGATGGTTAATTTTTGGTATAATAGATGAAGGAAGAATAAATCCAAAGCCATTTAACGAGCCTTCACACATGAGATCTAAAAGGATTTCCCAAAATCACAAAAGGGTCAACAATGAGAATTCCATTTCTGCAAACTTCTAGAAGCCACCGTCCATTTCTAGCTTATAGGATTCCAATTCTAAGTCACTTCCACTATTCACATGGGTGGGACCCAACAATCACCCCCTCTAATCCATGTGTGTACCATGCGATACTTGTCGCTCCATCCCACTACAAATTTGCCACTCCTCGTCACACATGTCTTGTGTTCCAAAGAACCACCTTAGCAAACCTCTTCTCACACTAGAGGTTCATTTCACCAGATAGTCTCATTCCCCACTTGAGAAGAGGCTGGCACTTGTCTTTGTTGATACTATGTATCCTTGCCGAACTTCATGGTACCCCCAACACGAGATACGCCACTCGCCTATTGGGGATGACTTCCTCTTGTGCTAGATCTTCCATGGCCGATCTCATCATTATCATCGGGTAATCTGCACTCCCTCACTGGATATGGAGTCAACAACTTTGTCCTAAGGGATTGGAGTCAACAACTGCTCCGCCATAGCTCCTTTTTGGATTAGCCTATCCTCTGCATGTGCTCTAGGTGGGTCCTCTTTATCTATGGAGAGTCCTAATACATCGGGAACATCGATGGCAAGAAGAGCATTCCTATTGGGAGTGTACACCCCACTGGAAAATTGGAAGTGATTAAGGCCCATATTCTCTATGAGATAAGAATCCCAAGATTCTTAAGCGATTAAACGTTACAATTTTATCCCTGTAAAATTTAAAGAGCTACAAGTGAATATAAAAATACATCTTGGTCTGAAAAAGAGGTATGGCTTTTTATTCCCATCTAAATTACAATGTATCTAATTTCTCCATGCACGACCAATCTCCTACTTAGACATTAATGTTGGTTGGCGCAACACTGGTGTCTTTAAGTGAATATCAAAATACATCTTGATCTTAAAAAGAGGTACGACTTACTATTTCCATCTAAATTACAATGCATCTAATTTCTCCACGCACGACCAATCTCTAACTTAAACATCACATAATATTAGTCGGCGCCACACCAATGTCTTTATTTTCTTTTGCAGGTTCTTAATTCGAGAAAGTGTTAGTCAATCTGCTATCAAGTTGTATTCGTGTAATATACCCTTTTTCTGGACAACTGTTTGTAGATTGAACAACAAAATCGAAGAAACTAGTGCTACAGAGTTTGTCTTGAATGTAGGATTGAGCCCGGGACATATATTTGACAATAATTTATTTATTTAGATCGACATTATTATTGAATTATTATTAAATTATTTTTTCGTCGAATACCAACATCTAGAATGGATCATCACACTGGGAGAAAGGTGGGCCCACACAACATTAGGATGCAGTTCAAGCTTTTTTTTATAGGCAATTAAATTTAAAAAGTTTAAAAAATCAATAGCTTTGTGCTTTTATATGTGTCTGTATGTATAGGTTTGTGTACAGAGGTCAAAATATCCAGACCTGCAACAGCTGGATGGCGCCGGCACAAGTTGGTTTGGATTTAAGTTTGTGGTGGCCGCCGGCCGCCGGCTCCGGCAACTGCCTGTAAATTTTAGTTGTTTTATAATAATAATAATAATGTGAAAAGCATCTTAGGTGGATTTCGCATTGTATTTAATATTTTTCCAATTTGGAATCCAGATTGGTAACATATCCTATCATAGTTTAATTGGCCTACTCTTACCATTTTAGTGCTTTCGTGTCTCCCCATTCAGCTTATTTGCCATTTTAGTTTTTAATGCATATGTTTAGCGTCACTCTCTTCTTCAAATTATTGACTTTAATCCCCACTGCGTCAAAGTCGTCCCAAGTTCGGCAACCGTTTATTTGAGCCGTCAAAGCGGGAGACATTGTAGTCGTTTAACCCGCATAAACTTCGTTATTTATTTATTTTGATCCCCAATACATAGGCTAATGTCATTATAGCCCATAATGTATTGCCAGTATACTTGATAATTCCTAATGTTTTGAGGACTATTTTGTGAAATAGCACTTTGACTATCATTAAACTTACACTTCATGCTCTGTTTTACCAATCTTAGATCTTTTTAGCTCTAATAATACTAGTCCTATAAAGAATAAGGCTTTGTTTGCTTGGACGAAAAGTATTATCCTCATTTTCACTGTTTTCTCATGCCAAAGTAAATAAACGATTTTCCAAATTAAACTACTATTGACTTTTTGCCAATGCCCAAATTGCAGACCTCTTTGGTGTCGACAAAATTTAGTAATAATTGACAATTTTTACGTAGTACAACAATGCAAGGTCAGTGAATATATATACATATACTACTGTTTATATATACATATAAAGCCTTTGAAACTTAAATGGCCCTTTTATGTTTGTCTTGGGAGATTTTGACGCAGAAGCAGCAATGGTATTTAGGGAGATTATTGAACTCAAATTGTCATACATTATTTTTCAAAGGGAGTATTGACCTCAAATATTATGCCCTACATTATTTTTCGAAGGTAATCAAACATAATACCAAACTTGCCGTCCAATAACAATCACTTGACGGTCAAAATTTTCAGCGGAAGCCATGGGGAAAATAACTATGCCCTGAAACTACTCCATAAAACACATCTACTAAGGGACAGCAGATCCATCATTTCCGAAACTTCCTTGTGCAACACATGATCTATCGTGACCGGTATTCGCATTAGAGAACATAAAAACACAAGTCAAAAGTTTATTCTAGCCAAACACACCAGGGAGCGTAGAGTGACCATCTCAACAGCCTTTTTCTTCAAACATCTCTAGCCAATGCAGAAATATCCACATGTCCAGATTCAGGATTGCTTAATCTAGGAGAAGCTTCTTCGGGCTGATGTTCTTCGATTGGTATCCCACGCCTCCTGGATGAAGGAGATGAGGAATCTCCATCGTAGTGGGGTGGAGAACCAAATACGCTGAAGAACCCGTTCCTCATTTCTTCTGCTGCTTCAATGAAACGGCCGAGGCCACCAAAAAGGTTGCGTTCGATGGCTTCGATGTCACTGCGTATACCAGGGAAGTCAAATGGCCCCACAAGATCAGATGACTTCAGAGAGTTAGACCCTTTCTTCATCTGCTCTGACACATCTTCTTCCGTGAATTCTTCATTGGATTGCACCACTTCAGAAGGCCTAAATAACATATAACTGTTATGAGCACAATCCACAATTTAAGATAATTTGTGCACGGCACATAAACTAGAAACTCCCAAATTGTTCCCCAACATTGATAGATGGGAGCTAAGACACAGACGCAATAATTTATGACAGGCACATTGGGGAAACATTAAATACAAATGGATATATTTTTTATTCATATGTAACATAGGCAGCCGACCCCAATTGATTTGGGACATAAGGCTCAGTTTGGTTTGGGTTTGGTATATGTAACATAGGCATATCTTAAAAGTTCACAAAAAGATCTGAAGCATGATTAAAAACTAAAACAAGTCTGTACTGAACTCGTGAACTCAGAATCCACCAATAACTTTTTACTCTAGCCACACTTACAGAAAGATTGCATTTTGACTCCCTGATTTGTCCCTATGTGTCTTTGTGGCTGACTCAAGAAAATTATACACGTATCTAAGTATGGCCAACATGTTGCTGGAGTGTGTCAGGTCGTGTCGGACACACGTCAGATACGGATGTGAGACCTATAGGTGTGTGCGCGCTTCTTAGGATGGAAATGGACCACGATGCACACCATATAAAAAATGGCACCAGTTCAAGGACTGTAAACTAACCCAAGGTTATAATTCATATTGACGTGCAAACTTCTGGTATCCTCAGTAGCTCATAGGGTCAGAACTCTCACAGCAGAAGCCCTAATCAAACTACTATACATAATATATTGTTGAATGAGCCACTTGAGATGCATAAAATTGAGCACCTCTGCGCTTTGAAATCCTAAAGCAATAGAAATCCACCGAAAAAAATTAATCTTAAATACTAAGTGAGCAAGCTCGCTAAGGTCGGGTTTGGGCAACCAAATGTCAGGACCGGCACCGACTGTGTGTTACTGTATACCATACAAACAAAGACTTCATTTCATTTGTTCAACAGAATAGAAACACATAAAAAACGTACTTTGTATTCATATGGCTCCATGCTTTCATTTCTTTGGTTTTTCTCCTTTTTCTCAGCAACCAATCAGATTATAAAAATAATTAAACTACTAGGGAAATCTAAAAGCCTAGGGACCCAGCCTCATATCTTCGAGACATTACTAACATCAATCAAATTAAGGGTTCCATACATGCAAATTTCAAATTGAAACAACTAGAACCCATTCAGAGAAAAATCCTAAAGCCAAAATTGTAAACTTCAAAAGAGCGAGGATTGCAATACCTTCCGACGCAGTCCCTGAGGATCTGCTCGGTCTTCTCGCACTTTCTGACAAATTTACCGGGCTCGACCTCTTCAGTTTTGCACTGCGACTTGACGATCCTTCTTGTAGAGCACCGATCGTTCAATCTAGGGTTTACGTTCTCGAGTTCATCGACGTCCTGCGACCGCTCATCGTCTGATTCGTCCGTCCACACCCAACCCATTGCGTCCCGCCTTTTCGTTTTTTCTTCCGGAACAATCCCGACATTTATAGGGTTTGTGAAGCAAGGGCGAGGTAAAATATTCCACCCCGTTTGGTCACTGGCGGTGTGTACTCAGATATTCTAGAACGGTCCGTCTAATCACCGTCCCATATTTGTCAGAAAAAAAAATTAAGAAAAATGATGGAAAAAATATTAAAAAACTAATTTACATCAGAGTCTTATTATACGTAGGGGTGTAACCGGTCCGGTTTGGTCCGGTTTACCCTATAAACTCGGACCAAACCGGTTGACCGGTTTGAGAAAAGCGTAAACCGAAAACCGGACCGATGGTGTTCGGTTTGGTCCGGTTTGGCTCGGCCGGTTTTGGCTCCGGTTTGGTCCGGTTTTCGGTTTGGGTGGTCTTGGGCCAAAATCATCAAAAAATGTAAAAAATAATTCAGAAATCAGAAAAATAACTTAGTATATGAACCTACAAATCAAATGCGAAATCAGTAAACAAATAACTCAAAACCATAACTTAGTATATGAAGACCAGAACTCAGAAATCACTAAAATAAGTACACGTTTTCAATAAAAAAAATACAAAATCAGAGGGAGTGAGACATAAAGAACCTAAACACTTAAAACTATAAAGTATAAAATGCCTTAGGTTTAAAACCGGTTCGGTCCGGTCCGGTCCGGCCCTAAAAACTCAAAAACCGAAAACCGAACCGAAACAATTTAAAAAAAATCAAACCGGACCGGTCTTCTCCCAAAAACGGACCGGACCGACGGTTTGATCCGGTTTACCGATTTGGTCCGGTTTTCCGGTTTAGTCTTACACCCCTAATTATACGAACGTAAATTTTCATTCCATAAAAAATCGTAAATTATATTTTAATCCTAACTTTATATAAATTGATGTATTTGTCATTCTTTTAAGAGTTACGTTTACCTTTTCGTTCTTTTTAAGTGACATCGTATAATCTATCTATTCGTATCTAACATCAACGCCACTATACCTTCTAGTTTTTATGTTCCTCCTCGGTCATGACATACGGCAAATAAAGAATTTTCACTTTAAAGAAAAAGCACATTTGCTAGAGATGACTCGCGCCTTCTTTAATAGCATGAACTCATTTATACCTTTTCCCATCCTGCCCAAAATCTAGCGTTTAAAAACAAAATTACGTGCATCATGCTGTCATTTTCACGATCTTGTTTTAATGAAAATAAGTTCTCTAAATTGGTAGAATGAAATTATGTCCATTTATTTAGGCTTGATATTAAGATTTGATTTAATTTGGTAGTAGGAAATTCTTGACCAACTGTTTTTCGTGGAGGTAGTACGAAATCCTTCAAGAATTATGCTTTTGTGCTACGCAAATTTAATACAAATGAATTAAACTCAATTTGCATTCTGTGTGCGCCAAAACATAACAAAAGGCAAATAATTTTAAAGCATAATTTGAGAATATATGTATGAAGCAGACGACGAAAATATGGTAAATTTAAAACATGGAAAATTCGTTTAGAACATGGTAAATTTGATACAAATTTTTCTAAACTAACTGTTTAATGTTGCATAACAAAGTTATCAATCATGTCCCGTTTCGGCTAGTACATTTTGTACCGTTCTCGTAACGGTACTGGACCACCGAATTACCATCCCGGGCATTGTTTTGGATTGTACCGGCATATTGGCCGGTGTTGTACCGTCCCAATCCGTATTTAAAAAAATAATTCATTAATTTTTTTTAGATAATTAGACATAAATTGAGACTAAAATTATTTTTTTTAATGTTTAATTTTTTATTATTAAATTGTGATGCTTTATTTTATATGTTTAATATGATTGTTAAAAATATTATTTAAAATATCCATATTAATTTTTAGTGATAAATCCGAAACGGTATGCTCATCTTTATGAGATTGATAACTTTGTTGCAGGTTCCGAAAAGCATCCTACAATAACATGGTAGATTTATTTGGAACATGAGAAATTTGATACAAACTTTTTTCGAACTAACTGTCTAGTATTGAATGGATTCTAAAAGCATCCTACAATAATATGATAAATTTGTTTGGAATATAATAAATTTGATACAAATTTTTCTTAACTAACTGTCTAGTATTGCATAGAGTTCAAAAACATCTTACAAACGTGATAAATTTGCTAGGACGTGATAAATTTGAAATCCTAGGATGTGATAAATTTGAAATCCGTCCAATTTTTAATTGGAGTGAAATTCCTAAAATTTATCTCACATTACCAAATTTTGAAAATAAAATTTAATGCACGCAAAATTGAGATTTAAGGGTATTTTGCTCATTTTCGGGACTAAAATATAAATCCTAAAAAGAGGATGGAATAAAAAACTAGTTAATACTAATAAATAGAACAAAATAAAAAATGGTCCCAGAAGAGTTTAAGGTTTACAAAATTATCCTTGGATCGCTGGGGGTGGGTGTGACAGTCCAGCCAGACTGTGGTTCTAGCTGTGAGGCTAGCGTTCGGAAGATGGAGTCGCACTGGGAGGTCCGGATGGGTGGTCAAGAGTCCCACATCGCTTGGTGGATATAAGTTTGGTGGTATTTATAAGATTATGTACTTTTCTTGTACAAGACTTTTTAAAACTGTGATGGCGCCAACACCAAATAAAACTTCACAGTTAAGCGTGCTCACCCTAGAGCAATCCAAAAATGGGTGACCTACTGGAAAGTCCATGAAATTTGGACCGCAAAAACGAACAATATTGTTCAAGACGAAAGCAGATCGTTACAGTGGAAGATTTGTTGTAGTCGACAGAGTACCAAATCACATATTAGCCATCAAAAGTACGACTTTTGTTGCTGTGAATTGCGAGTGCAATTAGCACCCTCACCCGCATGTGCAATACATTTTTTAATAAGAATTGTGATTAATTCTTTCCCTCTCAACCAATGAAAATAAAAGTAATGTTCATCTGAGAATGAACAAAAGCTGACTACTATAAATTGCACCATGCATCCTGAAGATTTGAAGCTATAATCAACGCAGGATTATCACCATTCAAGAAATGTCTAAAAGCCCTCAAAGGCTCAGCTGAAACAAATAACTCCATTAACTAATGCTTTTTGCATCCAAGGCAAAATACAAGCCATTCGATTCGGGAAATAACTAAAAAAAACAGAGAAAACATCTAAACACAAAAGTCCCACGCATCTGGTCTTCAAACAACAAAGCTCCTTGTGATTCTAGCCAGCCTGATTTTCGTTTTTAATGTATATGTTTAGTGTCACTCTCTTCTTCAAATTATCAACTTTAATCCCCACTGCGTCAAAATCGTCCCAAGTTCGGCAACTGTGTATTTGAGCCGTCAAAACGAGAGACGTTGTAGTCATTTAACCCATGTAAACGTCGTTATTTATTTATTTTGATCCCCAATGCATAGCCTGATGTCATCATAACCCAGAATGTATTGCCAGTATACTTGATAATTCCTAATGTTTGAGGACTACTTTGTGAAATAGCACTATGACTATCATTAAATTTACACTTCATGCTCTGTTTTACTCTTACCAATCTTAGATATTTTTACCTCTAATAGTACTAATCCTATAAAGAATAAGGCTTTATTTGACCGGAAAAAATATTATCCTCATTTTCACTGTTTTCTCATGCCAAAATAAATAAACCATTTTCCAAATTAAACTACTATTGACTTTTTGCCAATGCCCAAATTGCAGACCTCTTTGGTATCAACAAAATTTAGTAATAATTGACAATTTTTACGTAGTACAACAATGCAAGGTCAGTCAATATATATACATATACTACTGTTTATATATACATATAAGGCCTTTGAAACTTAAATGGCCCCTTTATGTTTGTCTTGGGAGATTTTGACGCAGAAGCAGCAATGGCATTTAGGGAGATTATTGAACTCAAATTTTTTGTCATACATTATTTTTCAAAGGGACTATTGAACTCAAATATTATGCCCTAAATTATTTTTCAAAAGGTAATCAAATATAATACCAAACTTGTCGTCCAATAACAATCACTTGACGGTCAAAATTTTCAGCGGAAGCCATGGGGAAAATAACTATGCCCTGAAACTACTCCATAAAACACATCTACCAAGGGACAGCAGATCCATCATTTCCGAAACTTCCTTGTGCAACACATGATCTATCGTGACCGGTATTCGCATTAGAGAACATAAAAACACAAGTCAAAAGTTTATTCTAGCCACACACACCAGGGAGCGTAGAGTGACCATCTCAACAGCCTTTTTCTTCAAACATCTCTAGCCAATGCAGAAATATCCACATGTCCAGATTCAGGATTGCTTAATCTAGGAGAAGCTTCTTCGGGCTGATGTTCTTCGATTGGTATCCCACGCCTCCTGGATGAAGGAGATGAGGAATCTCCATCGTAGTGGGGTGGAGAACCAAATACACTGAAGAACCCATTCCTCATTTCTTCTGCTGCCTCGATGAAACGGCCGAGGCCACCAAAAAGGTTACGTTCGATGGCTTCGATGTCACTGCGTATACCAGGGAAGTCAAATGGCCCCACAACATCAGATGATTTCAGAGGGTTAGACCTTTTCTTCATCTGCTCTGACACATCTTCTTCCGTGAATTCTTGGATTGCACCACTTCAGAAGGCCTAAATAACATAGAACTGTTATGAGGTCCACAATTTAAGATAATTTGTGCACGCCACATAAACTAGAAACTCCCAAATTGTTCCACAACATCCATAGATGGGAGCAAAGAAGAAGCACGGATGCATGTGGGACACAGACACAACGATTTATGACAGGCACATTGGGGAACATTAACTAAAAATGAATATATTTATTCATATGTAACATAGGCATATCTTAAAAGTTCACAAAAAGATCTGAAACATTACTTACCAAGCATGGTAAAAAACTAAAACAAGTCTGTACTGGACTAGTGAACACTTGACTTACATATTTGGGGCCATTACAAGCTCATACATGAGTTGTTGCTTTGCCTCTGCGGTTCCAAATAGGAGTAGTCTCAATAAGCTTATGGGGAACAAGCCGGCTCTCCCGCTTGGTGAGCTTGAGAAAATTGCTGACTTTAAGCTTAGCTATCTTAGCCTCCTCTTCTGGAGTTATTTCCCTTACTACCACAGTCAGTCTACACTCAGGTCTCATTTTTATCCCGCATCTGCCTCTAGCATGGTAGGAGAGTCTCTTTAGAAAAAAGCCCTTCCCAACGAATGCCTCAGCTGTAAGAAGCGAGAAAATGAACAATAAGCAGATTTTAAATAAATGCAAACAAAGGGGATTCGTTTGTTGTAGTTACCAACAAGGAGACGATCTGGGTCTAATCCGTGATTGTGGGTTGCATTTGCCCTGGCCGAGTGTATAACCTGCACAGAAAGGATTTAAATGTTTTGAGAATGCACGAAACATAATTGAAAATACAGTCAAAACCAAAACGTGTATAACCTGCACAATAGAAAGGATTTAAATGTTCTGAGAATGCACGAAACATAATTGAAAATACAGTCAAAACCAAAACATAGTCATGGACCCTTTTTATTCAGTAGGTGACATGACTGTTTTGAGTCGGACATGATCTGAAAACTGAAGACTAAAATCAGTACTAAGTACCCCGACTCATCAAATGCAGAATATCCGTTTATAATATATGCTTTAAGTGAAAGAACCCGTGGAATGAAAATTCCATCTAAAACAAGTGTGTTTTCTTTCTCCTCACCCCAAGAACCTGTTTCCGTCTCGCAAATGAAACCCTATGATATAATTATTATAATGATAGGTACAAATACTGACATATGTAAGATGTAGTTTTTATCACCTGATATACAGTTTTTGAGGCTCGCTTAACAGTCACTTGCAACTGCAACAACGCATCTTCCACGCGCATGCCACGAACTAATGCAGCAACCAAGTTCACCTTCTTAGGACTCTGAGAACAGCGAGGTGTTAAACACAGTCAAAGCAAAACAGAAACCAAATGACAAAAGGTAGGCGCATAAGGAAGTTCCCTTTAGAAACCTTCGGACTACTTCGACAGAAAACATCTCGTGTACCATGATATTTTCCTGTGGGCCAAACTAGCTGGCCATCAAGTTCAACAATAGTTTTAAGGGTCAAAAAGACAAAAACTGCTAATCTTAATAACTTTTGATGTTCGTACATTGGCTCTCATTGGCCATTTTCTTTGAAAAGATTGAGGAATTGAAGAAATCACATGGTATGATTTGTTAATAGCATAATATCTACTTTTTTTTGTTCCCTCCGTTCCATGTTGTCTGCCCCTCTTCGGAATTCCAATTTCAAAGCGGACATGCAATTAATTAAAGGCCTTGTGGCCAACATTGTCCATTTTTACAGGATTGCCGTTAATAGTGTCTAGCAGTATGCTAAGGGGGGTTTCAATTTCAAAAAGAACAAGATAGGGGGGTTTTCAATTGATTATTGTTTGCCCATAATCATTGCTTCATGTCACATTAAAAAAGAGTTCTACAGATTTGTTTTCTTTTTTAAAACCACTCTTGGGAACAAATTCACAAATTTGTTCCCAAGGAGCGTGTTCTCCCTTTCTAAATTGGAATAGATAATACATAGCATAATAGGTTAATCACAAGCTCCAGTTTTGGAAACTTACAAACTTCACACTGACACAATTCCAAATGACAGTGTTTAGGAACATTCCAATTAGGAAAGCCGGACAAACTAAATGGGACAGAATATTATCAAAAAGCAAATAATTAGCAGTAGCAGCCATGGAGTATTGGGAAAGGAAGGTAGCCTAATTTGCAAGATCAGCGACTTGGTTGGTTTTTATATGCCATTTATATACTCAGTTTATGTATGAATGGAGATCAATTATTTTCAGAAGTCTTCAATTATGAACAATATGAGGTTGAGGTTCTCTTTGAAATAAACTACCGGAATTAACTCTTCTAAGTGGGTCTTATCCCCTCTTCCTTCTATTTTTACTTTCCGAGAAGGCAACTGGTATCAAAGCTGGTGATTCTTGGCCATGGCTACAAAGCAAAAGCTCATGGAGTCTATGCAAGAAGATATGAAAGAGAGGCCATGACTGCACCAGCAATGCTTAGAGATCAATTCACTTGAATGGGATAACCCAAAAAAATTTCAATCGTATGTCATCATGCCAATTAAGGTGCAATCTCCAATTAGATGAGAAATTAATAAGTTGAAGAAAAATCAAAGCTTTAAAAAGCTGATTAAGTGGTGAACTTCTTTCCTGAGAGGCAAGACAAAAGTTTTCTTTGGTTTTGCAAAGCCATGCTCAAGACCAGTGTGGGAGGTGCATTCGAAACCATGCCGAATGGAACCTATGTCGACAAAAGAGAACACTATCAGATGCCAGCTGGCTGCTAAACCACGGACTTGTCAGTAAGACTCAGTACCAATCATCTGAGCCAGATGAAGAGGTCAGCTCAAACTACTGCACACCATCCAAGACAACTTCATTTGAAGGGAACATCATAAACGAACTATGCAAAAGGTGCGCCGATCTGGCACGATGCCGACCACCTTGCATTGGGATAGTGTACGCTGATGATAATTTTGATATGTCAAATCACCTACGCAGAAAGGGGATTTAGGTTTTAAGAACTGATCTCAAGCGCCCCACACTCGACCACCGCCTGTAAGAGCAACCATCCAGTCGCAAGGGGATTCGGAAAAACATAGAACATGCATAAGTCTGGAAGTAGTAATCTAATTTTATGCTTTCAATTCATCTTCTCTCACAAAACACAGTTCTCCAATTACACTCCTTCCGTTGCTAACTTAGCCATCGGAGGACATTCTAACCACCTGACCGGTTTTGGTGTCTCTGATTGGTTGTTGTTCTTGCAAGGAAGGTCTGGCCAGGAAGTGCGAAAGTAATTTCAAAGACAACAATTCTCTCCAACAAACTCGTGGGGGAGTCCACAAATCCAGACCACACAAACAATATTTATTTACTCATTTACAATTGCTTTGTCCAAGGAACAAGAAGTCTATTATAAGTTTGCAGAGTTTTTGTTCAAAATATTTGGGATCCCAGTGCATTTGTAATACTAGTGTATTTCAACACGGAGAGCATGATTGAGTTAAGGGTGTGTAAATGTTATTTATACATTCTATTTTGTTTTTCATGTTTTATCAAGGAACTAATAAATGGTAGGCTCGTGGGCTAGGGAGCTATGTACTTATCCTACTTGTACTATCATGGACTTGGTTGTTATTCTTGCTTGCATAGAGACAACATTTATGTATAAATAAGGCAAGGTTGATTAGTTTTCACATTCTTCCATTGTGAAGAAACCGGTGTACATGGGGTGGATTGGTTTAGTTGTAACCAGACCATTCTAAACTACTGAAAGAATTGGGACCATAACCTAACCATATTATACATGTAAACCTGACTAAATTGGAACCGCAAGATCGATTTGGTTCTGGTTCAATTCTTGGTCTACTCTGTTAGCATCTAACACTATCTGCACAATTGCAAATTAGTTTATAGAAATAGTGCACAAAAAAGATTACACAATATTCTATCAACTTTATTATCACTCGAACCTAAATTCTTTCAAAAACTAATTTAAAATCTACCACCACTAAAGCAACTCACAAAAATATCTAAAACAATAACTAAAACCATGCATTGAAATAGTCTAAAACAAAATAACTTTCAGCACCGCTGAAAATTCTAAGAAGTAACGACAACGACATGCCAACGCATGATTTTTTCAAAAATTAGGATACGGACACATTGGAAATACGTTGAATTAAAAAATAATAGCATATTTATATATACGCATATCGGCATACATTATATAACTATATTACTTTTGGTCAAATTAAAGGTGAAAAAGAAATAATACTTACCTATAAAATAAATCATTCGAAGAAGTTGAGAATAAAAATGAATACAAGGAAAATAAGATTGGGAAGAAGAGGGAGAAACGAGAAAGAAGAACAGAGAAATATCTGGAGAAACTTTAGTCTCTCTCTATCTCCTGTTGGGTTTAATAACTAACTAATGTAATACAACATGTTCTCTTTCTCTTGTAAATATCATAGTTTTACCCTCAAATTACTAAGTAGTAGTTATAATTCTATTAATATTTAAAATACCAAAGTTTGACCCCATTTTAAGGTTTTAAAAATGGCATTCTGACCAAAAGCCATCCTGTACGTATCCGATACGTATGTGATGCGTGTCTGAAAAGTGTCCGACCCCAAAAAAAATGAAAAATTGAACACCTATTTTGACATGTCCAACACGGATACGAGACGCCTAGAGAGGTGTCCATGCTTCCTAGGAAATAGTAAAAGCACGCAAGTCTAACACAAAAACTAAAATAGTTGACAAAGTAAACCATTCATATCTATAGACATTTGAACAACTTGAGCTTCGTTTTGCTATTGTTTTATAGGTGTGTACACATAGCCATATATCTTTAGAGAGAGTGAAACTCATTTGTTCGATTTTGGCTGTGGTTCCTAAGTGAGGGAAAGTAACCAAAACAGAAGTATTTGTTCTCATTTTTTTAGAATCATAACTAGATCACTAAATCATAGAAACAGACTAAATAGGGGAGTACGATTTGATGGTTGGAAATGGTGTAATGGTTATTCTTGATTATCTTGCACACCCCTAGTGAAGAATAAGACAATTAGGTCATTTTCGAATCGAACTGTTGAGGTTGAGATTCTTTCTTCGGCTTTCAATTTTGTTCAAAAGAATACACACGACAGTTAACCTCCATACGACTTCTAGGTGTACCGTTTTACATGCAACTTATCTGCAATTCTCTATAATTTGTGACGTAGAAGACCTTCCATTTGACCTGCTGGTCTTGTCTGGTCCTTGTAAGTTATGACACTGCCTACCTGGTATTACTGGATATATGTATCCACGACAACGTATATCCAAAATAAAAAGGACGAACAGCAGACAAATGACTTGTTACAAATGATCTGTAGCAGTAGAAATGACATCCTAAAGTTTCCATTTATGCATTGAAGCCCCTCACAAAATACCCGAGGGTGCGTTTGATTGTCTTTTGGGATGAATTTTTGAATTACAATTATCAGATGGGGTTTCTTAGGTTTTCGTCTTAAGTCTAGGTTTTACGTTTTTTTAGACATCAAGTTTAAATACACTTGAAAAGCTAAAACTAGCCAACTTTGACTTGCATTTTGATTTCCACTTTGTTTTATCTTTTTCATCTTTGGTGATTTTTTTTAGATATTTTTTGTAATTTTTTTAGCTTTTACATAATGCTACATTACATATATCCAAAAAACACATATAAATAGAAAAAGAATTCAAAAACAAAACCACTAAAGACAGAGATTATGGATCACAAAGTAGTCATATTGTTTAGGAGATGCATTTTTTAGATATGGAAACGAACAAGCGATGAGATCCTTAGGAGTTCATCAATGAAAGAAGTCAGAGAAAGAGTCGTCTCAACCTGTTTTATGCCTTTTAAAACAGCTTGAACTGTCGAAGGTTTAGAGACAACTTTCTTCTCTTCACTTTTTCCACTGTTTAACGCCAGAACAGGAGTCAATGGAGAAGAAATAGGTGTTTCACCAGATGAACTAGCAAGCAACGTCCTTGAACTGGAAAATTGCTGAAATAAAAGAACAAAGAACACCAGTTAACAATTAAGCAAGAAATAAGTAGAGAAATAAGATTTATGAAGCTGGTCCATTATCTCAGATCCTTAATCACTTCTCCTTTCTTATGAAATTCATTGTAGGGTCAACCCATCAATAAACATCCAATCAAATCACAAAAACCATCAACATCAGACAAAATAGATAAGTCAACACAATATCAAAAAAGAGATGAACTGTTTATACATATCATCAAGAAGCGTCAGTCAACAATCCTTTGTGCGCACTCTGGAAGACCACACAAAATCCCACGTCAATGTTTGTCAAAGGCTAAGTTGAGGCTCGCCTCAAGGCCCCCATCAAGGCTAGGCTATTGAAAAACATCTTAGAGGCATTTGAATTTGTGCCTTATGCCATTTCTATGGGGCATTCACAAAACGTGCGAATTCTGCATATTTTTAAGCATTTCACGTGAGCCTAATGTTTTTCAAAAATAATTGAACTTTAAATCTGCACTCTCTCACCATTCTATTTCAACCTGTCAATCTTTGTTTGAATCAAAGAGTACCTATTTGGGTATTTTGTTTGCATAGAACTTGGTGTACCCTTATATTACCTATATAATTTTTAGGTTTAGAGGAACTTTTTATGAAACTTGTGCCCTAAAAATTTCATTTAGCATTGCTATTAGTCAATCTCTTTGTTATAAGTTTTCATAATTCTATAGATATAATTAACTCAAAATCAGAATTGTAAATGCTTACACCTCAACGCTTCGAGGCCTATGCATGTGCAATTTCAGATAGCCTGTCGACGAATGAGGAGGACAATATGTTTGAACTCTGAAGATGATCCTATAAAAACTTAGTTAAATTGAGAAATAAAAAGGTTAGCATTACCAACTGCTGCCAATAATGATATAATGGCCTTGAGTTGTTTAGAGATGAAGAACGCAGAATCCGCGAGTAAGGCAGCTCCCCTGCAAAAAACGTCAAAGTTAATACATTAATGGTTTACAGCTAACTATGACTCTGTGTGGCTGTGATGCATGAAAACAAAGATTTCACACCACGTTACACAGACTCTTCTGAATGTCAAAGTGTTACAACTAGAAGTACATATGTCGTCCGTCTGTGCATCATGTCCAGTTGGATACACAGCCCACGAGTTCACATAAGTAGTCAAACTCAGCGTCTAATTATGCGTACACAATTTTTATGCATAACAAGTAATATAGGTTGTTTGTAGATCAATTATATAATCCAAAGTACATAAATAAGTACTCAAGAAAAAAATATTACAATGCCCTGTTGTGATTGGACATGGGAGCTAGAAGGCCCCGACAATGCATATGTATCGTACCTGAAACGCATGCATACGGAGTCCATAATAGTAAGCAAATTTCAAACTCATATTGACTGTTGACCGAAGGAGCGTAAATAGTTTATTTTTACCAAAAGCAAAATAAGTAGTCAAACTCGGCGTGTAATTATGCATAACACAATTTTTATGCATAACAAGAACTAAATTTTGTTTCTAAATCAATTATACTCCAAAGTACACAAAATAAGTACTCAAGCAAAAAATATTGCAGTGCCCCGTTGTCCTTGGACATGGGAACTAGAAGGCCCCGACAATACATATGTATCGTACCTGAAACACATGCATACGGAGTCCGTGATAGTAAGCAAATTTCAAACCCATATTGATTGTTGACCGAAGGAGCGGAAATAGTTTATCTTTACCAAAAGAAAAAAATACCATATATAGTGTTCTCCTCCAACCCAGTACAGTACTCATTAATAACTTTGGAGCACCATATCACCCGGGAGAAGACTATTTCCAACAAGTTTGTGCAAATAAAATTTAGATATAGACCTACCAGGTACTAAGGAGGCCCATGAATGATGACCAGAGAAGTTGACCGCAGCATTGGAGTTATGCTCCAATCTCTTCTGAACTTGACGAAGTATGGATTGGAAATGTCTCTGCCAGCCCGACATGATTCAAGAAGATTCTGTTCACAAAGATCTCCCTCAGCATAACAATGTATCATCTATAAAAGTTCAACTATAGAACTAACATGATATCAGCAAAAAAAAGGGAAAATTTAATTTGGAAAGTCAATGTTATGACCTGCAAATGCAATGTATTCGGCAGGACCACTGTACCTCTAGAATTGAAAAAAAAAATGTTGTGAAAAAATTCGTGATGAAAAATTTGAAAAGCCATTAAACTGGTCGTGACAGACAAAAGGTTCCTTAACGATTCGCAAGATGAGATAAGAAAATAAGCCGGTTTTCCAACCTATCATGAACCAATAAACAAGTTTCAGGGAATCTAAATTTTCAACTTGAATAGGACTAATTGACGCATTTCATTGAACACATGGTGGACAAACAACTCTCGTTGTTGTTGGGTTTCAAACATAGTTTACTGCTTATTCCCTCAAAGGGGCGTAATTTGAACCTACAAAAACCCATAAATTCGAGGTTCAAGCGATAAAGAAACGAGAGAAAGAACCAATCAAGAGGTTCGCAAAGGGGGGCGCGGGCACAAACACACACATATATATACATATACAAACAGAGATAAGTACTTCAAGTTAATCACTTAACAAATATTACAACATTTCTGAACTAGATTCAGGGCTCGCCCTGGGCAGAAGACTAGAAAGCCGCTACTTCAGCCAAACCCCTCAAAAAACAAAAAGAAAAAAGAAGTGCCCATAAATTTATGGAACTCCTGCATCTGAGTTAATTTGATTCATTCTAGGTGCGTGGATCCGACAACCCAATACTCCAGGAAGGGTGTTTATTTAGCAGACCTCAAACAATGGTAAAGCATCTCAATTACCCATAAAAAATAGCAAAGAGAGAGGTGCGACGAGAGTGAGGCGGACAAGAACGCATACACGGAGAGAGAGAGAGAGAGAGAGAAGGCTACCTTTTAGCGTGCGTACAGGAGGCGGGGAGGGGAGATGGAGTTTGGGCCGATTCTGATTATAACCCTAGTGTTTGATCTGTGTCACATTTTACATTTATTCCCCTGAATTGTAATCTTTTCAGTTTAAAAACAAAGTAATCTGACTCTTTGAACTTCTTGTGATGCCTAAATTGTGGTACGCTAGAGTAAGCTTTTACAAATAACAAATGCAGAAGTTAATTTTCCAAGCAATAAACACAAAACAAAACACATTACTATGTTGCGAGTATCCATATTAAGAAAACACATTCCTAGGAGTATAATGAACAAGTTCCTTTCGAAATATTTCCTTACCGAAATTGCACTATCTCAAGATGTTTACCCTTGCAATTTATTTTTTGGAAAACCAAAGGGGAACGCTTTGGATCGATAATTTACTTTGTTGGAACAAATTTGCTAAGATAAGCCGTTCTTGATAATATAGAATTATAAATCCAACCGTTGTGAGAGGTCAAAGTTCAAACATTAGATGCTGACCAAGGCAACGCAAAAGGATATTATCAAATGCTTATTTTCTTCCCGTGTTCTTCTAAACTATTCGTGAGCACTCACCTCAAAACCACCTCTTTTCAGATGCCAATTGTCAACTATCCTCCTACCACTTCGTCGTGGTGGCTCTGAACATCTTTAATTTGTAAAATGTTGCGAGGACTTCTCTCAAAGGATTTAAATATCCATCAGCAAGAGTGTAATGAGCTTCACAACATAAAAATTACAGTAAAACATAATATATTTTGCCATTGGAGAGGTTCTTAGTAGCCAGATAGGAGCACTATGGTTTTCTAATCCATCTTCAAACGAAGGCTTTTACATTTCCGAATAAGCATTCCATTTGGAGGTAACGAGAGGTTTGTATGCCCCAACCGACATGCACTAAGTTGGTCAGGGATAGGTCGATAGAACAACCCTCGTACTATAGCGATAGACTGAAGATAGAGTTCCTTCTTTTTGTTTCGAGGTACCTTCATTTTCAATCTCTCGTTTATTGTGTTCCATAGAACCAAAGGGCCACGCTGCAAGTGCTTCAATCCGTACGGTAACAGCACTATAATGTGTAAAATGGTGGGGATTGTGATTCATACGACAATATGTGTTACATGAAGGGAAAACTTATCCATTCCATAGTTGGACTTGATAATACTAATCATGTCAAAGTATAAAGACCGAACCTATGTTAACTAGAACTCGGATCATTCCGGTACGAGGAATGTATACGGGAACGTAGTACGCCACATACGGGAACGTAGTACGCCACATGCTTTAAGTTGTGGTACGGTATGGGTAGGCTTCTAAAGATTGCAATATAAGATTCTAGTAAATTCAAGGGATAATCATCCAACAAAATATAGCATCATGTGTCTATTTATTCGTGTAAAGACAACTCTAGAAGCCTTATGATCAACTGTTCTTATGATTTCTCTTGAAAAACTTCGGACTCGCTTCATATCTCTAGATTCACTGTTTTGGAACGTAGGTGTTCCATATTTTGTAATGTGCATTTGAAAACATATTCAGCTAGGGTCCTAGAGTTTTTGGTAACTTATTGAACTAAATCTCTCTGTTGCGCAGCTCTTCTTTTGGACAAGTGTCTTAAAGAGTGATATTAGTATCTTGTTTTCCTTCTTCTTGTTCTGCAACAAAAATACCTCTTTGTGTAAACAAAATACTTGATTCTTAGCTTTATGGAAACAAGCAAAATTAGAAGCAAAATCTTGAATTCCTAAAATAGGGGGGAAAACAGGCAGAAGTTCCACATGCTCGTATTGGTTTCAAAATGAAGATAGTTGGCATTAACTCAGTTAATTCTACTTCAAGGTGGGGCACTTCCAGATGTACAAAAGAAATTGAAACCTGGGAGTGCCCTCGTAAAATGCAACATTAATCATCCATAATAAGAAAACATAAGCTAAGAAGTTTCCGTTAGTCACTCTACAAGAATAATCACTCGAAAATAAGGGAAGGCAACGTTTATGTACTTATGAATACACCACCTGACTAGCTACAAGCATATAACAAATATGCATATCTATGAATACAACTGAGTAACTACAAGCCTATGACAACAAAGAAGCAAGTTGATTGAGCATTTTGTGAATGTATTGAATCTTTTCCTCATTTGCATCATTGTTAAGGCTCAGAGGTTCAACTCTCAGATCCACCAACACAAACCAAGACACCCAAACACCTATCTTAAACAGTAAACATATTGCGCGAAATCAATACAAAATATAGAATACAATAAACTATAACCACGAAGTATTTTGGTCTCTCTCTTCAAATTGAGCTTATGAAAAAATTAAGGGTTGAACGATTTTAGATTGTTCATATACTTTGACTGTGAGATTTCTTGAAGGGGTCCTAAACCCAATGGGCGAGATTTTTTGGAGGAGTCCAATTTAAAGTCAACTGGTAATGGGTGTAAAGCCTCCAGATTCGAGAAGTCTAACACTTGCCTTCACTTGCAGCCCTGTCGAACATGGAGGTATATGAATGGACTGATGAGACAATAAAATTAACTCGGGCAGAAAATTTTAACCCAGCCTACGTGCCGCAATCCAAGACATGGCTTTGATACATGTGACAGTTTGGGGTGGTCCACCCTAAAATGAGTAAAATCTATTGGCAGACTTTAGACTATGTTAATAAAACTTGGGTAGCTTATTGACCGATGTGAATAAGTCAGAGATTCACTAATACCAAATACAGAAATTCTTCCTGACAACGATACTAGGAAATAATAGAAATCAAATTAAGCTAAAATTGCTATCTTCTCCTGCATCGTTCCACTATTAAACCTGTGGTTTGTATTCAAATCCTGAAATACAAATCTCTCACACTGCACACCGAACGAAAAAGCGGACATAAAGATAAGGAAAGAGGAAGACAAGGAAGCTCAGACGACATTTAGGCTTTGAGTAAGATATATATCAAAACATCTGCAGATACAACATACAATACAAATGGAAAGAGAGAGAGAGAGAGAGAGAGAGAGAGAGAGAGAGAGAGAGAGATAACCTGGGGAGGGGTATATTTTTGCCGTCGAACTAGTGGAAGGTAAAATATGCAAACCCTAGAACTGAGAGAGAGAGAGATAACCTGGGGAGGGGTATATTTTTGCCGTCGAACTAGTGGAAGGTAAAATATGCAAACCCTAGAACTGTTGTGTCCTTATGTAGAGGGCGATAAGAACTCCGGTTTAATGTTATACGGTTACCGGTTCAGGCAACTTCCTTTTCATCTGATAATCTCCACCAAACAAAAAAAACCAACCCGCTATTTTAGGATACTCTTCTCTACTTTAGAGCATTCACACCAGCCTTCTCTAAATTCCTCCTTCTCTATTTAGAAGAGTAATTTTCTTAGATATATATTCTATATCGGTCTCCCTTTTATGTCATCCCTATTTTTTGAATGTTATAGTCTCCTTATTTAGTAAATATAAAATTAGAACTGGTCATTATTCACACTATTTAGAGAATTTGATGTAAGAAACATTAAAAAATATGGCTCTCTAAAATAGAAAAGTGAGAATTTCTTCCTAAATTGGTCCAAAAAAAGAGAAACTAGTGTGAATGCTCCCTATTTTATTAAAATATTATTTTCCTCTTATATTCAATTTAAATGTTATAAACAAATAAGGAAGAAAAAAATTTAAAAATAATAAAAATAAAATTTTGAGAGTCAACAGTTCCTCTATAAAGTTAGGGAGTAAATGTTAATTTTGGAAAATAAAGAGAAGTGATAGAGAGACTGATATGAGAATTATTAAAAAGACTTGCTCTTTAAATTAGAGAAGATGAATATTTGAGGAGCTTAACACGTGGATGCTGGTAGAAAGTAAAGCAGATGCTCTTCTCTAAAATGGAGACTCAAAGTATATATAATTCTTTGCTCAAAGAAGGATAAAAAATAAAAACTTTCACTAATTTCTAAAGGTACTCCTGTCAATTATAAAAATGAACATTCGTGCTCCTAAACTATCATATAAACTGATAAAAAGAATAAGTTTCGTGCATTTGTGTGTAATTTTTTTTATGGGGTATTTATTTTTTAGTTACATTTATAAGTGTTTGTTATTTTTTCATTCTATATATTTTTAAATATTATGTTTTGGTCATATTTATTTAAAATTACACAATTTACTCTTAATTTGAAATTAACTAATTTCACCATTAAATTCCTAGAAAAAAGGGAGGCAATTAAAGCATTTCATTTCAATTTCTTTAGTGTTGCTAAGATTATGATAAATTGCAGGTGAATAACGACATATGCAGGTCATGCTGAAATTTCAGAACATGATAATTTTTTGTATTTTGCGATAGTAAATTTAGAGAGTACATTTCGCGTCCTTAAAACAAACATCAAGGGAAATTTATAAATATTATGGTAAATTTACAGGTAAAGAACAACAACTGTATGTCATGGTAAATTTTTCACTCACCGTGTAACCGAACAATCTTTGGAAAAAACTATTTACCTTTGACGATAAAATTTTTCTCCTAACTCACAACACTCGATTACACTCTTTTTCCAGTGAACAAGAACATAAAAGTGGTGTGTCTATGTGCTACATGATTACTAATACAGAAATTGAATATTTATGTAATTTTGTGCAAAACATTTGAAGATATGATCAATAATTCCGTGAATCACTACGATTTTGGTGAGTTAATCTCAATATTGTAGATAAATAGGTAGCCTCAAAACTTAACAATATCAGAGTGTCGTTCCAATGATAGAATATCCGGTCAATATTGAGATTTTCAGTGAAATATCAAAGAGTCATTCCGTTGATAGAAGATCCAGCTAATATTGAGATATTCAGTGAAAAATAATTACCATAACTAATTCCATATTTGAAGCCTAGATTCTTGCTACGATTTCAAACTTAACAAATCAATTTCTGACTTAGAAATAGATAAGAGGATAAACTAACACTCAATAATAGTAAAATTGTCAGACACGAATATATGAAGTAAGTTAATTTGATTACATGTTGGTTCAATAGTAGTAATATAAAATTCATATACGTAGAGCAATAATGCGATTACTTTAACCGACCAAGACAGCCGTTTGCCCTATTTCCATTCCTTTGATAATCAATACTCCATCTCTTTTAATTTAATTTATTTATTTATATTTTGTAAAAATATCAATATTTTTTTATGATATTAAATGTTTTGTTTAAAGAGATTGAGAAAGTGAGATCTATTAAATATGACTCGGCTTACATATAAACAAAATATGAAATACTTTTTGAGAGGTCCAAAATGGTAAAAGATAACTGACGGGGGTAAAACGTAATTGAGAAAATACCTTTTACTCCCCAAGCTTATCCCAGAATTCGGCCGAGACCGAATTACATTTCCAGAGGCACGTGCCGATCACGTGTGGTAGTGGCCGACACGAGAAGTGCCGATCACGCCCATATTTGGGTAACAGAATCAAGTACGGAGGATGCCGACCTGAGAAAGGCGGACTCAAGTGTTGCCGACCTGAGAAAGGCGGTCAGGATTACGGGCAGCCCGAGAAAGCGACTGATAACCGTATTTCCGAAAAGGAAACAGAATCATGGATGGGGTGGGGTCCTGTGGGATCTTGTCGGATTCAGTTACAGATGTGACCCACACGTCCCATCAGAGGACACTCCGCCAGAGTGGAGCCCTAAGAGAATTGGGGCATGACTGGAGGCCCAAAGAGAATTGGGGCCCAAGAAAGTCCAGATGGAGTTAGGGCACCAGGGAAATCTATAAATACACCCTCAGATGACGAATTTGAGGTACGCCTAAATACCACAGAGTTTTCTTTCGCTGATAGAGAATATCAGCTTACAGTTAACTTTTTCCCTGTGAGATTGTGCCTGACTTAATCATCGGAGTGTTCTCCTGCCACAGCGGCAGAGGACTCTTTGACAGATTATTCTTTTGCAGATCACAGGTACATATACTGAGAGAAGCACCATTTCGGCTGGATAGTGAATCTCTAGCTTTCCGTCCCGATTTTCTAAATCAACCCACTTACAATTGGCGCCGTCTGTGGGAAAGTTAAAGATTCATGGCTGAAATGTCCAGAAAAGACCAGGGGAAGGAACGTGATGTGAAGGGGAGATCAAGGTCCCCCCCTCCAGTTCCACACAAAACAAAGGGCCCTAGAAGGGAGATTCCGAGGGTCCCTCCACCAAAAATAGTAGGGGAGCAACCTGGAGAACAGGTGTTGCTTCCCACCATCCCGCTATCTGCCAATACGTCGGGAGCTCCTGCGCTACCCACGCCGTTGCATCTGGAGCAACGCCCAGATCGTCCGCGAGAAGCGGAACGGTCAAAAAACAGGGACAGATCCCAGACTCAATCCCGGAATGAGGGAGGGAGAGAATCCCGAACTCATGAACGGTCCCGCCGAGACGAAGAACGTGATAATGCCGATCGGATTCGAAGGAGGGATCAAGAAGTAGAAGACATGCGCCGCTACATACGACGCATGGAGAGAGAAAACCAAACTCTCCGTAAACACAGAGATTCAGTCCGCCAGTCGGTATCTAGATACGACGAGCGCTCTGAGACTGGACCGTCTCGGCAGGGCAGTCGACATGAAGCCAGCAAAAGGCCTCGAGGAGGAGAAAGGCAGGTGGGGGCTTCATCGCACAGAGGCGGACCGCCTCAGGAGCGGCCGCTTCCCGACATGAGGGAATGGCTGAATCAGAGGGCAGAATCAGCCCCAGACGCCCAGCAGAAGCTTCCAAACCAGCCTCTGCCGCCATTGGTTCCACCGACCGACATGAGAGCTTGGCTAAATCAGCAGCTGGGACTCAACCGTCCAGAGGACGACGCAAACCACAAAGAACTACAGCAGCTGGCAGTATCGCCACTGTCAGTTCAGATAGAAACGGAGGACTTACCCAGAAAGTTTGCCCCTCCGAAATTCACAATTTATAATGGACGAACGGATCCGATGACTCACATCAAAGGATTCGTGAACTCCATGATGATCTATGTGGGCCAAGACAGCCTCTACTGCAAGGTGTTTTCACTGAGTTTGGGAGAGATAGCCCTAAATTGGTTTCAGGCTCTGCCGCCGAGATCAATTACAAGCTGGAGGCAACTGGCGGATCAGTTCCTCAAAAGATTTGTGGCTAACCGAGCACAGAAAAAATACGTGAACACGCTTCTGGCCTTGAGAAAAGGACTAGAAGAGGATCTCAGGTAGTACGCCAGCAAGTACTGGGCCACCTACAATGAGATCGGGGACTGCACAGAGGCCTACGCCGTGGAATCCTTCAGGCTGGGATTATCTTACCGAGATCGGCTCAGAGAGTCTCTCACCATTGATCCCCCAAGCACCATTGCCGACTTGATGAGCAGAGTCGAGAAATACGCCAAGTTTGAAGATGAAATCCGCCGAGACAAAGAGCGGCCAGCGGCAAAGGCGTATCGGAATGCGGTAATGGTGCCTGAGGCCAAGAGGCCTAAAGTTGAGGTGGCCGAAGTGTCACATGCACCGAAGGAGCGAAAGCCACCGGGAGCTCAGGCGTATAAAGCTATACGCACGGTTTTCAACACCCCGATCTACCGGATGATTTATCCTTTGAAGAACGAGCCTTTTTGGAAATGGCCAGCTGGGTCGGGAGAGATGGTGAAGCGTGACCCGAGCATAGATTGGTGCAGCTATCACCGGAGAAACGGCCATATGACAGAAAGATGCAAGGCGCTTAAACAGTTCCTAGAGGAACTAGTTGAAGCCGGGCATCTCCGACGTTTCGTGGCCGAACAAAGGCAACAAGTGGTTCAACCGGAGCCGATGGAAGCCGAATCCTCTGAGGAAGAGGTGATGGTAACTGGGACCGTGCACGTCATACACGCTGCAACCCCAGTTCTGGATGAGAGGGAAGTTCGGCTCCAACGCCGCCGAGACGGGCACGAACATCATATACAACATCTCGGGCAGAAGAGGAAAGAGCCCGAGACACAAAAAGAAACAGTCATTTCCTTTTCGGAAAAGGATTTGGAAGGGGTAACACATCCCCATAACGACGCGTTGGTAATTACGCTGCTCCTTGGCACCTTCAACACGGAGAGAATCCTGGTTGACCAAGGCAGCTCAACGGAGATCCTGTACTATGATGCCTTCAAGAAACTCCAACTGGACAAGGCAGATTTGAAGAAGGCCGACATACCGCTCATCGGTTTCAGTGCAGATGCTGTCTGGCCCTTGGGATCCATTACTATCCCTGTCCGAGCAGGAAAAGTAACATTGGATATGGATTTCCTGGTGGTAGACGTACCGTCTGCTTACAACGCCATCATGGGGAGAACTTGGCTCCACAGGTTGGGGGCAATTCCTTCCACCTACCATCAGATGCTAAAGTTCCCGAGGAAGAAGGGGATTGAATGTGTTCGGGGAAATCAGACAACGGCGAGAAGCTGCTATGTCACATCCATCAAGCACAAACCTAAGGCCGAACATGTGAAGTCCATCGAAGTCCCAGATCGGCCAACGATAGAGGATATCGGGCGCAACCCGGCCGATCGCGTTGTGGAAGAACTGAAGCAAGTACCGGCTCACGCGACAGATCTAGAGCGGTATTTTTTGATCGGGGCAGAACTATCAGAGCGGGACGAGGAGGCCCTGGTCGCATTTCTCAAGGAGCATATAGATGTGTTCGCTTGGACGCCACAAGAGATGCCTGGGGTGAGCCCGGACATCATATGCCATCATCTGAACGTGGATTCTGCCCACAAACCGGTGATGCAAAAAAGAAGAAGACCGGCAATCCAACATGTGGATGCCGTAACAGAGGAAGTAGATCGGCTGCTGGAGGCCGACGCCATCAGGGAGGTGCATTACCCCGAGTGGTTATCCAACACCGTGGTGGTCAAGAAAAAGAATGGCAAGTGGAGGGTTTGCGTGGATTTCACCAGCCTCAACAAAGCCTGCCCCAAAGACAGTTTTCCACTGCCCAAGATAGATCAGCTGGTGGATGCCACAGCGGGGTATCGGCGAATGAGTTTCCTGGATGCATATCGGGGATATCACCAGATAGCTATGCACGCTCCGGACCAAGAGAAAACGTCCTTCATTACCCCCCGCGGACTCTTCTGCTATAAAGTGATGCCATTCGGCTTAAGAAATGCAGGGGCGACTTATCAGCGTTTGGCAACCCTCATGTTCAAGGAGTTGCTCGGGAAGAGCATGGAGGTCTACATCGATGACATGGTGATCAAAACCCAGGAGGCGGAGTCCCACATAAGCGACCTCGGCAAAACTTTCCAGGTATTGAGAAAATACCAGCTCAAGCTCAACGCATCGAAGTGCGCCTTCGGGGTCAGCTCGGGGAAGTTTTTGGGGCATCTGGTTACACGGAGGGGGATAGAAGCTAATCCCGATCAGATTGTCGCCTTGCAAAATCTACAGAGTCCCCGAACTGTGAAAGAAGTTCAAAAGCTAACCGGGATGGTGGCGGCCCTCAACAGGTTCATCAGCCGATCTTCCGATCGATGTCGGCCATTCTTCCAGCTGTTGAGAAAACAGTCCAAGTATGCATGGGGGGAAGAATGCGAGAAGGCTTTTCAAGAAATGAAGAATTACTTGGCGAACCCCCCGCTAATCATAACTCCCGAGAAGGGAGATGTGTTGACACTTTATCTGGCCGTATCCGAGCATGCGGTCAGTGCGGTTCTATTAAAAAACAAAGATGGTGAGCAGACGCCGGTCTATTATGTGAGCAAGACGCTCCTGGATTCGGAGACAAGATATCTCCCCTTGGAGAAACTGATCCTATCCCTTGTGGTGGCGTCTAGAAAGTTGCAGCACTATTTCCTGGCCCATACGATAGAAGTGCCGACCAAACACCCCATCAGCACTGTCTTGAGAAGAGCGGAACTGTCGGGAAGGGTGGCAACTTGGTCCGTGGAGCTCGGGGAATATGACATCAATTTCCTCCCAAGGACAGCAATAAAAGGACAGGTCCTGGCAGATTTTGTTGCGGAATTCTCCCACGAACCAGAGGAAATTGTCGCTTCAATCTCAGAGGAGGAAATGCCCGAACAGGGGGAAATAGTTCCCAATCATACGCCTTACTGGAGGTTGTATGTTGACGGGTCATCGTGTTCAAGGGGATCTGGGGTCGGCATCGTGATAGAAGAACCAGATGGGTGTTATTTTGAGCAGTCCTTCCGATTGAATTTTAGTGCCTCCAACAATGTCGCCGAGTATAAGGCATTGATACTCGGACTCAAATGCGCACACAATCTGGGGGCAGAGCATGTGGAAGTCTTCTGTGATTCACAACTGGTTCTCAACCAGCTCAGTGGTGAATATGCCACCCGAGATGAGAGGATGGCCGCCTATGCAGAGAGGGCTAAAACGGAGTTATCAAAGTTCAAGAAAACGGTGATGACGCACATCAGCTCAAGACAGAACGACCACGCAGACGCCTTGGCATGTTTGGCTTCGGCGATACCCAGAGACAAATTCAGGACCATATACGTGGATTCCATCGAGTACCCGAGCATCGACGTCCCCATTGCCGAGAAGGCTTTGGAAATCGATCTCGGCCCAAGTTGGATGGATCCCATCGTCTCCTACCTCACAGGGGGTACCGTCCCCGAAGACAAAAAAGAAGCCCACAAGCTGCGTATCAAAGCAACACGTTTCTGGCTATCACCGAAGCAGGAACTCTATCGTAAGTCTTACACTGGTCCCTATTTAAAATGCGTACACCCAACTCTGGTTCAGAAATTCCTGTATGAGATTCATGAAGGGATATGTGGGAGTCACGCTGGGGGCAGGTCCATAGCCCACAGTGCTATATCACAGGGATATTGGTGGCCATATATGCAAGAGGACGCAAAGAAATACGTCCAAGTGTGCGAAAAATGCCAAAAATTCGCCCCGATCTCACATCAACCTGCAGCCGATCTGGCACCACTCACCAGTCCATGGCCCTTTGCTCAATGGGGAATGGATATCGTCGGCCCGCTACCCAAAGCAACTGGGGAGAGGAAGTATCTGTTGGTCGCCACAGATTAGTTTACCAAGTGGATAGAGGCCGAACCACTGGCTAAAATCACCGAAAAGAATGTCGAGCGATTTGTATGGCAGAACATAATCACCAGGTTCGGCATCCCCTACGCCATCGTCTCAGACAACGGAACCCAGTTCCAAGACAAGTTCAAAGCTTTCTGCTCACAATATCAGATCAAAAACTATTATGCCTCAGTGGCGTACCCACAATGCAATGGGCAGGCCGAAGCTTCAAACAAGACGATATTGGGAGGAATGAAAAAACGACTGGAGAAAGCCAAGGGAAAGTGGGTGGAAGAATTGCCACTCGTTTTATGGGCATACAGGACCACTCCTCGCCGATCTACAGGTGTTACTCCATACTCACTTGCCTATGGCACTGAGGCTGTCATTCCTCTTGAAGTCGGCATCCCGACTCTCCGAACAGAAGTAATGGAGCAAGGTGGCAATGATCAAGCATTGGCAATAGAGCTCGATTTTGCCGAAGAAAAACGAGATAGGGCCATGATCAGACTCGCCGCGTATCAATCAACTCTGTCAAGAACATACAACAAGAAAGTCCATCAGAGGGAATTCAATCTCGGTGACCTAGTCCTTCGTAAGGTCATGGGAAATACAAAAGATCCAACTGATGGCAAGCTCGGGGCCAATTGGGAGGGTCCATACAGGGTTATTGGCCGACTCGGGAAGGGTGCCTACAAATTGCAGGATCTGGGAGATAAAGAAATACCGAGGACTTGGAATGTCTCCAATCTTAAGAAGTTTTATCAGTAATTTCTTTATTTCAACACTTGTATTTATTTTCGCAGTGAATGAAAGTTCTAGTTTCAATGTTCGAATCAGATATTCAGCGAATTTAGTTTTGTGTTATCCTAGATACTGACGTTCAACACTTGAGAAAAGTTTGAACTTTTAGACATACTTGAGAAAAGTATGTGTTCAGCCGAACAGACTTGAGAAAAGTTTGATCGGCCACGCTCTCGAGAAGAGTATGAGTACCCAGCATTTTTGAGAAAAATATGTTTGGGCCTAAGTACGGGATAAAGAGCCGAACATACTTGAGAAAGGTTTGCTCGGCTCAATACCTAAGGAAAATTCAATATTTGAGGAGAGTTCTGAATTACCAAACACACTTGAGAAAAGTTCATGTCTTAAGAAAAGAGTTCAGGTTTGTATTAAGACTAGAGATGCCGAAAAGAAGTCCAAATTTCATTCATTCATGTGGATTACAAGAGGAGAATACAAGAGTGGACATAAAAAAAAAAAAAGAAAACAAAAGAAAATATGGAAATCCTTCAGACGATCTCCACTTGGTCATCTTGAGCTCGGCCCTCTTCAGCAGCAGGGTCCCCCCCGACAACATCGACCTCATAGTCCTCGACGGTAAGGTCGGCTCCATTGGTCTTGGTCTCGGGGAGAGGCTCTTCTTCATCAGGAAGATCAGAGGAGTGGGGAATCTCCTTGAAGAGGGGCGAGTCGGCAGCCACGTTGCAAGCCCTCAGCGCGGTTTTCCAACCCAACGCCAGGAACTCCTCCTGCAGCTCGGGGATCTGATTGTTGAGGATGTCCTCAGCAGCTTCTTTCATCCCGAGCTTACGAGCCTCCTTTGCCTCCTCGGCCAGTTCTTCGGCATGCTTTGCCGCGAGATCGGTGGCCCTCTTCTTTTCCTCTGCCATCTCTTCGGCATGCTTAGCCTTGACAGCAGTGAGTTCGGCTACAAGATCGGCAGCCTTCTTCCTCTCTTCAGATAGGAAGTACTCCGAGGACTTAGCCTGCTTGGCCATCTCTCGGGCCTCCTTCTTGAAGTTATCAGCCTCGTCCCGGGCAGTGGAGAACTTCAGTTTGAATTCCCTCACTTCGGCCTCAGCCTTATTCAGTTTCTCTGCCCGGTCCTGAGCTTTCTTCATGCCAAGCATGGATTTCTGGATCGCCTGCAGCATTAACATCAGAGTTATAACAAGCACAAAGGAATTTGCAGACTTTATTACCGAGATAAGAAACTTACGAAAATATTGTGCGCGATCGTCAGCCGAAGCACGGCATGATCTTCCTCGTCGGCGTAAGGCTCTATGTCCTTCGGCAGCATCAGGGCTTCGGCCAGAGCCATGGTAGTTCCCAGATCTCGGACCGTGTCAGCGGCCGTGATAGGGGTCGTACCATTTATCAGCAAAGGAGGAGGCCAGGTCCCGGCTTTCTCGGGAACCTTTGATTTGCCCTTCTCCTCGGAGGGACCAGCCTGGTGTGCCTTCACCAGTTTCCGCCTCTTCCGGTCGGCATTGGCGGTTTCGGCATCGGAGGGATGGAGACTCGGCAGCTTCTCACCCTCGTCTGGCTTCCTCTTAGCCAGGACGATCCCAGAAGGTTTTTTCGCCTGCAGGGGAATCGGCACCTTCTTTGCCTCGGTGGGAGTCGGCACGACCCCAGAAACCTTCTTTTCCGACGCGGCAGCAGTTTTCCTCAGCCTTATCATGTCCTTCAGGCTCGGCATGTCGGGATTTGCAGACATGACTTCGGCTTCCGTATCCTTCTCTTCCTCGGCTCCCAGGGTAATCCGAAGAGGAGACTGCGTCCTTTCAGAAGAAGATGAGGATAAGGATGAGGATGAGGATGAGGATGAGGATGATTCGGCCACAGCAGCAACCGTGACTCGGCTGGGCTCCCGGAGATACGGCAAGGGAACACCTTCGGGGACAGCAACCAAAGACGTCTCTGCCACCACCTCGGCAACGTACTTCTTCTCCTTGATATAACCCTTGTAAGACGGGTTATATCGAAGCAGTACTTCGGCGGCTCTCGGTTCGGCTTGGCCTTCAACGCCTTTGTACTGAAGAACTTTTTTCAGATCTTCTGGATGTGTAGCCTGCGAAGTCCGACCGCGATTGGCGTTTGAAGCTGCAAATGAGTAAACAGACAGTCAGAAGCTATAGATCGGCAGTACTGAAGAAATAAAAACAAAGGAGAATGGGTGACTAACGGGGTTTCCCGAATCTGCGGGGAACAGGGAGCCTCTTGTGCTCGGGCTCGTCGGCAGAAAATTCCCAGTTTCCCGAGACGATGAGGAAGTCGTCGTCGTTCCCCCTATTCGAGTCAGGGAGGTTCGTTACTATCTTCTCTCGGCCTCTACGGGACTTCAGATACCATCTATCATCTTTTTTATAGACCATATCGTAATTATAGTTTATGTCCCAAAGATCTAAGTTCGTTTGGCACAGTTCGTTCAAACGAACTATGCCCATGACTATACGGTACGAGTTTATGGATATCTGCATAGGATTCAGCCGATACCACGACAGAACCCTACGCAGTAAAGGGTGGAGGGGGAACCTAACCCCACCCTCAATGACAGCCATAAGAGGGATGTGGATGGAGTCCTCATCCCGAATCTCAGGATGAGTCTCGGGTTTGTTAATCTCTACATACACATCGTCTGGAATCTGGTACTGCCTACGAAACTCTGCTATCCGCGCCGGAGAGGCGAAGTGTTTCCTAAAAATCCCCATACTCAGAGAATGAGTGAGGAGGAAGCAGGAATGAGAAATGAAGAAAAGAAAAACGACGACACAGGAGGCAGACTTACAGAGTATGGGGGAAGAACAGTAGCAAGAAGAGAAATGAAGAAGACAAAGTTTGGGATTTATAGGGTTCTGTGTGGATACATCCGAATCGTCACACGTGATAAACCCCAACCGTCGGATCCATTACTCCTGGACCAATCGGTGCAGCGCGTTTGAGATACTGAAGCGCCATGTCAAAACACGCGCAGAAAAGGCGCGTCAGTCTTTAAAGAGGTACAAACCAACGGTCACGTCGCATTTATGGTGGACAGAGCACGCCCCCAAAACGTGCCAGACACGGATGAGAATCCCTTATATCGACACAAAGGTCATCATGAATATGCTTTATAGCGTCGGTTACTCTGCCACGTCGGTTCGAAGTAACCGAAGCTAGGGGGCAAGGGGAACACAGCCGAACAGACTCGAGAAAAGTCTGAGAAGGTTCAACGCTTGAGAAAAGTTTGCAATCATGCCGAACAGACTTGAGAAAAGTCTGAGAAGATTCAACGCTTGAGAAAAGTTTGCAATCATGCCGAACAGACTTGAGAAAAGTCTGAGAAGATTCAACGCTTGAGAAAAGTTTGCAATCATGCCGAACAGACCGGAGAAAAGTCTGAGAAGATTCAACGCTTGAGAAAAGTTTGCAATCATGCCGAACAGACCGGAGAAAAGTCTGAGAAGATTCAACGCTTGAGAAAAGTTTGCAATCATGACGAACAGACTTGAGAAAAGTCTGAGAAGATTCAACGCTTGAGAAAAGTTTGCAATCATGCCGAACATGGCTTGAGAAAAGCCAGAGAAAAGTTTGGACCCTAGAACATGCTTGAGAAAGGTATGTGTTTAAAGCCTAGCTACAGGTTAAATAGCCGACATGGCTTGAGAAAAGCCAGAGAAAGTTCAACACTTGAGAAAAGTTTGAACTCCAGAACATGCTTGAGAAAGGTATGTGTTTAAGCCTAACTACAGGTTAAACAGCCGACGTGGCTTGAGAAAAGCCAGAGAAAGTTCAACACTTGAGAAAAGTTTGGACTCCAGAACATGCTTGAGAAAGGTATGTGTTTAAGCCTAACTGCAGGTTAAACAGCCGACATGACTTGAGAAAGGTCAAAGCCATTTCGACACTTGAGGAAAGTTAGAACACCCGAACAAACTTAAGAAAAGTTTGAGAAGACTCATCATTTGAGAAAAGTATGAAGTCTGAAATTGATTTAGATAATTCACTACTTGAGAAAGATATGTAGAACAGATAGAGACAAAAGGAGTCATAACAATTTCATTTAATTCTTGAAGTCGGGTTACATATGAGTTGCAAAAACTCGAGTTACAGAAAAGAAAGAAATAAACAAAATCCTAAGGCGCAACATCGGCAGCCTGAACTATAACTACGTCCTCATCGGCAGACTGAGGTTGAGTAGCAGGGACACCAGCAATGGCAATCTGGCCCGCCTCTCCTTCACCAGCTGCAGCCTGGCCCTCTTCTTCGGTATCGGACGCTATGACCTCCAATTGGGTAACAGACGGAACCCTGGAGTACACAGAAGAATCAGGCGGAATTAGGGCGGCTTCCAGGGCAGCTTTCCAGCATTTCTTGACGAGATCGGCCTGGAGCTCGGGCAATTGGTTCGCCAAGAAGTCGGCTGCAGCATCCATCATGCCCCTGGAGTAAGAAGCCTTCAGCTCGGCTGCATGCCGATTTTGAAGATCGGCTATCTGATCCTCCAGTTGAGAAGACCTCACCTTCTCTGTGTCGAGCTGGGACTGAACATCTCTAAGCTTGAGGTCGGCTTCCTTAGCCTTCTGCCGGTGAGAGGCCACTCTCTCTTGAAGTCTGAAGCACAAGGCATTGGCATTCTTCAGCTCCGACTCCATAGTGGCGTACCGAGTCTCCAAATCCTGAAAGCGGCTCAGACACAGCATAGATTTTTGCGCAGCCTGTAACAAGATCAGGAAGTCAGAAGGCAGATATGAAATCGCAAGTAGAGGCAAACCAAAAAAACAACCAAGACAAAACACTTACGAAAACTTCGTGGGCCATCACAGAGCGCATCAAAGTCGGGAGATCGGTGCCTACGTAAGGCTCGATATCTTTTGGCAACATCAACGCACCCGTCAGGGTTTGCGTGACGGCGAGGTCTTGCGCCGAGTCGGCGACAGTGATGGGATCAATCCCATTCACCAGCAAGGAAGGGCGCCATGGGGCAGCCCCCTCAACAGCTTTTGCCTTCTCGGCCGTCTTGCTCTTCTTCGGCAAGTTCGTTGCAGCTGGAACTTCCTGAGGAGGGTCCCTTGGTTTCCGCTTCAGAATGAGCGGAACATCATCTGAAGCCTCGCCAGACGCTGAGGTCGGTGGCATCCTCTGCGAGCTCGGGCCTACTTGAGGGTTTTTCTTCTTCTGTTCCCGAATCATTTCACGCAGATTCGGAATATTGGGATCTCGTGCCATTTGGTCGGGAATTTGGTCGACTTCCTGGTCGTCTCCTGAGTCCCAGTTGCAAGGCGAATCGAAAGAGCTGTGGGCGGAGTCAAACGAAATCGGAAAGTTCCCGACGTCAGCAACTGTTACCGGTTCCAGTAGCCGAGCTTCGGAAGGCGGAATGTAGTTCTGAATATCGGCACCAACGACGTCGGCGTCCGGGATGGATTTTTTGCTGTATCCCCGGTAGCTCCCAATGTATCCAAGAAGCACTTCGGGTGATCGGGCCCAGCTGCTGCCGAAGGATCCTGTGTATCGGGCGACCTTCCTTATCTCGTCAAGCTTTATCGCCTGTCTGTTTCGGAACTTATTGGCGTTGGTGGCTGCATGATAGGACGGGAAAAACAGTCAGTATCAAAATATGTTCGGCATCAGAAAGAAAAAGATATGGAATTGAAAGACAAGGTCGGGGTACTAACGGATGACTCCAAACCGGGTCGGGATATGGAACTTGGGTTTTTCAGGCTCATCTCGGCCAATCTCCCAGTTGCCAGCAACGATGAGGAAATCATCGTCGTTACCACGGCTGGAGTCCGTCAAATAAGTAACGATTCTCTCCTCATTTGGTCTGTTCTTCAAGTAGTAGGTGTTAGGGCCTTTCCTGACCATGTCATAGCAAAACTGGATCTCCCGAAATCCTACGTTGGTTCGGTTCAGTCTATTTAATTCTATAATACTATGGATAATCCTATATGTGTTGACGGAGATCTGCATCGGGTGGAGCCGGTATCCACAGAGCACTTCACGGAGAAGGCGATTGAGTGGAAACCTAACCCCGCCCTCAAGAACCGCCATCAATGGGACGTGAAGGATGTCAGGGTCGTTCCCATCCCGGGCGGTATCCGGCTTATTAAGTTCGATGGCAACATCGTTGGGGATGTTGTACCGTCGCCGGAAATTTGCCATTTTTTCCGGTGTGTCAACTAAATTCCTAAAAATCCCCATTACAGAAAGCAGAAGGGATGAAAGGTCAAGAAAAAGAGGGAAAACCTAAGGTTCTGGTTGAAACGAACTTACGACAGCGGGTGAACTCTCTCTCTGATGTGAAGACAGTGGAAGATTGCAGAAGAAAAGTGAAAAAATGAGAACAATCGAGCATTTATAGGGAGGGGAGTCAAACAGATAAGACCCTAAGCCTCCCCCAATGAAAACGCTCCAGATACGAGGCACGCGCAGAAGGCACGTGGCTTCGAAAGCCATAAAGCCTGCTGCACGCCTCATCAGACTTTAATGCGATACCAGAGGCTTGCGCGTGACGGTTCAGAAACCATCCGATCGAGAATAACAAAGGACGCCATGAGTGCAGTACATAGCCTCGACTACTTCGCCAAGACGGTTCAAAGCAGCCGAAGCTAGGGGGCAATTGACGGGGGTAAAACGTAATTGAGAAAATACCTTTTACTCCCCAGGCTTATCCCAGAATTCGGCCGAGACCGAATTACATTTCCAGAGGCACGTGCTGATCACGTGTGGTAGTGGCCGACACGAGAAGTGCCGATCACGCCCATATTTGGGTAACAGAATCAAGTACGGAGGATGCCGACCTGAGAAAGGCGGACTCAAGTGTTGCCGACCTGAGAAAGGCGGTCAGGATTACGGGCAGCCCGAGAAAGCGACTGATAACCGTATTTCCGAAAAGGAAACAGAATCATGGATGGGGTGGGGTCCTGTGGGATCTTGTCGGATTCAGTTACAGATGTGACCCACACGTCCCATCAGAGGACACTCCGTCAGAGTGGAGCCCTAAGAGAATTGGGGCATGACTGGAGGCCCAAAGAGAATTGGGGCCCAAGAAAGTCCAGATGGAGTTAGGGCACCAGGGAAATCTATAAATACACCCTCAGATGACGAATTTGAGGTACGCCTAAATACCACAGAGTTTTCTTTCGCTGATAGAGAATATCAGCTTACAGTTAACTTTTTCCCTGTGAGATTGTGCCTGACTTAATCATCGGAGTGTTCTCCTGCCACAGCGGCAGAGGACTCTTTGACAGATTATTCTTTTGCAGATCACAGGTACATATACTGAGAGAAGCACCATTTCGGCTGGATAGTGAATCTCTAGCTTTCCGTCCCGATTTTCTAAATCAACCCACTTACAATAACAAATAAATCGATAATAAAATGTGAATGGGAATCAATTTTTGACTCGATAATCGATCGTTTCTTTTTTATTTTAAATCATATTTTTTTTATTTCTTTTATAGTAGCATTATAAGACGGCCTTTGTTGCGTTCATTCTTACTTTTGCGGAACTCCTTATCACTCCGCTCATCATCGGTTATTGTAGTGACATCTTAACACTACTAGTCTTTCCTTTGGGTTAGTTTCCCCAACCCTCAGTGTGGCTATTTCTTCATATCTTGGGCTTAATTGGCACCTTGAAGTCCTCAAACTTCTCTTCTTCAGCTAGAACAGTCGCCATATCTTTGTCCCCCTTGCTTTGCAATTCTCGTGCCACCCATGGTTGCAAACCATCCATGAACCTGAATAGTGCTTCACGCTCACCCATGTCAGGTATCTCCAGCAATAGAGCCGAGTACTTCTTTACGTAATCTCTCAACGAGCCCTCATGTCTCAACTTGAGGAGCTTGTGAAATGTCAAGACACGTTCTCAGGATAAAAGTGTTTTTTCAACTCTCTCTTGAACTCTTCCCAGTTCTCGATCTTGCACAATCCATTCTCCTTGTTGGCATGTCGTATACTCCTCATATTTAATATGGAGATTGTCGAAATACTTCTCCCTACTCCAAATGAAGTTGTCTATCACTCGGGCATCCCTTGCACCATCGTAACACTTAAGTTCCGATGCACAAACCTTCTTCTTAGGCATGCTCGCCCCAACGTCTCTTGATGCAACACTGGCTTTCTTGTACAATTGCAACTCTAATTCCATCTCAGCCAACCTCTTCTCTAGGGTTTACTTGTGGCAACTCCTCGAAGCCACTAATTGCTCCTTAAGGGTCCCTACCTTCTCCTCAAGCTCTTCTACTTGAAAGATTAGATTGGCAAAGTATGAGTAGAAATCTGCATCTCAACTCTTGATCTTGTTTGGGCAAACCAACGCCTCTTCTAGATTGTCAAGCCTTTTCACTACAAGTCCCTTTATCCTCTCAAGTCATGCCTCTATTGCTGCTAGTGCATCCTTGGTGGACGGCTTCTTCGGTTTGATGACAACTCCACCATCATTCTTGCCAAATTCATCTTCGAAAATAGTCATGTATGCTTGTCATGATTCTTGCTCTATACCAACTATCATGGCTCAAGATTGTCACCAATTGTACATCGTGCATCACTTAGACAAATGACTCCCAAAATGCCCAAGTCAACCTTCCCACTAAGTTATCCCACCATACCCACACAAGTGAGACACACTCGCTTACTCAAAGATTAAAAAAAACCTACATAAGGAAGCTATTCACTGTAAAGAATCAATATATACAAGCAATACAAGGTTCTCATTCCGACTCTCCACTCTTGAATAGTTCTTTCCAATTGCCTCACAAATGAGCCCTTCTATTTGTTTATAAGCTTCAAGGAACTCCGTGGAATCATTTAAAGACTCACACATTCTACCATGTCCTAGAATATTCTACACAAATCTAGCTCAAGAAAAAATTGTCCTACGACTCTAAAATGCGCCATAACCTTTTAGGATCTTCTTGAATCCTCAAGCTTCTTCCAGTATATTTCCCAACATTCTGGACATTTTCAAAATTCTTTAGCTGCATCTATCTATTTCTAGCTCCATCAACAACCTTTCAAACTTTTCCTGGATTTCTACCAACTTGACTAGGACGTTCTGAATCTTTCCAGACTCTTCTTCAACATCTTAAAACCTCCTTTATACTTTCACCAACTTCTAAGAGCTTCAAATATCATGAAAGTTGCCAGTTCATGACATTAGCCATCTGCTCCCAGCTATTTATCTCACTCTCCATCCTTGAAAAAACCCCTCTCTCAATGATGGGGCAAAAAGGCTCTCAATGCCAACCACTTATTTGCTCTTCTTAACTTGGACCTATGACGAGAAGAACTCAAGAACACAAGGAGTTACAAGATTTTTCTAAAATTGGGTACGTTCATGGGGCAACGAAATTTTATTTAGAAATTACGATCTCTCAATCCTCACGCTATCTCTTTGCCTTGTTTACTCTATATTTCTTTCAAAATACATTCAGTATTTATAGGGAGAGAAGATGAGAGAATTAGGAGAAAAAAAGAAAAGAAAAATCCGTCTAAAATCGCCAATCATAATCTACCAATGATTTTGTCAATAATTTCTAGTCAATCTGAAATGATTTTTCATCCAAACTCGGACTAAAGTTACAATGAAAAATGAGCAAATTCAACAGAATCAAAACATAGAGGACCAAAGCAAGATCAAGTTAATTTAAACTGGATTCTGCTGCATTAACTCTCCGAACACAACATATTCATCAACCAGAAAAAATACCATAAAAGTATGGTTGCATTAAACAAAATAAGGGTGATGCAGAAACACCACCCAACCTTAATCAGTAAGTCACCAGAATATCTGAACTAGTACTCAGAAATCCTAACATCATACCAAAAACTAGGTGGTTGACTTGGTTCATGATTATGTATGTTTCTCACTTCCTAGCAGAACACAAGCTATGGAATGCTAGTTGAACTTCCTTAGATGAACAAGTGTTTATGTTCGCCATTTGCAAGTAGGCAAAGCTGATTGTAGTTGGACATCTCTGCAAACAAAAAAAGGGGGGAGAAACGAAAGTCCATTAGAAGCAAAATTACGAAAATTCCTGCAGACTCGAAAATTAAAAGCTCAATAAGATCAATACAACTTTGTTATGAAAGTGGAAAACGAATATAAATCAATCAAAGTACTCCATCAAAAAATACCCACAAATGTAATGGAGAGGCCTGTCAATAAAAAAAGGCCCACCATTCAAGCAGCTCTCTACCCAAAAGAAAGTTTGTATCAGTGCCCTTCATTTTCTTGACAACATAATCATCCTTGTAATAAACTCATGCCAGATCAAATGCCTGACAATTCTTTCCCATGCTTAGAGGGGAAAAAAGTGTAAAAAAAGAGGTAAAAAACAAAAATAACCAACCAAAATATTGCAACACCATAGATCTGGTAATAATTAACAAGTTCACTGTTGAAGATTAAATGTAGCTCATGATGCAAATTATCAAACACGAGAAATACGTTGATAAATATTGCCAAGCGTTTTCTCTCAAAACATTTCAGATAGCACCATATAAATAAGCAGAAGTTGTGTCGTGCCATGAAAATGCCCTTTTGAGTTGTGACTTCGTATAGACACAAGCAATGGAACTGCCGACTAGCAGTCTAGCGACTACTGAACATTATTTCAGAAGGCAGTGATTCTTCAGATTAGTTTTCAGTAATTGATCGGGCAATTAGAAAATCATATGCAAGTTGTCCCTCCTATCTCACAGCCATCTCAGATAATCATATATGCAAATGTGGAGGTTCAAACGTCGTCAGACCCGTCTTCGAAGCTTGTCGGCGAACGACGATGGTAGTGGTCGTCGGCGAACGGAGATGATGGCAGTGGCCATCGGTTGTGGAGGTGGAGGTGGAGGTGGGACGGTGGGGTGGGACGGTGGCGGCTTTTTTTTTTTTTTAAATTTGGTCCACACCCAAAACGACGTCGTTTTGGGTGTTGTGTAAAAAAGGTGTGTTAAAAGGGTGTGTGTGTAGCATTTTTGAAAGGGAATTGGAGAGGCTATTGTATCCCAAAAAAGAAGAATAAAGAATCTAGTGATCACTTAGCTTATTATTGAAGATGCAGAGAACACAAAAGAAGAGATACACAGAATAATCAGTATCAGAAAACTGGTAGTGTCTCCCTAAATCCAGGGCTAAAATCTGCATTCCGCATACGCTTTGTTCTAAAATCAGCATTTCCCTTTTGCATCATAGCAACAAACTCATTGTAATCTATGCACCCATCCTGAAAAAATTAAAATCAAGAAGGTTAATGAGCAGTTAAGCAAAACCCCCCCCCCCCCCCCCCCCCCCAAAAAAAAAAAAAAAAGATCAGTTTTCGATCATTCTTCATCGTATTGCCACCGAGACCAGTTCATGAATAAGAATTTTACACACAAAACATTGTCATTTCTTAGCGTTGAGGATAGATTTAGTTTCTGATCTGCGACGCCCTTTGGATATGCAAAAACCAGATAAAGATGAGATTTGTTTGAACAGAAATATGTTTATTTGAGTGGACTTACATTGTTTTGATCAACCTCTTGGATCATTTCTTCCAAGTGAAAATCTAATATTCCAAACTCCTTGCAAGCTTTTTGAAGCTCATCTTGGGTGATGTAACCGCTGCCGTCTTTGTCAAAATAAGAAAAGGCAGCAAAAAGATGATCTTCCCTCTTAATTTTGGTAAGATCCAAGGTTGCAGCTATGAACTCCCCATAACCTATGGTGCCACTGTTATCAACATCTGCCTGCATTTTCACAATAAAAACATGTTTATGCTGATGTGTGTATATATATATATATATATATATATATGCATATAGCATGTTTATGCTGATGAATCATTAACATATATGTGTACTGATGAATATATATATGCATACAGCATGTTTATGCTGAAGATGCAAGTTACATATATTTGAGTACCTTCCTACAAGTTAGAACAGGGGTGGCAGAGCCAGAATTTGAAGAAATCAATCAACTAATGATAAAAATCTTATATTAGTATCTGAAACGGGTACACATTTACCCGGGACTGACCTTGCATTTAAGTTAACCATTCATAATATCATACAAAAGGGTATTATTCGATGGTTAATCAGCTATAATACCCAACAAAAGGTAAACGGGTTCTAAATTTAATCTTCCAGTTTAACATAAATAAATAGGTTAAAACAATCTATCAAAATAAAACTTGAGATTTTAAATTTCAAAAGTCGTTTAAGATTGATTCTAAATCAAATTTTAAAGCAATTTTCCTTTCAATGTGAATAACCAAAGTGGTTGAGAGTACCTAATCTTCCATTTTTAGCCTAATTTTGGTAATTTTTATGACTCAAAATGATTGCTCCACGTGAGTGTGGACTTGAAGACGGTAGACTAATTCAAACATTAAATTTGAGGAAAGCCTTCTTGCTTCTTGATCTAATAATTTGTCACAAATACCATTGAGTTTGATTGGATTTTTGGCAATGATACTTACAGCCTGCATCAGATCATAGATCTCAGACTCGTTGAGATTAGCACCATATTTTTTCAATCCAGTCTTGAGTTCTTCAAAAGTGATTTGACCACTGTTATCCGTGTCAATCGTTTTGAACACTTCCTTTAGGCCGGAAATTTCTTCCTCAGATAAAGACCCAGCAATGACCTACATGTGAACCAATATATTAACAGAATCCCAAGGACAGCCTTTCAAAGAGTTAAAACCATATTGTATGCTTGTGTGATAGCTTGATATACATTGATAGCATAAGCTTTTTGAGGTCGTGGGTTCAAGTTTCTCCGTTTGCAATATTCTGCCTCTTTATATTTCTATTTCGGTGTATCTACGCCCATGAGGGAGTGTTGAATAGCTTAATATGCATTGCTGGATCCTCTTCTTGATAATTTAAGCTTTTGGATCAATTGATAACAGTGCTAAGCTATGACATGAAAACATCATCGTAGTCATATGAAGAGATGTCTAGATTTCATATCATAATTTATGAAGTAGTTAAAAGTGACAGACTTGCTATGCAATAGTGCTCGTGAAATAGATAACACTTACTTGAAGAGCCATCTTCTCTAGCTTGTTAATGGCAGAAACATGTGTCAATCTAGTTAAGATTGCAGGGTCAAGAGGCTTGTCAGGCGCCACCCCACCTTCCTGAACCCAAGGATGGCCTACAAAATGTGAAAAAAATGAAGACTCGCTCGTAAGCGTAAAATCTTGGTACGCGTTCAGAATCACTCTAATCAAGCACTTCTCAATTCTACAGAAGGAAAAAGGCTTTGGTCCGAGTTTTTAGAATAAAATGTTTCTCGCACTGTTTTGGCCTTTTTAATAGTTCACAGGAAAAAGGACTAGAATTTGAAGTACTTCAAGAGACGAAGATGCAATTCATTCTGATATTTTGACAGGCAACTAAAAGATAGTAACCATTTTGACAGATGAATTATGCTAAAGAAAAGAAGAACGTGTAACATAAGCAAAGATGCCACTATTCTAGTGTAGAAGACTGTTTCAAATCACATGAAACTTCAGGTTCAGCTTCTTAGGTGAGATAACCATTTCACCCATGAAAAGATTTCCACAAACATATAGGTTGTGTTTGGATATGGATTTGTGAGGGGATTTTAGAGGGAAAACAACAGGCAAGAGATTCTTGATCATTAGCTTCTCCTTTCCCCTTTCAAATCCCATTCTAATCCGAATCGAAACACAGCCACAAAAACATGTCACAATTTGCACTGTTGCTTGCATATCCAGCAATTTGGCCCACAAACATCTGAACTCTGAAGACCTATTCTCTAATGTAGAGAACCTAAATAAAATATTCATGCCTATATACGATACAGTTGCAAATTATGACGCCAATCATCCCGGAAGAATACAAGGAATGGCATGTGTTGAAAAGCAATTTTGTTTTGGTAATAAGCTTTGATATGCTAATTCACCTGACATAATATTATCAATCGAAAGAGGTGACAAAATGACTTACATAAAACTTCATGTGCAGTTAGCCGCTTTCTAGGGTCTCTCACAAGCATTTTCCTGACAAGATCTTTTGCGCTCGGAGAAATATTAGGCCATGGATCTAATGAGAAGTCTAGATCACTATGCAAAACCTTTTCAAATATATCGTGCTCCTTTTCTGTATCAAAACAAACAAAAACACAAAAATAAATCTTGGAATGAAGTCAGTTACGGTTGCTAGGACAAAAAAATCGAAATCAGGAAAAGAAAAAAGAACTAAGAAAACCAATGGCACCCTCTGGTCAGATCTACAAAAATCTTACGTGCAGAAAATGGAGGCACGCCACTTAGGAGAATATAGATGATCACACCAGCACTCCAAACATCTGCTTCTAGACTGTAATGCTTGCCGAGAACTTCAGGTGCAACATAATACGGGCTTCCAACCACATCACTGAAAACTTCCCCTGTAATATAAAAGTGTAAGCTAATTAAAACAATCAATTGTGTAATGCGAGTCAAATACCTGATGGCAAGATAATTTATACAGTACCATGTAATACACATTCTACATGGACCCAAATGATGAGATGGAGCAGAAAACAAAAGTCTCCTCCCAACGGTAGATACATTGCCAACAAGTTTCTTCTATTGTTCAGTAATAGTCTCCCTATTTAGTGAGCAAGTAAATTTCAATTCAGTCTTATCAAAATGATAAAGGATTCTAATATCAAAAAGAGAATGATTTAAAATGATAAAGTGGGTACAACTAACATTCACACACGTACCCGGCTTGAAGAATACTGATAGTCCAAAGTCTATAGACTTAAGAGCCGAATCCTCTTGCTCATTGACGAAAAGAAAATTCTCAGGCTTAAGATCGCGATGCATAACTCCCAACGAATGGCATGCTTCTATTACACCAACAATAGTCCTAGCAAGCTCGGCTGCCTTTCTCTCCGTATAATGCCCCCTCTGAACAATCCTATGGAACAACTCACCGCCCGTACACAACTCCATCACCACATGAACAGCCACAGCATCCTCGTATGCCCCTTTGATGGAAATCACGTTAGGGCTTCCGGACAAGTGATGCATGATATCTATTTCCCTCCTCACATCCTCCACGTCGCCCTCTGTCAATAACTTTCTCTTTGCAATTGATTTGCAAGCAAATTCTTTTCCTGTTCCTTTTTCCACACAAAGAAAGGTAGTCCCGAATTGCCCATGTCCTAATTTCTGCCCCAGATTATAGTACTCCTTCAAATGACCAGTTTTGGTTCTCAAAACGGATTCTGCCTGTAGCCCTACACTTGGCATCCTCTGGGCACTGTCAGGCTTCCTTGGTTTCTTGGGCTCCACCGGGTTAGACTCTTCCTTCCTAACTATCATCACGGGCTCTGGTCTAATGGGCTGTGACGGTTTAGTCTCTTCCTTCACTAACTCCAATGGCTCCTGTCTAGTGGTGTGTGTTGGTTCAATCTCTTCCTTCATTATCTCCAATGCCCCCAGTGTAATGGTGTGTGCTGGTTTAGTTTCTTCTTTGACTATCTCCACCAATTCTGGGGGCCTGTTTTGGAAGGGTCGAGGAGCATCTGGGTCTGTAACAGCCAAAGGTTCATCACTGATTGTCATTTCCCTTCTAGTGTATGGAATTAGATCAGGTGACCGCATCCAAAATACTTGTGAAATTGACTGAAATATGCTGTCGTTTGAAAGCCTATATCCAACACAGTTATTTCCCATCTTCTAGTACTCTCTTTTTCCTCCCCAAAAAGGGCAGCAGGTACTCTGTTATGAAGTCTCAACACAAAAATCAATTTCTTTTCATAGGAATAATCAAAATCACTCCCAAACAACCCCTAAATCAATTGGCACGTCACAACCATTGAGAAAATATGATACCCATAAAAATCCCTAAGCGATAATAATGATAATCATAAGAAGAAGAAGAAGAAGACGAAGCAGCATTTGAACCGATTGAAAGCTTCATTATACAAGGTGAAAATTTGAAATCTCGGCCCTTAAAGATTTGAAGACCCTTCAGTATGTAAAACCCAAACCCAGAAAAACAATTGATCTGAACTGAAAACTAAGATCATCTCAAGAGATAGAACAGAAACAAAATAGGAATATAGCTAGAAACCCAAAGTCAACTTGATCATTCAAAGGCATAAATGTCAAAATTTCCAGAATAGGGAAGAAGAAGAAAGAGTCGTCAGTCACGACTAATCAACCTTCCCCTTACCACGTCTCTCTCTCTCTCTCTCTCTCTCTCTCTCCAAGGATTTTAAACTTATGATCTTAGCGCGTCTTATATCCTCCACCAACCCCCGAAACTACATGCGAAATACGTTTGGAGAGCCAGAAAGGGGAATGAAAAGAAGAGACATGTTTTTCTATTGGAAAGTATCGAGGTTGTTTTGGTAACTGACATGTTAATAATCATCTACTCCAGTTGTTTTGGTAACTGACATGTTTTTCTAAGAGAGTTGAGCCAAGTAACCATTGCCAGAGGCGGTCCTTTTCCTACCAACTCGTCCTCTTCTTTCTTAACCCCAACACTCTCCCCTATTACCGAAGTCAATCCCTCCAGAGCCAGATCTCCTTAAACGGACAATATTCTACGCCGGCCCGATATAAATGATTTTGACATCAAGTAAATTAAATTATTTGTTAAAAAAAGAAATTCAATAAACACTACATAATATTTATGCTAACATTAAAAAAGAAGATCCATTACAGATATTTATGCTAATTTATTATGTAGATAGGAAATAACAGTATTAAAAAAATAATCTCTTTTCCCTTAGAGGGATTTAGTATTCTTTTAGGGGCAGGGGAAATCAATACGGGGATTTCATATTAGAGTTAGATTTGTTAATTTATTATGTACGTAGGAAATAGCAACATTAGCAAAATAACTTCTTCTTTCTTGGGAGGGTTTAGTTTTCTACCATATTTGGTTGATGGTGTGAAAAATATACATGTTTTCACTGTTTAAGATACTGAAATTACGTTTGGTTTTACAATCGTATCAATAAAGTATGCTCTATGCGTCCCGTGCATAGCACGGGATTTTTGCTAGTAATATTTATGCTAACATTAAAAAAGAAGATCCATTACAGATATTAGATTTTCATAAACTAATATAGAATATGTGCTACGTAAGGGAAACAATAATAATTGATAGAAAATATACTCTATAAATTTTATCTTTAAGTAATCAATTTAATAAAGAATTATTGGTCTCTCGATGAGACGAATTTAAAAAATATAAAATTTATGTTTAAAAATTAAAAAAAATCTCTAAAGATGACAAATAAGTATAAAAAAAACTCTATTTTTTCATTATTGTTATCTTTTCTGAATTTTTTTAAAATTTTGTTCATTGTTTATAATTCTTCTGACTCTCGTCGAGACGAACTAATAATCTATAAAAAAAATAGACTAAAAAAATTACAAAAAAATTACATAAAAATAAAAAATAATCAAATAATAAAGCCAGGGCAACGGAGGTCTGACATCACATTCTTAATGCCAAATGGTGGTCTGACATCACATTCTTAATGCCAAATGGTCATACTCTTCTTGCTTAAGCATTTGCAGTTTGTATTAGTTATGTCTGTCAATTTTTTTGATAACACATAGTTTTTGTTCAGTTTTCGAAAAAATTGGATGAGAAAATTATTTTCAAGAAAAGTGAAGTAAAAGAAAAAAAATATGTTTTCTAGTATGTGTTCAATTGACAAAGAAATCTTATAGAAAAATAAAAATTTATTTGTTCATTTCTAAAAAAAAAATGAATTTTTTTTTCTAAATTTAACGGTTAGTTGTAAACAAAATTAATTTTCAGAACATATATTTTCAAATTTTATTCTTTCAACCATCATAAAACTCATTTATAAAAATCAAAATACCGTCATGAAAGTTTAAAATCACGAAAAAAATATGTATTTTTATTCCACCAAATTAAACAAATATTAAGATAACTATATATTTTCATTCCACTAACAAAACTAACGAGAAAAATAATAAGTATTTGATATAAAGATATGCATACCATATATAAATACAATGTGATAGATATATTAGATATGTAATTGACATTTTAGATATACTTAGATACGTATATAATATATTAAATATGTTAGACTAACATACGTATACAAAACTAACATATGTATAAAATATAACATATTAAATATGTATAACACATATATAATAGGTGTACCACTGTAGGTCCAATATATATTTTACCGTGTAAAAAGAAAGCAAGATATCGTAAACAAGGTATCCCTAAAACACATTTATAATTATTGTACCGTTTGGTGGATCGTTGTACATAACTAAATTAATTATTTTTATTTTTATCCAAATATTTTTTGTATTTGTTATTTTTTATCAATGTTTTCTAAAATATTTATTCGTCTCGACAAAATAAATTTATAAAATATAAAGTTATATCCAAAAACTAAAAACATTCATTAAATATGAAAAATAAGTTAAAACGTACCATGTTTTGCTTATTTTTCATTTTTTATTTTTAGACATAATTTTATACTTTTTTAAATTCTCTTATCGAGATAAACCAATGATCAAAAAAAAAATAATGCAAAATAAAAAAAAATTCAACGAAGGAAGAAAAACAATAAGATATTAATTCAATAGTTACTATGGTCCAAATAGAAATCTTTAAAAAAATTTCGTGAAGCATAATTTTGTAAATTTGAATTTTCTCATCATTTCCTATCGTTTTATGGCAACTGAACGGTGCCATAGTGTCCAAGTCAAAATATGTGCATCTCGATTAATTTCGGAATTAATCTCATCATCCACTAGAAAGAGATCCAATTTAAGATTAATAGCATCTGAAATTTTTTGAACTCGAGATCGAAACAGACCCCTAAGTCTCAGATATTAACCACCCGGCCAACCCATTAGAAAGCTTATGTCAATCTACCAAATTATGCACAGCAAATTGACTGTTGTTCTTAAAACTAAGGGAAACAAAAAAGATGTTTGTGCATGTATTAATTATCCTTCTCCCAACTAATATCTCCTCCCTATATTATATCCAATTTGTTGATTATATTTCGCATATTTTGCAGCCACCAAATATTTCTTTGAGAGATTTAAATGAAACGAGTAAATATGAGAGGATTCTTATATATCTTTGTAACAACATCGAACTTTCACAACTCGCAGGCACGCACACTAACTCATATGCTCGGATTTTGCCCTCGCCTAACACTTCATTCCCTCTACTTTGCCAAAGCCTCCCCAAAAGGGGAGCTCCGCTCCCTCCTAAGGGAGAAGCTTGCTCAAACTCATTGTGTACTCTCTTTGCTTGGCTGGATGATTAATTTTTGGTATAATAGATGAAGGAAGAATAAATCCAAAGCCATTTAACGAGCCTTCACACATGAGATCTAAAAGGATTTCCCAAAATCACAAAAGGGTCAACAATGAGAATTCCATTTCTGCAAACTTCTAGAAGCCACCGTCCATTTCTAGCTTATAGGATTCCAATTCTAAGTCACTTCCACTATTCACATGGGTGGGACCCAACAATCACCCCCTCTAATCCATGTGTGTACCATGCGATACTTGTCGCTCCATCCCACTACAAATTTGCCACTCCTCGTCACACATGTCTTGTGTTCCAAAGAACCACCTTAGCAAACCTCTTCTCACACTAGAGGTTCATTTCACCAGATAGTCTCATTCCCCACTTGAGAAGAGGCTGGCACTTGTCTTTGTTGATACTATGTATCCTTGCCGAACTTCATGGTACCCCCAACACGAGATACGCCACTCGCCTATTGGGGATGACTTCCTCTTGTGCTAGATCTTCCATGGCCGATCTCATCATTATCATCGGGTAATCTGCACTCCCTCACTGGATATGGAGTCAACAACTTTGTCCTAAGGGATTGGAGTCAACAACTGCTCCACCATAGCTCCTTTTTGGATTAGCCTATCCTCTGCATGTGCTCTAGGTGGGTCCTCTTTATCTATGGAGAGTCCTAATACATCGGGAACATCGATGGCAAGAAGAGCATTCCTATTGGGAGTGTACACCCCACTGGAAAATTGGAAGTGATTAAGGCCCATATTCTCTATGAGATAAGAATCCCAAGATTCTTAAGCGATTAAACGTTACAATTTTATCCCTGTAAAATTTAAAGAGCTACAAGTGAATATAAAAATACATCTTGGTCTGAAAAAGAGGTATGGCTTTTTATTCCCATCTAAATTACAATGTATCTAATTTCTCCATGCACGACCAATCTCCTACTTAGACATTAATGTTGGTTGGCGCAACACTGGTGTCTTTAAGTGAATATCAAAATACATCTTGATCTGAAAAAGAGGTACGACTTACTATTTCCATCTAAATTACAATGCATCTAATTTCTCCACGCACGACCAATCTCTAACTTAAACATCACATAATATTAGTCGGCGCCACACCAATGTCTTTATTTTCTTTTGCAGGTTCTTAATTCGAGAAAGTGTTAGTCAATCTGCTATCAAGTTGTATTCGTGTAATATACCCTTTTTCTGGACAACTGTTTGTAGATTGAACAACAAAATCGAAGAAACTAGTGCTACAGAGTTTGTCTTGAATGTAGGATTGAGCCCGGGACATATATTTGACAATAATTTATTTATTTAGATCGACATTATTATTGAATTATTATTAAATTATTTTTTCGTCCACGTCAATAGAATACCAACATCTAGAATGGATCATCACACTGGGAGAAAGGTGGGCCCACACAACATTAGGATGCAGTTCAAGCTTTTTTTTATAGGCAATTAAATTTAAAAAGTTTAAAAAATCAATAGCTTTGTGCTTTTATATGTGTCTGTATGTATAGGTTTGTGTACAGAGGTCAAAATATCCAGACCTGCAACAGCTGGATGGCGCCGGCACAAGTTGGTTTGGATTTAAGTTTGTGGTGGCCGCCGGCCGCCGGCTCCGGCAACTGCCTGTAAATTTTAGTTGTTTTATAATAATAATAATAATGTGAAAAGCATCTTAGGTGGATTTCGCATTGTATTTAATATTTTTCCAATTTGGAATCCAGATTGGTAACATATCCTATCATAGTTTAATTGGCCTACTCTTACCATTTTAGTGCTTTCGTGTCTCTCCATTCAGCTTATTTGCCATTTTAGTTTTTAATGCATATGTTTAGCGTCACTCTCTTCTTCAAATTATTGACTTTAATCCCCACTGCGTCAAAGTCGTCCCAAGTTCGGCAACCGTTTATTTGAGCCGTCAAAGCGGGAGACATTGTAGTCGTTTAACCCGCATAAACTTCGTTATTTATTTATTTTGATCCCCAATACATAGGCTAATGTCATTATAGCCCATAATGTATTGCCAGTATACTTGATAATTCCTAATGTTTTGAGGACTATTTTGTGAAATAGCACTTTGACTATCATTAAACTTACACTTCATGCTCTGTTTTACCAATCTTAGATTTTTTTAGCTCTAATAATACTAGTCCTATAAAGAATAAGGCTTTGTTTGCTTGGACGAAAAGTATTATCCTCATTTTCACTGTTTTCTCATGCCAAAGTAAATAAACGATTTTCCAAATTAAACTACTATTGACTTTTTGCCAATGCCCAAATTGCAGACCTCTTTGGTATCAACAAAATTTAGTAATAATTGACAATTTTTACGTAGTACAACAATGCAAGGTCAGTCAATATATATACATATACTACTGTTCATATATACTATTATACATATAAGGCCTTTGAAACTTAAATGGCCCCTTTATGTTTGTCTTGGGAGATTTTGACGCAGAAGCAGCAATGGCATTTAGGGAGATTATTGAACTCAAATTTTTTGTCATACATTATTTTTCAAAGGGACTATTGAACTCAAATATTATGCCCTACATTATTTTTCAAAAGGTAATCAAATATATAATACCAAACTTGCCGTCCAATAACAATCACTTGACGGTCAAAATTTTCAGCGGAAGCCATGGGGAAAATAACTATGCCCTGAAACTACTCCATAAAACACATCTACTAAGGGACAGCAGATCCATCCTTTCCGAAACTTCCTTGTGCAACACATGATCTATCGTGACCGATATTCGCATTAGAGAACATAAAAACACAAGTCAAAAGTTTATTCTAGCCAAACACACCAGGGAGCGTAGAGTGACCATCTCAACAGCCTTTTTCTTCAAACATCTCTAGCCAATGCAGAAATATCCACATGTCCAGATTCAGGATTGCTTAATCTAGGAGAAGCTTCTTCGGGCTGATGTTCTTCGATTGGTATCCCACGCCTCCTGGATGAAGGAGATGAGGAATCTCCATCGTAGTGGGGTGGAGAACCAAATACGCTGAAGAACCCGTTCCTCATTTCTTCTGCTGCTTCAATGAAACGGCCGAGGCCACCAAAAAGGTTGCGTTCGATGGCTTCGATGTCACTGCGTATACCAGGGAAGTCAAATGGCCCCACAAGATCAGATGACTTCAGAGAGTTAGACCCTTTCTTCATCTGCTCTGACACATCTTCTTCCGTGAATTCTTCATTGGATTGCACCACTTCAGAAGGCCTAAATAACATATAACTGTTATGAGCAGTGGCGGAGCCACCTAGTGGGGGGAGGTGGCACTTGCCACCCCCAATTTCCAAAATTCTAAAAAAAAAAAAATTTGTTTTGATTATCATGTTACGAGTAATTATTTAGTGATATTGGGACACCCCACGTGGCGTCTCAACACCTTCAATGATCACTACACATTCATGTGAGTGCTCTTATATTGAATATTAGCCCCCACATAAATGAATATATGGCGATGGAGGGTATTAGAGCACATAAATGAATATTAGGCCCCACATAAATGAATATTAGGCTCCCCATAAATGAATTTTTTAATATTAATTAAGTGTTCGTGCTGTATTTTTTTCTTTATTCATAGATATGTATATTTTAATTTGATTTTAGATAAAATTAAACTTAGAACATGTGAATGTTTTTTGGTGTTATGGACGGTTAATTTCGAACATATACGTGTTCAAATTTTGCCACCCCCAAAATTTATTCCTAGCTCCGCCCCTGGTTATGAGCACAATCCACAATTTAAGATAATTTGTGCACGGCACATAAACTAGAAACTCCCAAATTGTTCCCCAACATTGATAGATGGGAGCTAAGACACAGACGCAATAATTTATGACAGGCACATTGGGGAAACATTAAATACAAATGGATATATTTTTTATTCATATGTAACATAGGCAGCCGACCCCAATTGATTTGGGACATAAGGCTCAGTTTGGTTTGGGTTTGGTATATGTAACATAGGCATATCTTAAAAGTTCACAAAAAGATCTGAAGCATGATTAAAAACTAAAACAAGTCTGTACTGAACTCGTGAACTCAGAATCCACCAATAACTTTTTACTCTAGCCACACTTACAGAAAGATTGCATTTTGACTCCCTGATTTGTCCCTATGTGTCTTTGTGGCTGACTCAAGAAAATTATACACGTATCTAAGTATGGCCAACATGTTGCTGGAGTGTGTCAGGTCGTGTCGGACACACGTCAGATACGGATGTGAGACCTATAGGTGTGTGCGCGCTTCTTAGGATGGAAATGGACCACGATGCACACCATATAAAAAATGGCACCAGTTCAAGGACTGTAAACTAACCCAAGGTTATAATTCATATTGACGTGCAAACTTCTGGTATCCTCAGTAGCTCATAGGGTCAGAACTCTCACAGCAGAAGCCCTAATCAAACTACTATACATAATATATTGTTGAATGAGCCACTTGAGATGCATAAAATTGAGCACCTCTGCGCTTTGAAATCCTAAAGCAATAGAAATCCACCGAAAAAAATTAATCTTAAATACTAAGTGAGCAAGCCCGCTAAGGTCGGGTTTGGGCAACCAAATGTCAGGACCGGCACCGACTGTGTGTTACTGTATACCATACAAACAAAGACTTCATTTCATTTGTTCAACAGAATAGAAACACATAAAAAACGTACTTTGTATTCATATGGCTCCATGCTTTCATTTCTTTGGTTTTTCTCCTTTTTCTCAGCAACCAATCAGATTATAAAAATAATTAAACTACTAGGGAAATCTAAAAGCCTAGGGACCCAGCCTCATATCTTCGAGACATTACTAACATCAATCAAATTAAGGGTTCCATACATGCAAATCTCAAATTGAAACAACTAGAACCCATTCAGAGAAAAATCCTAAAGCCAAAATTGTAAACTTCAAAAGAGCGAGAATTGCAATACCTTCCGACGCAGTCCCTGAGGATCTGCTCGGTCTTCTCGCACTTTCTGACAAATTTACCGGGCTCGACCTCTTCAGTTTTGCACTGCGACTTGACGATCCTTCTTGTAGAGCACCGATCGTTCAATCTAGGGTTTACGTTCTCGAGTTCAGCGACGTCCTGCGACCGCTCATCGACTGCTTCGTCCGTCCACACCCAACCCATTGCGTCCCGCCTTTTCGTTTTTTCTTCCGGAACAATCCCGACATTTATAGGGTTTGTGAAGCAAGGGCGAGGTAAAATATTCCACCCCGTTTGGTCACTGGCGGTGTGTACTCAGATATTCTAGAACGGTCCGTCTAATCACCGTCCCATATTTGTCAGAAAAAAAAATTAAGAAAAATGATGGAAAAAATATTAAAAAACTAATTTACATCAGAGTCTTAGGGCCCATTTGGCCTACGGTTTTTATTGGTTTATTTATTTATTTATTTATGATGTTTAGAATAAATATAAAAACAGTTGATGGCATTTGGACTAATTTATTTATTGAGTTGTTTGATTTGATTTTGACGGACAAATGACCATATTGCCCTTGTCTTATTTGGGACCCTATTTGGCCCTTGTCTTATTTGAAGGGTATTTTCGGTTTTTCGGTAACCGTACGGGCGGAATAACAAAGTGGGAAAATTTTCTTGGTCAAACAAATAAATTAGCCCAAACTTATTTATTTGTTTACCCAACAAATAAATAAAAAAACACTTAATAACCATAGCCCAAATAGGACCTTATTATACGAACGTAAATTTTCATTCCATAAAAAATCGTAAATTATATTTTAATCCTAACTTTATATAAATTGATGTATTTGTCATTCTTTTAAGAGTTACGTTTACCTTTTCGTTCTTTTTAAGTGACATCATATAATCTATCTATTCGTATCTAACATCAACGCCACTATACCTTCTAGTTTTTATGTTCCTCCTCGGTCATGACATGCGGCAAATAAAGAATTTTCACTTTAAAGAAAAAGCACATTTGCTAGAGATGACTCACGCCTTCTTTAATAGCATGAACTCATTTATACCTTTTCCCATCCTGCCCAAAATCTAGCGTTTAAAAATAAAATTACGTGCATCATGCTGGCATTTTCACGATCTTGTTTTAATGAAAATAAGTTCTCTAAATTGGTAGAATGAAATTATGTCCATTTATTTAGGCTTGATATTAAGATTTGATTTAATTTGGTAGTAGGAAATTCTTGACCAACTGTTTTTCGTGGAGGTAGTACGAAATCCTTCAAGAATTATGCTTTTGTGCTACGCAAATTTAATAAAAATGAATTAAACTCAATTTGCATTCTGTGTGCGCCAAAACATAACAAAAGGCAAATAATTTTAAAGCATAATTTGAGAATATATGTATGAAGCAGACGACGAAAATATGGTAAATTTAAAACATGGAAAATTCGTTTAGAACATGGTAAATTTGATACAAATTTTTCTAAACTAACTGTTTAATGTTGCATAACAAAGTTATCAATCATGTCCCGTTTCGGCTAGTACATTTTGTACCGTTCTCGTAACGGTACTGGACCACCGAATTACCATCCCGGGCATTGTTTTGGATTGTACCGGCATATTGGCCGGTGTTGTACCGTCCCGATCCGTATTTAAAAAATAATTCATTAATTTTTTTTAGATAATTAGACATAAATTGAAACTAAAATTATTTTTTTTAATGTTTAATTTTTTATTATTAAATTGTGATGCTTTATTTTATATGTTTAATATGATTGTTAAAAATATTATTTAAAATATCCATATTAATTTTTAGTGATAAATCCGAAACGGTATGCTCATCTTTATGAGATTGATAACTTTGTTGCATGGTTCCGAAAAGCATCCTACAATAACATGGTAGATTTATTTGGAACATGAGAAATTTGATACAAACTTTTTTCGATCTAACTGTCTTTTATTGAATGGATTCTAAAAGCATCCTACAATAATATGATAAATTTGTTTGGAATATAATAAATTTGATACAAATTTTTCTTAACTAACTGTCTAGTATTGCATAGAGTTCAAAAACATCTTACAAACGTGATAAATTTGCTAGGACGTGATAAATTTGAAATCCTAGGATGTGATAAATTTGAAATCCGTCCAATTTTTAATTGGAGTGAAATTCCTAAAATTTATCTCACATTACCAAATTTTGAAAATAAAATTTAATGCACGCAAAATTGAGATTTAAGGGTATTTTGCTCATTTTCGGGACTAAAATATAAATCCTAAAAAGAGGATGGAATAAAAAACTAGTTAATACTAATAAATAGAACAAAATAAAAAATGGTCCCAGAAGAGTTTAAGGTTTACAAAATTATCCTTGGATCGCTGGGGTGGGTGTGACAGTCCAGCCAGACTGTGGTGCGAGCTGTGAGGCTGTCGTTTGGAAGATGGAGTCGCACTGAGAGGTCCGGATGGGTGGTCAAGAGTCCCACATCGCTTGGTGGATATAAGTTTGGTGGTATTTATAAGATTATGTACTTTTCTTGTACAAGACTTTTTAAAACTGTGATGGCGCCAACACCAAATGAAACTTCACAGTTAAGCGTGCTCACCCTAGAGCAATCCAAAAATGGGTGACCTACTGGAAAGTTCATGAAATTTGGACCGCAAAAACGAATAATATTGTTCAAGACGAAAGCGGATCGTTACAGTGGAAGATTTGTTGTAGTCGACAGAGTACCAAATCACATATTAGCCATCAAAAGTACGACTTTTGTTGCTGTGAATTGCGAGTGCAATTAGCACCCTCACCCGCCTGTGCAATACACTTTTTAATAAGAATTGTGATTAATTCTTTCCCTCTCAACCAATGAAAATAAAAGTAATGTTCACCTGAGAATGAACAAAAGCTGACTACTATAAATTGCACCATGCATCCTGAAGATTTGAAGCTATAATCAACGCAGGATTATCACCATTCAAGAAATGTCTAAAAGCCCTCGAAGGCTCAGCTGAAACAAATAACTCCATTAACTAATGCTTTTTGCATCCAAGGCAAAATACAAGCCATTCGATTCGGGAAATAACTAAAAAAAACAGAGAAAACATCTAAACACAAAAGTCCCACGCATCTAGTCTTCAAACAACAAAGCTCCTTGTGATTCTAGCCAGCCTGATTTTAGTTTTTAATGTATATGTTTAGTGTCACTCTCTTCTTCAAATTATCAACTTTAATCCCCACTGCGTAAAAATCGTCCCAAGTTCGGCAACCGTGTATTTGAGCCGTCAAAACGAGAGACGTTGTAGTCATTTAACCCATGTAAACGTCATTATTTATTTATTTTGATCCCCAATGCATAGCCTGATGTCATCATAACCCAGAATGTATTGCCAGTATACTTGATAATTCCTAATGTTTGAGGACTACTTTGTGAACTAGCACTTTGACTATCATTAAATTTACACTTCATGCTCTGTTTTACTCTTTACCAATCTTAGATATTTTTACCTCTAATAGTACTAATCCTATAAAGAATAAGGCTTTATTTGACCGGAAAAAGTATTATCCTCATTTTCACTGTTTTCTCATGCCAAAATAAATAAACCATTTTCCAAATTAAACTACTATTGACTTTTTGCCAATGCCCAAATTGCAGACCTGTTTGGTATCAACAAAATTTAGTAATAATTGACAATTTTTACGTAGTACAACAATGCAAGGTCAGTCAATATATATACATATACTACTGTTTATATATACATATAAGGCCTTTGAAACTTAAATGGCCCCTTTATGTTTGTCTTGGGAGATTTTGACGCAGAAGCAGCAATGGCATTTAGGGAGATTATTGAACTCAAATTTTTTGTCATACATTATTTTTCAAAGGGACTATTGAACTCAAATATTATGCCCTACATTATTTTTCAAAAGGTAATCAAATATAATACCAAACTTGCCGTCCAATAACAATCACTTGACGGTCAAAATTTTCAGCGAAAGCCATGGGGAAAATAACTATGCCCTGAAACTACTCCATAAAACACATCTACTAAGGGACAGCAGATCCATCCTTTCCGAAACTTCCTTGTGCAACACATGATCTATCGTGACCGGTATTCGCATTAGAGAACATAAAAACACAAGTCAAAAGTTTATTCTAGCCAAACACACCAGGGAGCGTAGAGTGACCATCTCAACAGCCTTTTTCTTCAAACATCTCTAGCCAATGCAGAAATATCCACATGTCCAGATTCAGGATTGCTTAATCTAGGAGAAGCTTCTTCGGGCTGATGTTCTTCGATTGGTATCCCACGCCTCCTGGATGAAGGAGATGAGGAATCTCCATCGTAGTGGGGTGGAGAACCAAATACACTGAAGAACCCATTCCTCATTTCTTCTGCTGCCTCAATCAAACGGCCGAGGCCACCAAAAAGGTTACGTCCGATGGCTTCAATGTCACTGCGTATACCAGGGAAGTCAAATGGCCCCACAACATCAGATGATTTCAGAGGGTTAGACCTTTTCTTCATCTGCTCTGACACATCTTCTTCCGTGAATTCTTCGTTGGATTGCACCACTTCAGAAGGCCTAAATAACATAGAACTGTTATGAGGTCCACAATTTAAGATAATTTGTGCACGCCACATAAACTAGAAACTCCCAAATTGTTCCACAACATCCATAGATGGGAGCAAAGAAGAAGCACGGATGCATGTGGGACACAGACACAACGATTTATGACAGGCACATTGGGGAACATTAACTAAAAATGAATATATTTATTCATATGTAACATAGGCATATCTTAAAAGTTCACAAAAAGATCTGAAACATTACTTACCAAGCATGGTAAAAAACTAAAACAAGTCTGTACTGGACTAGTGAACACTTGAGTTACATATTTGGGGCCATTACAAGCTCATACATGAGTTGTTGCTTTGCCTCTGCGGTTCCAAATAGGAGTAGTCTCAATAAGCTTATGGGGAACAAGCCGGCTCTCCCGCTTGGTGAGCTTGAGAAAATTGCTGACTTTAAGCTTAGCTATCTTAGCCTCCTCTTCTGGAGTTATTTCCCTTACTACCACAGTCAGTCTACACTCAGGTCTCATTTTTATCCCGCATCTGCCTCTAGCATGGTAGGAGAGTCTCTTTAGAAAAAAGCCCTTCCCAACGAATGCCTCAGCTGTAAGAAGCGAGAAAATGAACAATAAGCAGATTTTAAATAAATGCAAACAAAGGGGATTCGTTTGTTGTAGTTACCAACAAGGAGACGATCTGGGTCTAATCCGTGATTGTGGGTTGCATTTGCCCTGGCCGAGTGTATAACCTGCACAGAAAGGATTTAAATGTTTTGAGAATGCACGAAACATAATTGAAAATACAGTCAAAACCAAAACGTGTATAACCTGCACAGAAAGGATTTAAATGTTCTGAGAATGCACGAAACATAATTGAAAATACAGTCAAAACCAAAACATAGTCATGGACCCTTTTTATTCAGTAGGTGACATGACTGTTTTGAGTCGGACGTGATCTGAAAACTGAAGACTAAAATCAGTACTAAGTACTCCGACTCATCAAATGCAGAATATCCATTTATAATATATGCTTTAAGTGAAAGAACCCGTGGAATGAAAATTCCATCTAAAACAATTGTGTTTTTTTTCTCCTCACCCCAAGAACCTGTTTCCGTCTCGCAAATGAAACCCTATGATATAATTATTATAATGATAGGTACAAATACTGACATATGTAAGATGTTCAATAGTTTTTATCACCTGATATACAGTTTTTGAGGCTCGCTTAACAGTCACTTGCAACTGCAACAACGCGTCTTCCACGCGCATGCCACGAACTAATGCAGCAACCAAGTTCACCTTCTTAGGGCTCTGAGAACAGCGAGGTGTTAAACATAGTCAAAGCAAAACAAAAACCAAATGACAAAAGGTAGGCGCATAAGGAAGTTGAGAATAAAAATGAATACAAGGAAAATAAGATTGGGAAGAAGAGTGAAACTCATTTGTTCGATTTTGGCTGTGGTTCCTAAGTGAGGGAAAGTAACCAAAACAGAAGTATTTGTTCTCATTTTTTTAGAATCATAACTAGATCACTAAATCATAGAAACAGACTAAATAGGGGAGTACGATTTGATGGTTGGAAATGGTGTAATGGTTTTTCTTGATTATCTTGCACACCCCTAGTGAAGAATAAGACATTTAGGTCATTTTCGAATCGAACTGTTGAGGTTGAGATTCTTTCTTCGGCTTTCAATTTTGTTCAAAAGAATACACACGACAGTTAACCTCCATACGACTTCTAGGTGTACCGTTTTACATGCAACTTATCTGCAATTCTCTATAATTTGTGACGTAGAAGACCTTCCATTTGACCTGCTGGTCTTGTCTGGTCCTTGTAAGTTATGACACTGCCTACCTGGTATTACTGGATATATGTATCCACGACAACGTATATCCAAAATAAAAAGGAAGAACAGCAGACAAATGACTTGTTACAAATGATCTGTAACAGCAGAAATGACATCCTAAAGTTTCCATTTATGCATTGAAGCCCCTCACAAAATACCCGAGGGTGCGTTTGATTGTCTTTTGGGATGAATTTTTGAATTACAATTATCAGATGGGGTTTCTTAGGTTTTCGTCTTAAGTCTAGGTTTTACATTTTTTTAGACATCAAGTCTAAATACACTTGAAAAGCTAAAATTAGCCAATTTTGACTTGCATTTTGATTTCCACTTTGTTTTATCTTTTTCATCTTTGGTGATTTTTTTTTAGATATTTTTTGTAATTTTTTTAGCTTTTACATAATGCTACATTACATATATCCAAAAAACACATATAAATAGAAAAGGAATTCAAAAACAAAACCACTAAAGACAGAAATTATGGATCACAAAGTAGTCATATTGTTTAGGAGATGCGTTTTTTAGATATGGAAACGAACAAGCGATGAGATCCTTAGGAGTTCATCAATGAAAGAAGTCAGAGAAAGAGTCGTCTCAACCTGTTTTATGCCTTTTAAAACAGCTTGAACTGTCGAAGGTTTAGAGACAACTTTCTTCTCTTCACTTTTCCCACTGTTTAATGCCAGAACAGGAGTCAATGGAGAAGAAATATGTGTTTCACCAGATGAATTAGCAAGCAACGTCCTTGAACTGGAAAATTGCTGAAATAAAAGAACAAAGAACACCAGTTAACAATTAAGCAAGAAATAAGTAGAGAAATAAGATTTATGAAGCTGGTCCATTATCTCAGATCCTCAATCACTTCTCCTTTCTTATGAAATTCATTGTAGGGTCAACTCATCAATGAACATCCAATCAAATCACAAAAACCATCAACATCAGACAAAATAGATAAGTCAACACAATATCAAAAAAGAGATGAACTGTTTATACATATCATCAAGAAGCGTCAGTCCACAATCCTTTTTGTGCACTCTGGAATACCACACAAAATCCCACGGCAATGTTGTCAAAGGCTAAGTTGAGGCTCGCCTCGAGGCCCCCATCAAGGCTAGGCTATTGAAAAACATCTTGAGGCATTTGAATTTGTGCCTTATGCCATTTCTATGGGGCATTCACAAAACGTGCGCATTCTGCATATTTTTAAGCATTTCACGTGAGCCTAATGTTTTTCAAAAATAATTGAACTTTAAATCTTCACACTCTTGCTTGACCGACCGAGTGACTAAAAAAATAACACTAAAAGACGCGTCCCAAGCGTAGGACTCTCGACCGATGTAGCACAATACCTGGAAGTACCAGGATCGAAATCCACAAGGACGGACTATTGTGTGCTGACTCAAAACCGTGAATTCTAATTTAAATAGCTCTTAGGTAGCAACCCCTTGTTTGGATGATTGATTTATTTCTGATTAACTAACAACTTAACAATTTAATCGAATATTAATGGACTAAAAACGAGTACAGTCGAGGAAACCCAGCGTTCACAACTAATTTAATTAATTTCTACTCGGCCCACAATAATCCGTTTCACTGATTTTGGAATAAGAAAAAGAGGTTTTTCTAATAAAAGCCCACCCGATGGGTTTTGTTTATTAAAAGGTTTTCATTTTAATTAGGAGTCCCAAAATTGCTGGAAAACATAGAAGATTCGAAACCGAGGCACGAGATCAATTAAACCAGTCATGGAACGCCTTCGTTCCACGACCGCCCTCTATAAAACTACTCACGCATGCTGGAAAGAACAGAAAATAAAACCCTAGGTTGAACCATGTTCTCTATTGCAAGGAAAGCATAAATAAAAAGAAGATCCACGAAGAACATAAAAAAATAAACAACTTTAATTAAGGGCAAAACCTGAAACGGAGTACGGAAATTGAAGTTCTTGAAACGGAAACGGAATTAACACGAGAAATGCAATTGAAACTTGAATCGATGCTTGAAACTCCAAGAAAAACTTGAACTTGAATCTGAAAACTCAAATCTGAAATGGCTGCTGCTGCTTAAGAAAAATAAACCTAATTTATGAAAAACATGACCCTAATACACCTAATTACGTCTATTTATACTAAAACCTAATTAACTTTAATAAAACTAATTAAATATAAAAAGAATCCGCGGAAAAAGTTTGAAAACGGCAACGTTTCACTTATAACCCTCTCGGTAGCGCTACAGAGGAATTGGGGTAGCGCTACCGAAACCCTTTGGATGAACCTTTTGATCCCTTTTGACCATTGGAACGGCAGTGCTTCAATTTTTGGACCGGTAGCGCTACCTATGAATTGGGGTAGCGCTCCTGGGCATTCTGGAAAAATTTATAACCACTTCCGAGCGCTACCTTTATTTATATGTATCGCTCCTCAACATTCTGGCCCTTTTGTAACAGTATTGGAGCGCTCCAGGACTTTATGGGTAGCGCTCCCGATGCTTTCACGTCTTCCTTCCGTGTAGCTTGGCCTCCACGTTTCTCTTCCACTGCTCCTCTCCTTTACGGGTCCACACAAACATCAAATAGCGCCAAAATTATCCCATTTTTCCTGCAAAATTACCATAAACACCAACACCAACCACGTGCATGCATTAACAGGAAAATAAGAATTAAACCGCTCATCTAATGCGCTAAAACCCCTACTTAGGCGCTAAATATATATATTTCACGCGCCTATCACATCCCCCAACTTGAGCGTTGCTAGTCCCTAGTAACGAACGAAATAAAAACAAAACACTCAATCAAGGGATACAAGAGTTATGCAACCTGTAAAACAAAATCAAGTGAATATTGATTTTTTATTTCACTGCTTCGTGCTAAACTTCCACACATGCATGCTCTAACTAAAATTTTGAGTTAATTTTGCATTAAAACAATTACATGAATTAACTGACTCCCACAAATCACAGCGTCACTCACTCACCAGATCACTCAACATCCCATGAGAGGCGCTTGGCGAAGAACCGTGGGGCGAAACAAAAGCTCACCACGTGCCAATCAAGTGTACGCCGATCATTTCAAAGAAAGCTTAAATATAAGTTAAGAAACCACATATTCATTGTCAAACATTAATCATGCATGTCAGAGAATTAATAATGTGCTATGGGTCGAATAAGGACTTCATTGGCTTATAATGACCTTGGTTACAAAAAGAAAGGAGGAAAAAAAACAAACGATGGCGGCCTATACTAGCGCATGGTTAATCTACCCTGACTGGCCGCCACCTAGACTAAACTGACACAAAAAGTGGTAAAAAGAAAGAAAAAGAAAACGTCACGACCAACACCACCACATAAAATAGACACTCCCATAGCAACTACTTTGCGCTCAATCGCCGCCGTCTGACTGCTCGGCCTGCTCATCTGGCACATCTCCAAAGTCATCACTCACTTCCAATTCTCCCCATTGCCTTGGCTGATACGGCCCCGGATTCTGCCCCGAAATTTGTGCCTCCAAATGGCGCTGCCTGGCAAGTAAGTCTGTCTGATTCCTAGCCAACTGCCTTTGCTCCCTCTTGAGTTTTCGTTGGCTCCTCGCAATCCCAGTAAGACATCCGAAAATCTTTTCAAGCCAAGTCTTAGTGCTAGCACTTGGCGGCGGAGGAGTAAGCAGTGATGTCTCGGCTGCCCTAGTCTGTGCCCTACTGCGTGTGAGAATAGAAGAACTCATGTCCTTAGGGTTTAGAGGATCATTGGAGTAATACTGTCTTCCCGGCACACCTTTTTCCCTCAAAATCTTAGAAATCAAGCACGGGAATGGCATTCTCAACGTAGCAGATGCATCCCGAAAATCACACATTTGCCCAAAAACATAAAGGGCCCAATCACAAACAGTATCCTCCCTCGTAAAAAGATAGATAAGTTCCCCAACCGTCTTTTGGGGTTCACCCTCCTTGCCCCGGGGATACACGTTGTAACAAATAACTTGATTCATAAATCGGTTGGACAAAGTGAAACGGCCGGGCCAATGTGGTATCCGTGCATGCCTACGATCCTCGTATAAATAGTCCGCCACCCTTTGTTCATCAAATTCCTCATCCTCCGACAAAGGGAAAGTTGTGGGTCCCGTAGGCCTCACATAATCCCATGCACGGGCTATTTCATCCACAGTGATAAAAACAGGAGTGCGACCAATTGTCGAGTTGATACGAGCATCCGGAGCCAAGAAGGTACCCGGCTCCGGTACAACCATATTTTTATAGAACTCCTCAACTAACGCAGTATTGTAGCCCGGGTTGGGGTGAAACCAAAAGTTCATACCTTGTCTGCGAATTGCATCAAAAGGGTGAAACTGGGCCGGCCATAAATTATCATCAATGATGTGCCGCTCGTTTTTCACTCCTCTCCCTTTAATGGATGCTTCCCATTTTCTCTGGTTATCCCTTTCGATCTCCTCCCGGCTCCTACGTCGGGCCCGACCTTGATGTTCCTCCTCAGCCGGAGGGCTAGAAGATCCGGCTATGGCAATCCCCTTTCCCGTATTTTGCCTTTTTGATGCCATAATCTTAGAAAATTTGGGTTTTTTTGGGTTTTCTGATCTGGGAATTTGAGAAGGTTACAACGGATTTGGTTCGGATATTATGAAAGAGGAGAGTAAATGGGAGGTTTTTATGAAGTTTGGTGGAAAATGGTGAAGGTTTGAGTGGTTTATGGGTTTGGAGGTATGGTGGTTATGGTGGTATGGAAATTGGAAGGAGAAAGGTTGAAGATGAGTTGAAGAAGAAAGGTTTTACGGAGAGAGGGAGAGGGAAAGTCGCGTCTGTTGGGTTAAGAGCCTCGGTAGCGCTACCTGGGAATTGGGGTAGCGCTACCGCTGGTTTACGGTGATCCCTTTGAACCCTTTTTCAAACTTTAGAACCTTTGAACCTTTGACCCTTTGACCCTTGTAGCGCTACGGGTAAACTGAGGTAGCGCTCCCAAACATTCTGGACAATTTTTTTTTTTTTTTTTTTTTTTTTTTTGCACGAATCTTGAGCGCTCCCGAACTTTTTAGTAATAGTTCAAATCCCACTGACTGAAACTCCACCCAAACACCGGTTTCCTAGGTTTTGACACAGGATTGACACAACGGTTTACAATTAGGATCAATGGGACTTTTTTAAATTGGTTTAATCACGCAAGATAGCCTTTTCTCATTCCCTAAGCACGTCACCTATTCTCACAACATGCATGCAAAAATATTCAACTTTGATAAGCGGTACAAACGCCTACTATTTTGTGCAAATGCAGAATGGATAGTCAAGAATCATGGGAATATTCTAACGGTACACTGTGGACTTGAGTGGAAACCAAAACTCACAATTGTTTATCATGCGAATTGCTCATAAAATATGCTAAATATATGCATGTGAATAAGTTAAACAGGTCGGCAGATAAAAGAAAAATCTAGCATACTCGCCTAACTCATACAAATAAGCATAACAATTGTATCCCCAACAAACAATTAACCACAAAATAAAATAAAACAAACAATTTGAAATTTAAAAAGTTTGAAATTTCTACTATGCCATGCTACTAACAACGCAACGCTCAAGTGCTTGTACAAAGTACATTCCCTCCCCCAACTTGAAATAAGCTCTGTCCTCAGAGCATATAGATAATGGAAAGAGAAGAACAGGCAAGGAAAGAATGAACCTGTGGTAGCAGCCCACCACCATGACCGCTGCTCCCTTTGTGCCTCCCGTTGGGTATGTTCAACCTGTGACTTCATCACCCCATCTGGATTTGTTTTTTTTTTTTTTTCTTGTTTTTTTTTTCTTTTCTGAAACTCAAGTGATAATGATGCTTCCCACATCGTCATAAAGCATGAGGCGGAAGGAGTATGGATTATCCCAATAACAATGGTAGGCCACATGACATATTGAAATTAAATCACGAGAGCGACAACATGGTGGAGGTGGAATGGGATCGTTAAAATGATAAACATAAAGTAGAAAAGCATGGTCAATGGTTGAAAAATCCCAATCCGGTATTTCTACAATGTCATAAGCCCACAGAGTGGCGTAATACATGCGCCCATGATAATTCCCATTATCTGCGAAAAAGGCCGGAGGTGTCTCTTGGAGACAAGACATTAGTAGTGGTAAAAGCTGTCTTCGGGTAGCAAATATTGTTGGCATAATGAATGTCAATATTTTTTCGTTTTGTTTTGGTTTATGAACCTAAAAAAAAAACAAAAACACCATAAAGATAGTTAGAGAAGTCAAAAACAATGCTCTCATAATGTTTTTTTTTTTTTTTTCTTTAGGATGTGCGATACAACGAAAGAAGATAAAGAAAAACAAATTTTTGCCCTTACTAACCGGAGCTGGGCACACGAACCTTATTTTAATAGCGGCGTGCGAAGCTAGCAGTGACCCAAGTCAATGATGGGTACCCCTCTACATGAAATAAGGGGCCGGGTCCACAACCAGTTAAGGTCATAGTACGCGTGAGCTACCCGCGAACACATGGCTCAAGAAAGCCTACTTTCCAGACTCGTCCCGATACACGGGATCAATCAACTCCTCATCGGGTTCTCCAACTTCTAAAAATTCCAAATAAGGTTTCAGTCTTTGTCCATTGACTTTAAAAATCATTTCATCAGTAATTCCCCGGACATCAACAGAACCATTCGGATATACATTTACCACAACATAGGGGCCATCCCAGCGTGACCTCAACTTCCCAGGAAACAAATGCAGACGCGAATTGTAAAGTAAGACTTTCTGACCCACAGAAAAGGTTTTGCGCTGAATGTTCTCATCATGATATGCCTTAACCTTAGCCTTATAGATTTTAGCATTCTCATATGCGTCATTTCTAAGCTCCTCAAGCTCGCACAATTGGAGCTTCCTATTCTCACCGGCCTTACTCAAATTCAAGTTCACTTTCTGAATGGCCCAATAGGCCTTCTTCTCTAACTCTATTGGCAAATGACAGGCCTTACCATAGACCAACCGGTAGGGTGAAGCACCCAAAACGGTCTTGTATGCGGTACGGTAGGCCCATAAAGCATTGGTTAACCTGGTTGCCCAATCCTTCCTAGTGACTCCCACAGTCTTCTCCAAAATGCGCTTAATCTCCCTATTTGCCAACTCGGCCTGCCCATTGGTTTGGGGGTGATAAGAGGTTGACACCTTGTGAGTGACTCTATACTCCCCCATAAGCTTTTCAAACGCCCGACCCGTGAACTGTGTGCCTTGGTCAGAGATAATGGCGCGTGGCACGCCAAATCTCGACAATATGTTGCTCCTTAGAAATTCTAGCACAACTTTGGACTCCATAGACTTCGTGGGAATGGCTTCCACCCACTTCGACACGTAATCAACGGCTAACAGAATGTACTCATAGCCGTGGGACATAGGAAACGGACCCATAAAATCGATGCCCCAACAATCGAACACTTCAAGCACTAGAATGGGCTGAAGGGGCATCTCTTGACGTGAAGACAATTTGCCAAGCCTTTGGCAACGGTCACATGACCGACAGAAAGTATGAACAAACTTAAACATATCGGGCCACCAGTACCCACACTGCAAAATCTTGGCGGTGGTCTTCTTTGCAGAGAAATGACCACCGCACGCCTCTCCGTGACAAAACTCTATAATCCCCTTTTGATCAGACTCGGGGACACATCTACGCACAATTTGGTCTGTACAGTACTTAAACAAGTACGGGTCATCAAAAATATACTGGCGGACATTCCTCAAAAATCTCTGCTTCTCTTGGGTAGACCAACTGGGAGGAATTTGCCCAGTAACTAAATAATTTGCAATGTCGGCAAACCACGGGCACTCATTAGCAGCAAACAACTGCTCATCAGGAAAAGAGTCTCGAATGGGAAGATCCGCAATTGGGTCCTCCAATTCAAGACGGGACAAATGGTCAGCCACTACATTCTCGACCCCCTTCTTATCCTTAATAATGAGGTGGAATTCTTGCAGCAAAAGAATCCACCTAATCAATCTAGCCTTGGCATCCGGTTTGGTCATCAAATATTTTAGGGCAGCATGGTCAGTGAAAATAGTGATCTGTGACCCCACTAGGTAAGACCGGAACTTGTCTAAAGCAAACACTACCGCAAGCAACTCTTTTTCCGTGGTGGTGTAATTCATCTGTGCCTCGTTTAGAGTCTTACTTGCGTAGTAGACCACACATGGATCTTTCCCTCTCCTCTGTCCTAAGACAGCCCCGACTGCATAATCGGACGCATCACACATGAGCTCAAAAGGGAGGCTCCAGTCGGGAGATTGCACAATGGGTGGAGTCGTGAGACTCAGCTTAAGCTTTTGAAACGCCCCTTCACACTCACTGGACCACACATAGGGTGTGTCCTTAGCCAACAGTTTACACAATGGACGGGAGATAGCACTAAAATCCTTAATGAACCGCCGGTAGAAACCAGCGTGTCCAAGGAATGAACGCACATCCTTAACAGTCCTAGGGGTAGGAAGATTACGGATTATGTCTACCTTAGCTCTGTCCACCTCAATGCCCTTGGATGACACTATGTGGCCCAACACAATTCCCTGGGTCACCATGAAGTGGCATTTCTCCCAATTTAGCACCAAGTGCTTCTCCTCACATCTCTCCATCACTTTACCTAGATTCTCTAGACAACTCTCAAAAGAATCGCCAAAAACCGAAAAGTCGTCCATAAAAACCTCCACGATCTGCTCGACCATGTCACTAAAGATCCCCATCATACACCTAGAAAAAGTCCCAGGTGCATTACACAACCCAAAGGGCATGCGACGGTAAGCATAAGTGCCATATGGGCAAGTAAAAGTGGTTTTTCCCTGGTCTTCTAAAGCGACCTCAATCTGATTATACCCTGAGTACCCATCTAGAAAACAGTAAAAAGCCCGACCCGCGACCCTTTCAAGAATTTGGTCAATGAATGGGAGAGGGAAATGGTCTTTTCGGGTACTCGCATTGAGTTTCCGGTAATCTATGCACACTCTCCACCCTGTTTGCACTCGGGTCGGCACAATCTCTCCTTTGTCATTGGTTACCACTGTGACCCCTGCCTTCTTAGGTACCACTTGCACAGGACTGACCCACTCACTATGGGCTATGGGGTAAATGATACCCGCATCTAACAACTTAAGCACCTCAGTCCTAACAACCTCTTTCATGTGCGGATTTAACCGCCGCTGTGGTTGCCTAGAAGGCTTCACACTCTCCTCAAGAATAATTCTGTGTGTACACACTGTTGGGCTTATACCATGTAAATCGGCCACAGTCCATCCTATGGCGCCTATGTGCTCTCTTAGTAGCTCAAGTAGTTGCCTTTCTTGGTCCTCACAGAGGGCCGAAGAAATCACCACCGGGTAAGTCTCATTCTCCCTTAGAAATGCATACTTAAGAGTATCAGGGAGCGGTTTCAATTCAGGCTTAGGTGGCTTCACAGTGGAAGGCAACACTCTAGGTGGAGGGTCCCCCAGGGACTCAAACATTGAGTCATACGAGACTCCACACAAATCCTCACAAACATCCTCTACGTTCAACATCTCAAGCAAGTGCTCAACTTCTGGAGAATCTAAAAATGACGCCTCATCGGCGGTAAGAGCAATTTCCAGAGGATCTCTATACAAAACAGAATCAATGTGCTCTTGCGTGAGCACATCGATAAGACTTACCTCCTCCATATCATCATCGTCTTCCTCTAAGACTCCCACACTAAAGACATCCACTTCCATTTTCTCCTCACCTACAGATAACTGGACTCTACCAGTCTTGCAATTCATTACAGCATTGGAAGTGGCCAGAAAAGGACGGCCCAAAATAATCGGAGTCTTCTCAAACACCTCCGACTGAAAACACGTGTCCAGAACAATAAAATCAGCAGGGAATCTAAACTCACCCACTTGAATCATGACATCCTCTACCACACCCTTCGGGACTCTCATACTCCTATCTGCCAGCTGCAGTGTGACAGGAGTGGATCTCAAATCGCCGAGGTTTAATTTCACATATACTGAATAAGGGAGCAAATTTACACTCGCACCCAAATCCAGCAATGCCTTGTCAAAAGTCTGGCCTGCTATGTCTATGGTGATGGTAGGGCACCCTGGGTCCTTGCACTTAGCAGGAATCACTGTTTGGAGTATAGAACTCACCTGCTCAGTCAACATTACATTGTTCTTCCCCTTGTGCTTTTTAGTGCAAAGATTCTTCAAAATTTTGGCACACTGGGGAAATGACTCAATTGCCTCCATCAGAGAAATAGGGAATTGCACCCTCTGAAAAAGTTCTAGCATCTTAGAGTTCATGCTCGATTTAGATTTCACCGCCAATCTCTGTGGAAAAGGAGCTATGGGTGCAACTGGTGGTTTTGGAGTCGTGAGGCCTTTCTCAACAGGCAACCTCACATCAGCGGACTCCTCTCTCTCTGTAACTTTCTCTCTCAACTCATCACTCTCGTCAGGCTGGACTCTGGTGGTATCAACTAACTCCGGGGGTGGAATTAGTTTTTGCCGTAGTGGAATGGATTTATCAATTTCCTTCCCACTTCTCAGAACGGTCACTGTTTTAGCCTCCTCCTGATTTTGATTTGGGCCACTTGGCCCTGAAGAATTTCCTAGAAAATGGGCCCCTGTAGAATTCCCTTGGGCCGGAAATTTGCCCTTCTCCTGTTGCATCATGCTTATGACACTCGTGAGTTGAGACATTTGGGTAGTGAGAGCCCCTAGCTGTTGCCTAGCCTCAGTCTGAAATGAAATTTGGGACTGCATCAAGGAATTTACCGTGTCCTCCATCTTATGGTCTCTAGCAGTCGGTTGCATGTACCCTGGGGGCGGACCACGTAAAGCAGGTCCCACTCCTCTAACAGCTTGTGACTGGTACTGAAATGGTTGGACTTGCCCCTGAGAATTTCTAGATTGCTGGGCTGGTGCAAACTGCTGTGGTGGGGGTAATGCAAGGGGTTGGGCCTGACCACCAGCACCGGGCCTAGAGTCGGACCACCCAAAATTGGGGTGATCTCTCCATCCCGGATTGTAAGAGTTAGAATAAGGGTCCCACACCCTCACTGCATTCACATCCTCCTGAACAAATTGGTTGCCCCCCCCTTTGGCTGTGAGGAAACTAGGGCATGCAGTAGCCGTGTGCCCTCTACACTCACACCAAATACAAACTTCTTCCACACTCACTTCTTTTACCTGACGGACTTGTCTAATCTCAAGCTCCTCGAGCCTCTGGGTGAGTTTATCCACATGGGTTTGCAACTTCTGGTCCCTAACAGTGACAGGGAAAACATTGGATCCCGAAGGTTCAGACCGATCGTACTCTGAGGGTTCTAAGGTCCTCTGCCTATCAGCAAGATCATCTAGAAATGTCCACGCCTCATCCGCGGTCTTGGACATAAAATCGTCCCCTTTACAGGAGTACTCTATATGCTGGACGGTCTCAGCGTTGAGACCTAAATGAAAGAATCCAACAAGTTGGATTCTCTCAAAACCATGATGTGGTAGCTTCAAGAGTAACTCCTTAAATCGTTCCCAGGCCTTCAAAAAAGACTCATTACCCTCCTGCCTAAACCCTTGAATCTGACGTCTAAAGGTCTTGGTCTTGGCCTCCGAAAAATACTTCCTATAGAAGGCATCACGAACTTGGGCCCAAGTTGTAAAGGACTGGGGTTTCTGCATGCGAAACCACATGAGAGCACCATCTTTCAATGTTGCCTCAAATAATTTCAAACATGCATTCTCATATTGGGTATCTGTCGCAAGGTTGCGTACCAACCCCTCGAAAGTCCTGATGTGCTCATAAGGATCATCGCACTCTCTCCCATGAAAGTTAGGGATTGTATTCAACACACCCGGCTTAACGGTGAAAGCGTTGTGGGCCTCTCGTATCTCTCTTGGAAACACAATTGGTCCAGTGGGGGTGGTTCTCGCAGGATTGAGGTACTGCCTCAAAGATGGTGCACGCTGCTCCTCCATCTCTTCCTCAGGTTGGAAAAGTGGATTTCTTACACTTATTGAGTCGAAGGACAACTCAACGTGGAGATCACTGATGGAAAATGCGTTCAACTCAGACTCAAAACTAGACTCTGAAGGACTGGACGACTCTACTTGACTTGACTCTGATTCCCGACGGACTAACCTATTTGTTGGATCACGAAAATAAAGCGGGTCCTGCCTAGGAACTAACTGCTGACCCTTACCTATGATGACTCGATTAAAATGAAAAGAAAAACAACAAAAACACTAAAACTCACAATCTTGAACACACACGTCACCGTCCCCGGCAACGGCGCCAAAAATGCTTGACCGACCGAGTGACTAAAAAAATAACACTAAAAGACGCGTCCCAAGCGTAGGACTCTCGACCGATGTAGCACAATACCTGGAAGTACCAGGATCGAAATCCACAAGGACGGACTATTGTGTGCTGACTCAAAACCGTGAATTCTAATTTAAATAGCTCTTAGGTAGCAACCCCTTGTTTGGATGATTGATTTATTTCTGATTAACTAACAACTTAACAATTTAATCGAATATTAATGGACTAAAAACGAGTACAGTCGAGGAAACCCAGCGTTCACAACTAATTTAATTAATTTCTACTCGGCCCACAATAATCCGTTTCACTGATTTTGGAATAAGAAAAAGAGGTTTTTCTAATAAAAGCCCACCCGATGGGTTTTGTTTATTAAAAGGTTTTCATTTTAATTAGGAGTCCCAAAATTGCTGGAAAACATAGAAGATTCGAAACCGAGGCACGAGATCAATTAAACCAGTCATGGAACGCCTTCGTTCCACGACCGCCCTCTATAAAACTACTCACGCATGCTGGAAAGAACAGAAAATAAAACCCTAGGTTGAACCATGTTCTCTATTGCAAGGAAAGCATAAATAAAAAGAAGATCCACGAAGAACATAAAAAAATAAACAACTTTAATTAAGGGCAAAACCTGAAACGGAGTACGGAAATTGAAGTTCTTGAAACGGAAACGGAATTAACACGAGAAATGCAATTGAAACTTGAATCGATGCTTGAAACTCCAAGAAAAACTTGAACTTGAATCTGAAAACTCAAATCTGAAATGGCTGCTGCTGCTTAAGAAAAATAAACCTAATTTATGAAAAACATGACCCTAATACACCTAATTACGTCTATTTATACTAAAACCTAATTAACTTTAATAAAACTAATTAAATATAAAAAGAATCCGCGGAAAAAGTTTGAAAACGGCAACGTTTCACTTATAACCCTCTCGGTAGCGCTACAGAGGAATTGGGGTAGCGCTACCGAAACCCTTTGGATGAACCTTTTGATCCCTTTTGACCATTGGAACGGCAGTGCTTCAATTTTTGGACCGGTAGCGCTACCTATGAATTGGGGTAGCGCTCCTGGGCATTCTGGAAAAATTTATAACCACTTCCGAGCGCTACCTTTATTTATATGTATCGCTCCTCAACATTCTGGCCCTTTTGTAACAGTATTGGAGCGCTCCAGGACTTTATGGGTAGCGCTCCCGATGCTTTCACGTCTTCCTTCCGTGTAGCTTGGCCTCCACGTTTCTCTTCCACTGCTCCTCTCCTTTACGGGTCCACACAAACATCAAATAGCGCCAAAATTATCCCATTTTTCCTGCAAAATTACCATAAACACCAACACCAACCACGTGCATGCATTAACAGGAAAATAAGAATTAAACCGCTCATCTAATGCGCTAAAACCCCTACTTAGGCGCTAAATATATATATTTCACGCGCCTATCAACTCTCACCACTCTATTTCAACCTGTCAATCTTTGTTTGAATCAAAGAGTACCTATTTGGGTATTTTGTTTGCATAGAACTTGGTGTACCCTTATATTACCTATATAATTTTTAGGTTTAGAGGAACTTTTTATGAAACTTGTGCCCTAAAAATTTCATTTAGCATTGCTATCAGTCAATCTCTTTGTTACAAGTTTTCATAATTCTATAGATATAATTAACTCAAAATCATAATTGTAAATGCTTACACCTCAACGCTTCGAGGCCTATGCATGTGCAATTTCAGATAGTCCGTCGACGAATGAGGAGGACAATATGTTTGAACTCTGAAGATGATCCTATAAAAACTTAGTTAAATTGAGAAATAAAAAGGTTAGCATTACCAACTGCTGCCAATAATGATATAATGGCCTTGAGTTGTTTACAGATGAAGAACGCAGAATCCGCGAGTAAGGCAGCTCCCCTGCAAAAAACGTCAAAGTTAATACATTAATGGTTTACAGATAACTATGACTCTGCGTGTCTGTGATGCATGAAAACAAAGATTTCACACCACGTTACACAGACTCTTCTGAATGTCGAAGTGTTACAACTAGAAGTACATATGTCGTCCGTCTGTGCATCATGTCCAATTGGATACACAGCCCACGAGTTCACATAAGTAGTCAAACTCAGCGTCTAATTATGCGTACACAATTTTTATGCATAACAAGTAATATATGTTGTTTGTAAATCAATTATATAATCCAAAGTACATAAATAAGTACTCAAGAAAAAAATATTACAATGCTCTGTTGTGATTGGACATGGGAGCTAGAAGGCCCCGACAATGCATATGTATCGTACCTGAAACGCATGCATACGGAGTCCATAATAGTAAGCAAATTTCAAACCCATATTGACTGTTGACCGAAGGAGCGTAAATAGTTTATTTTTACCAAAAGCAAAAAATTGTGTTATGCATCATGTCCAGTCGGATACACAGCCCACGAGTTAAACACATGCATACGGAGTCCGTGATAGTAAGCAAATTTCAAACCCATATTGATTGTTGACCGAAGGAGCGGAAATAGTTTATTTTTACCAAAAGCAAAAAATACCATATATAGTGTTCTCCTCCAACCCAGTACAGTACAGTACTCATTAATAACTTTGGAGCACCATATCACCCGGGACAAGACTATTTCCAACAAGTTTGTGCAAATAAAATTTAGATATAGACCTACCAGGTACTAAGGAGGCCCATGAATGATGACCAGAGAAGTTGACCGCAGCATTGGAGTTATGCTCCAATCTCTTCTGAACTTGACGAAGTATGGATTGGAAATGTCTCTGCCAGCCCGACATGATTCAAGAAGATTCTGTTCACAAAGATCTCCCTCAGCCTAACAATGTATCATCTATAAAAGTTCAACTATAGAACTGACATGATATCAGCAAAAAAAGGGAAAATTTAATTTGGAAAGTCAATGTTATGAACTGCAAATGCAATGTATTCGGCAGGACCACTGTACCTCCAGAATTGAAAAAAAAAAAATGTTGTGAAAAAATTCGTGATGAAAAATTTGAAAAGCCGTTAAACTGGTCGTGAAAGACAAAAGGTTCCTTAACGATTCGCAAGATGAGATAAGAAAATAAGCCGGTTTTCCAACCTATCATGAACCAATAAACAAGTTTCAGGGAATCTAAATTTTCAACTTGAATAGGACTAATTGACTTATTGGCATTTCATTGAACACATGGTGGACAAACAACTCTCGTTGTTGTTGGGTTTCAAACACAGTTTACTGCTTATTCCCTCAAAGGGGCTTAATTTGAACCTACAAAAACCCATAAATTCGAGGTTCAAGCGATAAAGAAACGAGAGAAAGAACCAATCAAGAGGTTCGCAAAGGGGGGCGCGGGCGCGAACACACGCACATATATATATACATATACAAACAGAGATAAGTACTTCAAGTTAATCACTTAACAAATATTACAACATTTCTGAACTAGACTCAGGGCTCGCCCTGGGCAGAAGACTAGAAAGTCGCTGCTTCAGCCAAACCCCTCAAAAAACAAAAAGAAAAAAGAAGTGCCCATAAATGTATGGAACTCCTGCATCTGAGTTAATTTGATTCATTCCAGGTGCGTGGATCCGACAACCCAATACTCCAGGAAGGGTGTTTATTTAGCAGACCTCAAACAATGGTAAAGCATCATTAGTTTGGCTGTATATTCTATTGATGAAGAGCAATTAAGGATGAGGGCTGTGTAATCCTACGAATTATCAGTGCCTAAAGATACTTTTAAGTGAAAAAAATAATAATATTCATATAAACCATATCTTTTCAATCCATCACACCATATTCAGCTTTTTTTTTTTTTTGTTTCGGAAAAGGGAAAAAAATGGAAACTACATTTTCAAACAGTTTTACAATCCAAAAAATAATTGACTCCGGAACACCTCCAAATTGTTCTCTGAATTTTTGAAAACTGGTTACGCAGAGAAAGTATCAAAATGAAAATGACAGAAGTTGTAAAAAAATTGACATAGTGATACTGCACACACAAGACACAAGTTGACATAGTGCACTTTTTGGAGTAATCAGTTTCTGCAAATAGACAACGGGAAGAGAAAGAGAGATACCAAAGGACGCAACAGCGGCAACAACCGAAGTAGCCCCTAAGTTTCTCTTCGAGCAACAGCAAATGGAGCAGCCAAGCAGGCAGGGCCGGTGACTGCAGCGGCAAAAATCAACAGGCGACGCAAGATCGAAGTGCGGCGGTGCAAAATCGAGATGCCGATGATGCTTGAGAAGGGTGCGGCGCCACTACTGGTTCTTCCGCCTTCGGTTCTTCCGCACAAAATGTTAGTAGGTTACCACAGCCACTTACCTAACAGGCGTAATAAGGGTTAAAAACATGGGCTTACTTGGGTTTGGGTAGTGGACTCGCCAGTGGGCTACTGCCTGCTGGGCTTAATAACTTCCAATGCCTTATGCTATTTATATTATGTATATATTATATTTATATATTAAGAGTTTTAGTTTTTTTATATATATATAATGTTCGGTTCAGTTCGGTTTCGGTTCGGTTCGGATATCCGTTCGGTTATTTTCGGATATTTAACAATAACTGTATCCAAACCGTATCCGATCGGATATTGACTTGCTTCCTCCATAACCGCATCCATGGAGAAAATTTTGGTTACGGTTCGGGAAAAAAAATCGGTTACGGTTTGGATATCCGTCGGATCGGTGCAAAATGCAATCCCTAGAGATGGAGTTTGGGCCGGTTCTGATTACACTGCAAATGTCTTCCAACAATTACACAGACAACCCTAGTGTTTGATCTGTGTAATTGACAACCCTAGTGTTTGATCTGTGTCACATTTATTCCCCAGAATTGTAATCTTTTCAGTTCAAAAACAAAGTAATCTGACTCTTTGAACTTCTTGTGAGTTATAAAATGGTAAATTTTACTTATCTTCCCTGAGATTATTAACAAATACGTTGCCTTTTCCCATATTTTTGACAATTGCAGTGCCCTTTACAAATTATTCTTTCAACACTCCTCTACTGTACATTATTATTAATGGATTTAAAATTTAAAGTACATTTTTCTTTCATCCTATATATACATTAAGTCTAGGAGCACATACGATATATGCACAGATTGCATACTTGGCACTTGTGGCCCCCATCTCATTCCCCAACAAATTCGGTTGTTTTCATTAAAAATAAAAGAACAAAGATACGCCTTACAAAAAGTAATCAAAAAATGTGTTACCTTCACTGAACCTAACCCCTACCTCTCCTCCTCACATCTCAAAGGTCTATCGTTGCCTTCAACTTCGGCATCGCCGAATAGTGTTTGGTCGCTGATCATACAGTAATAGTTGACAAGCTCTTTATTTTTCATTTCTAGTCACTGCGATTAACAGCTACGTCGCTCTCATCGTCGGTGCGTTTTCTCTGTCCATCACAACTCTTGATTTTTTTTGGTTTTTTAGAGCTCATAATGAGATTTGGCTTTTGTAATGGAAATGAATATATCCTCGCTCTTGTCTCCTAACTGAATTTAGTGGCATTCTCAAATGTGTAAGTTCTCTTAGCAACTCTGCCTATTCAATTTGAAGGGTTCTGAATTAGGATGGGTATTTAAATAGAAGGGTTTTGATGATCAATTACAACAAAACTATAAGAGATTGAAAAAAGGATGATAGATTAAAGGTAAAGAGATCACTGGGAATCCACCAGACATCGATCTTAGATGATCGACTTCAAATTACTGTCATTGGCCAAGCCACGACGAGATACCAAAGGTTTCAAGAGTGGAATCGAAGCATGTGTTTGTCTCAAAAGCTACAACAACAAAAAATGTTGGCATACAAAAGTTACAATGCAAGAAAGGTTTGAGAGAGGCTGAGCAAAAAAAAAAAAAAAGGTTTGAGAGAGAGAGAGAGAGAGAGAGATGTGGTGAAAGAAAGCCACAGGCAATCGGCGAGCTGCGAGGAAGAGATGGAGGGGTTCAGTTGGTCTTCTGATGCCACACAGCTTTCACTTAATCTTTTTGTAGGGCCTTAAGTTTTTCTTTTTTCTTTTGTTTTCATTGAGAACGACTGGATTAGTTGGGAAATGAGGTGGGGCCCACAAGTGCCAAGTGTGCAATTTGTGCACAGATCTGTGTTTGAAATCGGTGCTCCTAGACTTATTGTTATATATATATATATATTACAAACACCTCTCTCTCTCTCTCTCTCTTCGTTGTTCACATGCAAAAAAAACTCTCTTTCTCGTTGCTAGGTAGTCCCATGCAGAAGCAAACTCATTTTTTAAGTTATTTTAAATGAACTCAAACTTGAAAAAAGGCCAGGTGCCCAAGGCTAGACAGAAATATCCTGCACATCAAGACTTCACTGGTGTTTCATCTCTACCAAAAACAAAAGAAATTCAGGATGCATATGCTTTACAGAAAGTTCTTGGCTTGTTTTGCCAAAGAAAAAACAGAAGAGGAAGAAAGATATGGCTAATCAATTTATCAAAATAGCTCCCCTGTATTGGATGGTGAGTGTACCCTCTTTCTTGTGAATTCTAAAGGCAAGATCTATCGGCTTATAGCTCAGTGGCAGTGCCTACTCTCTCTCTCTCTCTCTCAAATTCTGTTGCAAGAGACTAATAGATTGACAAAATTCAAGTTTACATGTTAATTATTTTGTCAAAAAACATACAGGTCAACTGATAAATATCAAAATGTGAGATGAATTTTATTTAATAGTCTGAATTTAAGGTTGTATCAAAATAACAGCAGATTGGTGCAACAACGTTGTTATTATTTGACATTTTAACACTCTAGCAAGCTAAAAACTGAGTCATTTTGTTTCCAATGGTTGGACATGCTCTAACAAGCTGGAAGACCAATAAAGAAAGGGGTACCGCAAAACCCTATTGACTCGTCCATACATGACAACCAGAAAAAGTATTCTAATCCCCTGCCTATAGCTGATGAAACTAAATTTATTTCAGGATTAAAAAAAAAAAGAAGCAAACCTATAGTAAACCGCAAAGTAAAAGAAGTGTCATTGCTTCGATTCATCAGGAACAAGTTGCAGTTCTCAACAGAGTATGAGCATAAACAGAAACATGCTACAATTAACATGTTGAGCAGTAAATGCTATCGTAACAAAGTACAGAAGCTCAGTGTTGTGCATCGCTGTTTCGAAATCTCAGGATCTCAACGCCTAAGTAATCAACAGGACCCTGAACAGCAACATGGGGTTTACCAACTGTGACACGAACAGCAGATATCTGGGCGTACTTAGTTAGGGTTATGGATGCTATTTGTTGAGCCACTGACTCCAGAAGATTCTGAGGTGGTCCCTCCACAATTTCTTTAACTAACCTGAAAATCCACGATATGAAAACATAAGCAACAGGATTTAATGGGGAGGATTTTTAAATCCAATGTGAGAGAACATGGAAAATAAACCAAGAAGAAGTATTTCTCTCGTTTCGGCCAAAGGAAATCACAGAATGCACTTACAAGCAGAATGCATGAGTGAATGTCAATCCAATCAATGTAAAAGCTCGCGGTGTCTCAAGTATTTCAAGATGGTAAATATAATGCAAGACTCCTTGTATTAGAATCTACCCACAAAAGAGGCTTAGCTACCTTTCGAAGTTGTTTCATCAGTGTAGGACTTCAGACATACATAGAGCAGTGAATTCAATCCCTGGGCTTCTCGACATTCATCCCCTTGCTCGGTTTCTTCATGTGTATAATAGTATAAGCGTCGAGTCTTTTGTGGAGTAGAGCATGCCCTTCACAGGTGACATGAGATGACAACTCTCTACCACAACAGTTATAACCGTTTGCAGGGATGGGTATTAGGCATAGCCTATGAGGGGGTTTGGTTCCTATAAAATGATACATCATAGGCTTTTGTCCTTTCCATAGAACCCAAGCCTAACCCAAAAGATGAAAAAGTTGATTGTTGTTTACAAGCGATTAAAAGTCGACTAACATAGGAATTATCTTCAAAATAGTTTTACAATAAACCAAACCAAACTGAGTCTTAGGTCCCAACCAATTTGGGGTCATCTACATAAATCTGCTTTCTCTAATGATCTCTGTCATTCGCATCGTATTCCGTGATATCAAAAAAATCTAAATCTTTTCGAACTACCACCTCTTAACTCAATTTTAGTCTACTCCTCTTCTTAGTTCTACCATCTGTCATAACCATATCACTCCTCTTAACTACAACATATACCGATCTCCAGAGGATACATTAACATGCTCAATACTTGCATGAACAAAGGATGAGGCCTAAAGGAGAGACTTTATGCCACACACATTGGAGAAACACGTCCATATTTCATCAATATTTTGCTTCGATCTTTGGCAAGCAAGCCATTACATCTCTTGGGATGGCATATGAACTGATTCATTTTTTAACATATCCAATAAATCCAGTCCTACGAAGGGTGGCTAGGGTAGAGAGGTAAGGTTGCCCCAATGTGACCTGGTGGTTACGAGTTCGAGTCACGAAAACGGCCTCTATTTGCGGGCTAAGACTGCATATATCCAACTCTTCTCCAGATCATGCAATAATGAGAACTCGTGTACTATAATAACTCCAAGTCCTATATATTCAAGAGGTGTGGACACCACTAAACAAAGGGAAACCTACAATATATCCTACATAGTGCAGGTTTAGTACTAGTACATAGCTAAATGCTGGAATAGTGAAGGGAGGGACTCATATGAGGTAGTGACTGAAAGACCCAGTCAATCCTAGGTATGAGCCCATTTATTGTGAAGTAGAAGTTTACATGCCCAGCTACGGATCTCAAACAAACCATGGGCATCAGCCACAATGGGGGCCTCCTCCCAATGATGTATGGCTCCAGAAGTGGGCAAGCTCGTAAGAAAATAACAATTAGAATGTAAACCATTACATCTCTTAGAATAGCATTCAACAAGATGATGATACATCTTTCTACGTTGATGCTACAAATGTATAACACTCAACTGAAAACATGTGAAACTGTTATATTACCTGTCATGCATGGATAACAGGCTGCATATAACTTACATATGCATGATAAGATAAAAGACTGTTCAGCAAGCATCAGCCAAAAATATTTTTTGCAAGTGAAACAAATAGATGTGAGAAAATTAGTGTTGAAACTAAACATGGCAGGAGGAATTCGAAATATACTTGCGAGAAACTATTATAAATTTAGCATCACAATGCTACCACAGAAATATACACATACTACGTACATGAGCAGAAATGTTTGTTCCCTGCAGGCATGTGATTACATTTTGGACTCATCAAATCCAAAAGATCAAGGACACATGAACATAACGAAACATTCATGAACTAAAATTTTTTTTGGCATTTGTATTCTGAACACGTACCTCGAACCCTTACAAAAACCTCCCAAGCTGATGCGGGAACCCAATGCATTTATTGGAGTATATATACAAGGCTATACATATATGCAAGAAAATAAGATTCCCCTCGGGTGAAACTTATTCGCACAATTGAAGTTGCTCAAAGACCAGCCAGTGTGAAAACATAAGTCAAATCTTGCATAATAGAACAACACTGTGAAGCAAAATCTGAAAGGGGAATCTCAACCTTTGGTCAACCAGAAATTGAGCATGAGGAGTAAATAAGGAACGAATTATCCAGTTGCTGAGTCTTTTAAACCTGGGCCTCCAAAACCTTATTAGGAGGTGTCCCCGACTTAATTGATTTTGTCAGTCTCAAAGGAGGTAAAGGAGAAGAGCTACAAATATCACTCACCTATATATGTCCGAATAACTAACGGTATCTGACAAACAGTCAGATTTACCAGCTGCTTGGAGGTCCGTCCATGCATCTACGTCTACCAAGAATTTCTGACCCAGCTTCCTTTCTTCCAGCTTCACCCCGTGAAACCCATGGAACTTGAGTCCTCTTAATACAAGTTTGTCCCCTTTTATTACCTCGTCATAGGCCATCATGCTCCTGATGAAAACCGTAGCTTTTAGAAATGCATTCCTTGGATTGCATTTGCTTAGATACTTGAAAACATAGGATTTGGAAATAAGGCAATCTTATAATTTAATGTTCTTCTGGTGAAGATTTGGCAATAAGAATGACATACGTTTTCATAATGTTATACAAACAGATGTACACATGTCTGTCTATAACTTATGCAAGAAGGAAAAACTTCACCCACACATGCACTAGACAACAATTTCGTCAATGCATAGAACCACAAACCAAAGGAAATGAGATGGATAGTAATGGCTGACAACCAAAACAGATTAAGGAAGAGAACTCCCAAGAGAAATGCAGTTACTCTACTAGAGGTAGATCTGGACTGATGGTTGCAGAGAATAAGGACAACAGATAAACACTGAAATAAGGAGACAGTTTCCTAGGAATCTGGTTGACCAGGCTCATTTTTCTAACAATTCAAACAAAGCAATTACTCTACTAGATGTAGATCTGGACTGATTGTTGCAGAGAATAAGCACAACAGAAAATCAATGGAACAAGGAGACAGTTCCTAGGAATCTGGTTGACCAATCTCACTTTTCTAACAATTCAAACAAAACAAAAAATGTGCTAGTGTCCTACCCAACTGCTCCAAACCTTCACTAAGAATAGGAAGATGGAGCAAGGGAAAGAAGAGACGAGCTGTCCCAACTTCTCAAGTATGACACTTATTCAGTAAAAAAATATGGAAATTTAAGGTGAGGAAGATGACAGTATACAGCCTTGGCTGAAAGTAGCAAAAGGAAAGACCAAATGTCTCGCTTCATATTACAATTAGCAGATCAATGTCCACCTTTCAAATTCTTACCAACACAACTTATCTCACCAGCAAATTGTTAGTGCAAATATGATTTCCAAATTCTTCCTAATTCCTCATAAGAACTTTTCAAAGCCCCTTTCAAAAGGAACCTTGAGCAATAGAAACCAATTTAAGTAGCTGATTCTGCGGAATCCCTGCCTCACTCTTTTGCAAATTGCTCAATTTCCCAAGAGCAACAAAATTACAATTCAACTACTACGTAAGATCAATATAAATACATGTACACACATCTCAGCTGTATGTGGAAACATACTAATACCACAACCAGGTGAAATCGCGGGAAGGTTTCGCTAGAGAACGATGGGTTTGAAGGCTTGAAGCCCTACCCCGTGGAGTGAGTTACTCTCCATGGTCCATCATCCGGCAAGAAGAACAAGAAAGGGGAAAAAGGGGGGGTGGGGCGAAGAGAGGTTGAGGGGACAGTTGTACCTGAGAGAGAGTCTTGGCCGGAGGAGGGGGGATGCCGAGCAGGGCCGGATGTTGGCTGTGGGGTAGGGTGGTGTGCTGGTGATTGAAAGAGCGGACGGAAAAAGTGAAGAGAGAATTCCACCAGAACCAATTTATATGTGCGGCTGGAGCATTACTAGGAAGAAAAAAGGTTTCAGGAGAATGAAATACAGATTTTTTTTAAACCAAAAAACCCAATTGTTTTCTATTTTCTAAAAATCCAATTGCCTACCAGAAGCTGCAGTTGAGTTGCTAATAGTCCTTATTAGATACTTCACGTAATTGGCAGAACATCTTTGGACACCATTTGAATAACATAATCGTTTTATATGTTCTAAAATAGTGTAAAAATATATAGATTTCTTCCGCAGAGTTTCTACACATAAGAATACAGAGACTCGAAAACATATTTCAAGAAAAATGTCCATAATACTACACTAAAAAAAAATCACATTTGACAAATTCAATGACCTGGTTATGGAATTAAATGAATTAGCTTAATTTGAATAGAATCCAGTTAAGTTAGTTTATCCAAAGCATTCCAAGTTTTTGACTTCGTGTAACTGGGTATGCTCTAAAGGGACAACTAGGTATGGAATAATGACATTCAAAACGGCAGGTCTTAGACTCTTTTGAGTAAGGATTGTATTGTTCTTAAATAGTTTATTTAATCCAAGAAAATGGTGTCAAGCATTTGTAACGAGCTTAATTTCAGAAGTTTTTCAACCCTCTTTCAAATGTTTTTAGTACCTACATAGTTAATCGTAAATGCAAAATTAATAGAACTAAAAGGGCTGAAATTTTGATTTCAATCCACCGATCAATACATCTAATCTGCTTCATAGTTGTAACATATGCCGCCATGGAAATGGCTAATCAATACTAAAGCTAAAACTCAATAAACGGATATAATTGCACAAACGAGAGAGGGAGAACGAAAGAGGGAGATGGAGGAGGAGGCGGAGAAGATCAATCGTTCTGGTTGCAACACAGAAAACCCTAATCTCTATAATTGTTGTCCGTTTACCCCCAAATTGAGTAGAGTGAAGGAAAAAAAAATACCCTTCTTGAGTTTCAAACCCAGACCACTTCTGTGTTAAGTCGCCCTACTGTTCACCCACGTCTTCTCCCGTTCTCTTTCTTTGTTTCCAAAAATTTTGACTTCTCACTTTTTTCGCTTTCACTTATTTCGAAAATAATTAAAATAATGAAAATAATTTTTGATTTTTTGTAAACAAAACTCAACACAAATTTTTTTTTTCCAAAATTGCAAAATTCAGAAAAAAAAAACAAAAAAAACAGAAAAAATAATAGTTTCCAAACATGCCCTTATCATTTCATCTTTCCCAGCTACAGAATTGATCTTGTTGTCCGATAATGCTATTTCTCTTGGGGGCTAAATTTATTATATTATTCTTCTAAAATTTTATTAAGTTTATGCCAACTTTTCTTATTAAAAAAATAAAATAAAAAGTTAGAAAATATAACTGAAAAAATTAAAAATTTATTTAAAAAATAAAAACTACATTTTATAGTATCTTTATCATCGTCTTATCTAAAAAAAGTAATTTCAGTTTAGTTTTATATTTTTTAATTCATCTTATCAAAATGAACGAAAAATTAAAAAAAATGATAAAATGTTATACATGATTTGCATAACATCAAATAATAATAAAAATTAGTCTGAAAAGAGAGCCACCAAGATAACTTTGTGAATATATTATCTCGTCGACTTGGTTACGGTGAAATTAGTTTTACACTACATTCACGATATTCAATACATTTTTTGGATATTTGGAAATCTATATTTAATAATCAGATAATAATATTTTTTACCAAATAATGGATATATCCTGTCTTCAACTTATAATTCAATTTTCATACCCAATCAACAAAACAAGCTTTAATAGAGCATGTTTGTTAGTTGAACGAAATGTCGAGATATATAATAAACTATCATTGCACCCTGTATATTCGGGTTCAATCTAATTCATTGTTTAGTGACGAATCAGATCTCATATTGTACATCCATCGAATTATTGTATCTTCTTCCATTCAAATTAAATAGTCTCTCACATGTGTTGATGGCAGTGTTACTTATAAAAATATCATTATTTTCCGAAAATATCGTTATCCATCTATACCTCCTTACCAAAATAAATCATGTATAAATAATCATCCATTTAATATTCTCCCCCTTCTACTACATACCTCTTTCTATCATACCCATTTATACTCCTCCAAACTTATTCCACTCAAAGATAGGCCAATAATGTGAAATCGCCTACCTATCTGGTACGTTGTCTAAACTTAAAATATTATCGTAGGTCATGGCGCTGTCAATTTTTTGAGGAAAAAAATTGTATTGTTTTATGTCTCAATAATTCAAACCATTCATCTCGTATAATACGCAAAGAATTAGCCAAAAACTCGGCTTGATGTCAAACTATAAAATGTATTTTTATTTGTTTCAATATCATTCCTGATTTTTACAAATCCGTGTCAATAAGATGTCTGTTAATTACAAAGATACCTTCAAAGTTTCCAAAATAGTATATTTTTTCCCTCAAATTTATATCGTTATATTTACTTTCCGTAAGTTCATCTTTAGAACTTCAATCTTCAAAACTAGTTTTCATTGTTTATTTATTTTTATATTTTATGCTCTATTGTGACTACCTAATTCTTCATGTGCTTCTGCAATAAGTTTTTCTATTATTATTTGATGATGTCAAAATTTAGACGGTTAATCCGAGAATTTCACAAGTACCTGCAAAATAAGTCTAAGGACCAGGGGTGTTCCGGACCATAGACTCCCTAACGATCAAGTTAGTCGGTGTATGTACACTCTATATTTAGAGAACGAAAGAGAGTGCGTACCATTTAGATGACAATAGATAAACTATTTATAGAGTACGTGATGAAGTGATTTGGAGAATTAGTTTTCTAATGGGAGGAGATATCTTTTCTTAGATTGTCTCCATCCCTCCATCATCTACTCGATTTAAGTATGTAATTATGCTCATCAAAAGAAACATGTTAAAACCTTCTTTAGTCGGTCATTAGTTTTCTGGGTCCTGTAGTATATATTTTTGAGTGGGCCCCGACCGATTGGGAAGGGAACTTGTCGATCGACATTGTGCTCGCTCTGTGAGTCAGCTTCACACTAAATGTTAAGGCGTTGATGGGTATAGAGGTCGGGTTCTGTAAATAATTTTACTCATTAGAGCCTCGTTTTCCGAGGCTAACATTTGCAAATTAGTCAGTGAAGAAAATCAAGTACATTTGTAACTCGCTAGTGAGTGTTTAGCAAACTCAGTAGAAATGGATCGGAGATTGGAGTATATCGACCTATAGGTATGGCTCAAAATTGGAGTCTATCTGACTTGTAGATATGGCTCAAAAATTGGTCTCTCTCTGGTCGGTAAAAATAGCTCTGAAATTGCATTTAGTCTACCTAGTTGAACGAGATTAGAGACTGCTTAGACATTGCTCGGTCGAAGACTATTTCAGTAGTTTAATTCGGTCGGAATTTCTAAGTTTGGAGACCGCTCGATCGAAGACTATTTGAGTAGTCTAATTTAGTTGGCCACTGAACTTGCTCGATTGGAGACTGTTTGAGTCTCATCCGACAGGCCATTGAAACCGCTTGATCAAAGACCGCTTGGGTCTAATTCATCTAATTGTTGATTTCACTTGATTGGAGACCTCTCGGGTTTGATTTGACCAATCGCTAAATCTGCTCAATCAAAGACCTCTTAGGTATGATCCGTCCGATTTTGATTTTGCTCAATTGGAGATCCCTTGTGTCTGATCTAACCACCTTTAATTTTCCTCAGTTGAAGACCTATTGGATCTAATCTGACTGGACACTGAATCTGCTTAGTCTGAGATCTTTTAGGACTGATCTAATCAACCACTGACTCTACTTGGTGGGAGACTACTTGTGTCAAGTGAGATCGGCTGTTTATGTAGTTTGATCCGATCTTCTTCTTTTTTTTAAATAATCGTCTCTATTATGACATCACCCATGACGTATTGAACTCTAGCTCAGATGCTATTTGACGTGGCTGAGACACTTGAATGCCCGGTGGACGCGAGTCTAATCCAAGTGGCATGGTTCAACCTAGCGGGTCCTGGGTCAGCCTGGCAGGTCCTCACTTGGCCCAACCCAAATGACACACACCCATGAGCTAGATAGGTTGCACGATGTCCTATGGACCTTGTTGGGCTTCAGTCCGACCCATGAAAATATATTGAGTTGTTGGGATTGGTCAGTCATCCAGCTCTAACTTGATTGTAATCCGTCCTATTCCTTAATGTCAATCTGGTGTACTATCGAAAGCTAAGGCACAGGTTTCTTTAGGGACAAAGGGGTGGACACTATAACTATACAAAGATGGTACGTGTTGATGGTTGGGTAGGTGAAGATTGATAAAGGAAAAATCTAGAGATGTAAGAGGTTAAGAGGAAAAGTATTGGTGAGCACCGAAAATGAGCAAAGGCTCAACTATCCTTGAATAAGGACTCAAGCAAAGGAGTAAATTTTGCATGTTTTGTCTTTTGTACATTGTAATATCCTATTATTATCATATTGGATCTCTCGCCCGTGGAGTAGATAGTTGAGGCCGAACCACATAAATTTGTTGCTTCTCTTTTTGTGCATGTTTGTTTCTTTTCATGGTACTTGGTTGGCTTTTGATGGGGTTGTAGTTGGTTGTAGTTAATAATCCTACATTCTTAACATAGGCCTGCAAATGAGCCGGGCCGAGTCAAATTTTGAAGTGTTTAATCTCTATTTGTTAACCAATAGAGTCTAAAATTCGTGCTCGAGTTCGGTTTGTTTATAAACGAGTCGAGCCAAGCTAAATTCATTTTAATTAACGAGTCTCTTTTAACGCGTCGTGCCGAACTTTTGAGACTCAAACTTAACTTGTTTTATGAAACGAGTCTAAGACTCGAATTCGAGCTCCACTAATTAACTAAATGAACCGAACTCTTATCGAGCCGAGCTCACGAACGGCTCAATTCGCTCTAGTCCTCATGCCCTAAGACCACGTCTCCCTCATATCACCGCTGGGGATGAGGAAGGGCGGGAGTGATTTGGAAGAGAAGCGTACAGGGTGGTGCAAGGGCTAGGGATGGCTGCCAATGATAGATGTCAGTGTACTAAGAAATATGGAGCCATAAATTAGGGCCGAAGTGCACTAAAAATTAGGGCGCCGTGAGACCAAATCGATTCATTTTAAAACTACATTATTATGTACTTTAAATAAATAATAGTGAACTACACAATCTAGTTTGGTCAATGGATTTTCAAAGGAATGTAATCCAAAGGGACTATTGTTCAGCTTTCTGTCCTCCATCCTGATTCTAATTCAATAATTAGAATTATTATTTTTTGAACTTGTCGAAAATACCAGTCACACCAAAAAGTATATTAATAGAATATTAGTTGATATGATTTTAAAAAATTATTATTTTTACATAGATGTATCTTAAAAACATATCAAATAATGTTCGATCAATTTTTTGTGAAGATAAATTCCCCATGAACTCTAAAAATAAAGCATAGCGATTGCACGAAAGGCCCACAAGAACTGAATAAGACTGTCTAGTCCTTTGAGGAACTTTCGTATCCAAAAACAAACAAGTCAAGATGGTTGGAAAAGCTAATTAATTATTGGAAGATTTAGGGGTCAATTGTACGAAAGATTATTTTCAGCAAACAAGTTTCGGAAACGTATTATTCTTAGAGGGTTGACCTATATTAATGTGATATTTATAAAATAGATAAAAAAATACGTGATTTGGATGAGATATTAAAAAAGAAAATAAAATAATACTTGATTGGATGAAAGATAAAATAGAAATAAAATTGTTTTGTAGTTGTAATACGAAAGACGAGTATTATTTTTGATTAATAACCGAAAATAATTTTTGGACGGAGACAGAGTGCCCAAAAATAATACTCCTATATCCCTCTCGAAGATTATTTTTGAAAGAGTAATTATTCCCTACATTTTTGCTCTCTCAAATTATACTAAATATATTATATACATCAACCCTTATACTCCTTCAAAAATTATTTTCTTTCTTGTACCCCATTCAAACGTGCCCTTATTTTGATAATTTTCATTCACCGCCGCCAATTAAAGCACAAGCTTGAGCTTATTATGAAGGAAAAAAGAGGAATTAGATAGTGGTTAGTTTCGGAAGGTTAGCAACCAACTTCCAGCCCATTTGGCGGAGCATTCAATCTGTCAACACCAAAACTCCCTTGTTTTCATCGACACCTTCCCCTTTATTTTCTTCAACTTAGCTTCTTCCCTCTACTCTCTCTCTCTCTCTCTCTCTCTCTCTCAACTTCTCTTTGAAGGGTAGGCTTGCCCTGCATTTTCTTGATCAGATCTGCTAGTTACTACGCTTTCGAATTTGTCTTAATCCATCTTATTCTTGCATTTCAGAATTTGGGTCTGTTTTTGATAGGCATTTGATTCGGAAATGGACACCGCTATGACCTGTTCCAAATCTGTCCTCTCACCTCCTGTAAGTGCCACCTCCTCCTATATGCATTCCTTTTTGGCCTTCTTGTTTTTGCTTTTGCATGTGTTTTCTCTGTGTTTTTCTCTTATAACTCATTTCTCATCTTCCAGGAAACAAATTGTCTCTGATTGTTTTACTTATGTTACCGATTTGTGTAATTTCTGTTACGTGCAGTTCCTTGCATTTTGTTTATCAGCTTCATTCGTAGTCAGATCAAATTCTTCTTGCATTTTTCTCTCTTCCCCTCTACCACGCAAAGGGAATGCATGTTTTTCACGTCCCACGGTGAAATTTTGGAATACTTCACCTTATCCAAAGCTATTTCTTATGGGTTTTCTGTAGGTAGTCTATTTAAGGCCTCACTTAACAATAAACAAGGCAACTGGAGTCGAGCTATGAGTTCTTTATCTGTTAGAATTAATGATATTGCTGAGAGGGTCTTTACATAAATTTCCCAATACTCTTTTATCTGCCCAACACTATGTTAATTGCCTTACCTAGTTAACTTGAGCTCGGTTCTCCCTTGATACAGAATAGGACCACTGATGTTAGATGAAGAGGTCCTGAAACTATTTTCAAGTTGTTTATTATCAATCAAATTAGTTACGTAATAATGTTACTCCTAATTTTCTTCTATTAGAAAGGTTTACATTTGGAAATTACATCATTTGCAACTTCGATATTTATTACACAGGCAAGTGCCATCAGGCAGAATCATTAAAGTGTTCTCCGAATTATATCACATCTTTCCACGATTGTTTTTTGCTCTGATTTTTGAGTATCCTTATTCATGTAGTTCAATTTTATAGGGATACTAGGAAAATAAAGAAAATCTTTTGCTTCTGCAAAAATGTATTCGTGTCTTTTTTTACTAGAAAGATTCTTTCATGTCAATATGAGGTACTTTCTTACCTCTATACTAGTTATACTTGGACTACTTGATTTAGAGATTGAGTTGAAGCAATGAGAATATTATTTCACCATTAAGTGTTACCAAGATTCACAGTCATTCTTGCTTATGTTGACTGGGACATCTGATACAAACAGCCATCCTATTTTGCTCCCTTTTACTCTTCATTGGCCTTTTCGGGTTTAAAAGTGTAATTTAACAGAATAGTCAACCTTCTACCGTCATTTATCATCTTGGTACCTAACTAAATGTCTTTTTCATTTGGTTTTGTTTTCTTTTGCTTCAAGTACTTGGAAGGGCAGCATTCCGTAATTTCCTACGGGGTAGATGGGTGTGTGCACTTGATTTACATTGGCAGAAAAGCTTGTGGGCATGGGGTTCATTTATATGTTTCATATCACATTAAGTATAAGAGCACAAAAGATTTGAATGTTGTAATTTGTTTGGTGACAACTCCACTCACTCTCAATCCTAACCCTCTTTCCTCTCATCCACAACTAACTTGTTCCATTTAGATATTACATGGAGTTTCTAGTTTGTGCATATAGTAATTTAGTTTTGCTATATTTAGTTGATGACATTACTTCAAAAAGCAACAAAATTCCACTCTTGCTTTTGCTCAACAAATCAGCTATGTTGCACGGACACGGGTGTGGGTTCATATTGAGGTGTCAGACTCTTAAAACTTAGAAATAGAGGATTGATAGATATGGATCGAAATTTGGATAAGGGCGTTGGGATTCGTTAAATAGATTTTTCAAACTATATTTTTGTATACGACCGAGCTAAAAATTGTCCCACTAACTTTTCAGGTAACTTTTTAGAGTTATAAAAATGTTTCTTAGACTTGATACTATTCCAAAGGATAACCCTCTGTAGGCTATACAACCCATAGCCCACCCATTATACTTTACATGACACTAACATTTGACGAAGCAATTATTGTGGCATGTGGTCCAAACACTTCCAAACATAAACAAGGCTTGCATGATACTAATGGCTCTACCCTACATGCTTGAATCTCATTATACTTTCATCTCGAAAAAGGAAAGTCAACAACAAATGCGTGGACTCTCTCTCTCTCTCTCTCTCATTCTTATTATTAGAAGAATTCATTTATTTTAGAAGGATCCCATCCGGATTCTGCACACACACTCGTGTCGCGTCGTGTCGACACGGGTGCTTACCCGAAATGGGGGATCCCTACAATGTGGCAAATCAATAATAAAGAGAAACCCTAGTAGTCTTCTAGGTAGACCGTGCTCCCGCTTAGAACTTACTCCAGGGCTTGAGGAATTTGTTAAAGCCTACTGTTTCTGCGAGATGTTTGATTTGTTGTATACGCTGTTTAAGAGTAAGCTTTATTAGCTCAAGACTTGGACTAAACTTTGTAACTATTTCTTGGACTGAATACTAATGAATGCTAGATTGTATGTGATTTGATATGTTTTGTGCGGTGTAAAGGATTAAACAGCAGCGTTTTTATCAAATAGAGACTAGTGTCAATGCCACTATATTTTCTGAATAGTTTTGAGTCAATATAATCTTATAAAGAAACATACATTGCTCGGAGATGATTTTGTGAAAATTCCCTTATCTGGCTTGATGGCATATTGGCATCATGGTTGTGGGTGTCAGGGAGGTTAGCGATGTGAAGAAATATTGTTTAAACTTTAAACTATTTACTTCTTGAACTTCAGAAGTTTCCCATAAAGAATGTATAAAATTACTTATGTAATTCCACAATTGCATCCATCCTAATCTACTATATCTGAATGATTTGTTTTATGTAAGCAACTAGGTTCAATTATGGTTGAAAGAGCACCTTTCCCTTTGTTATTTTTGTCTTTTTGTAGTGTGGTACATTCTCATCAAGGAAGCAATGTTTGATTGTACAATGGATCCATTCACTGTATGATTGGCCTTATGATCATTGTTTATGTAACTCATTATGGAATACTCAAAGCCACTATAACACATTCGAATACAGTACTACGTTTGGCTTCTTGAATTACTCACAAACCCTTTTCAAAGGAGCCCCTACAATCATTCTACTAGCATAATTAGGTTATATGGAAGAGCACCTTTCCCTTTGTTACTTTTGTCTTTCTGTAGTGTGTTACATTCCGATCAAGGAAGCAATGTTTGATTGTCCGATGGATCCGTTCACTGTATGATTGGCCTTTTGATCATCGTTTATGTAACTCATTATGGAATACCAAAGCCATTTTAACACATTGTAATACAACACAACACTACGGTTGGCTTCTTGAATTACTCACAAATGCCTTTCAAAGGAGCCCCTATAATCACATTACTAGCATAAGGGTACATGAAGCCGCATTTTACATGGCTAAGTGTAGGGTAACTCTGCTGACCAAAGCAGGCGTAAGCCCCTCCAAAAAGGGACTGGAACCGCTCCACATATATCTCCTTCGGAACGAGTGTTTTATTTACTCTTGATTTAATGGTTTATTTATTCAGTTAAACGTGTTGATAAATTTTCTTCATGCAAGGGTTTATTTGTGGGGAGAGCTAGAGGAATTCAAAGCCCACAGTGTAGCTTTAATGTGGGAAGTAGGGTGAACTTTCTTGGGAAGAGTGCCCGGAGTACTCAAGTTAGCCGTAAATCACAGAAACGTGGTGGACTCCTCTATGTTAAGTGCCTTGGCGACAAAATTCTGGTGGCAAATAGAGGAGAAATAGCTGTTCGTGTGATTCGTACTGCTCATGAGATGGGAATACCCTGTGTTGCAGTTTACTCAACCATAGATAAGGATGCACTCCACGTGAAACTGGCTGATGAATCAGTTTGCATAGGTGAAGCACCAAGCAGTCAATCGTAAGTCTCACAAGTGGTTTGCTAGTTGTTATGCTTGAAACATTGTTTTAACTATCAATAATTGTTCATACTGTTTGATAGTGGTTAATGTGTTTGTTTTTGTTGTCTTTGTTTGGTTATAAATATTATTCCTAGCATGATGGTAGGTGGTTGTCATCACAATTTTGGTTCATGATCTGTTTTCTCAAGTAGTTGGGGTTTCGTCTGCCCATATGAGAGGCTGTTTCTTTGGTTCATTGCATGCTTGTTGAGAATGTTGGGTTGCTTCTCACCTAAAGACTGATATTAAATGGTAGAACTTATCAAATAACAGGAACAACAGGGGTAAAATAACTAACTTGTTGAGATTATTTGCAAATAAAAAGAAACTTTAGATTCTTTGCAATTTCTAAGTACCCAGGGGTTATTTGGTGGCCGTCTAGAAAGACAGGTTAAAGTTTGAATCTGTCAGAAGGTGTGCTGTTGAAATGGGAATCTTCTCATGTAGGCTGGCTGCATGGCTGTTCTTGTGGAAGGAGTTGTGTCGGAATATGCACCATTTCTACTTCCTAATTCAGAAAAGACTTAATGATACTTTCTTAATAAAATAAGCGAGAAAAGATCCTTGAATTTTCTTGCCCGTATCTTCTTTACTTCTATTGCAACTTCAAATAGCGTTGTATGGTCTGAGTTGTTTCATGATAAGATCTTCTTCAGAAAGCTTGTGTAAAATTGATATGGCATCAATCACAGGGGACCTCATTCCAAAACCTTTAAAGAACTGTACCCCTACGCACAGTGTTTGATATTTCACAAGACTCAAGAAAACACTCTGTTTGTTTGATGTGATAGAGATGAGGGATCTGTGAGATATAAATAATAAAGTTATCCCTCTCTCTGACAACTTAAGCTTTTAGATGTGTTGGTGGTTAACAATCTAATGGGATCCAAGAACTATTGTACTTTGGTCCACGGAGTACTGGAATCTTGCACAGCACTGACACTGAATCTTTCCGCTGTAATGTCTCTGTATAGTTTTCTTTCTTAGCAGTGGCGGAACTAACCTGTTTTATACTGTTTCCATATCTCTTCTCAACTCCTGTTCATTTCTGGTTCCAGAACTAGTGGTATTGGTTATGATTTGAGATTACATTTCTCTGGCCAATCTTGTGGGATCGGTGTTTCACAATGTACTAAGCAATGGCACGAAGTACAGCAAATCCAGTTGAAAAACTTATCTTGCTAGGGGTTCCTCTTTTCTCATGTATTTTCCCGTAGGAGTAAATGTATAACAGGACACTGTTGATGATGTGTGAATATTTGCATTGGACTTACAGGTACTTGGTGGTCTCAAACGTGCTTTCTGCCGCTGTCAGTCGAGGTTGTACAATGTTGCATCCTGGATATGGCTTCCTTTCTGAGAATGCAGTTTTTGTTGCAATGTGCAGGGAGCATGGAATCAACTTTATTGGTCCCAATGTAAGGGCTTCAAATGCTTTTTTTTCTTTAAGTCAATATGATTTAGATCTTAGTTTCTGGAGTGAGAATGCTAGTGTCATTTAGATATTAAAGGCGCTGTACTTGGATTTAGAGCTTCTAACTCATGATAAGAGTATTTACCTATTTTGTCTACGGCTGTTATTGTTAGTTATAGTTATCATCACTATTTTGTACGTGTTGTCCTAGTTTGTCATTTTTTTTATTACCTCGATAATTATAAGCATTAATTTTTAGTTGAGTTTTGTGCGTGTTCGTTGTTGTGGGTTGGGGTGGGTGTGGGGGGGTTGTTGGCGAAGAATGGGGATAGGAAACTTCTAATGGTAAGAGAAACTATGGGGTTTTTCCTAGTTATAGCCCTATGTCGTTTTGATTGGTTTTTGTTAGAAGTTTTCTTTCATGCACACTCCAATAAGCTATCAATTCTGTACCTATATAATGGTCTAAAATCCAAGGTGATGTGAATTTGACAAGTACTTGTACGAGGGTCTAAATCCAAATTGATGCACTATTACTGGTCCCTTTGGCTTATATGGGTATGTTGTTGAGGTCAATGGAAAAATAGTTCTCCCCTAATCTTGTGTCTATTTTGCTCCTAAACACTCTAAGGCTATGTTTGGATGGTCGAGGCCTAAATGGAGAAGAGAATCTTATTATTAGGAATCTATACATTGAATACATAATCCTAGTCAAGTGTTTGGATAATTCGTGAATCTTATCCTTATTAAGCAAGCCTTTTATTTCCGAATTGTACTTCAGGAAGATCAACTTTTGTTTGAAAGAGACTCCAGCATCCAACTTTAGTAGGTAATTAGAAAAACTTCCCTATTCCCAGTTGTTCTGAATGGTGGAATTATTGGGACTGGATTGCATTCTAGCTCCTCTCAAGAGTTAAAGATTCATGTAATACAGTCACGGGCTTCCAATCTTTAGTGATGAAAGAAGTGGAATTTTACAGACCAAGACCAAAGTGTCACAAAAACACACTTCAGGAAATTGTAGATGTATTTAATAAATAATTCTCTAAATAAATTAGACCACTGTTTGAAACTTGACCATTTTGACTAGAATTGAAGGTTTAGGACCAAAATCAACAACTGACCTTGGAGGCCATAGTGACATGGATCGCAAAACTTGGGTCCAAATTTAAAGTTTATTTCTTCCTTCCTAGAAATTCCAAGGATACAATTTACCTTGTCAAAAAGCTATAGCTCTCCACCTCACAAGGCTCATAACTTCATTCTTAAACCTCGGTTTTCTTAATCAAGACTCGACTCCCAAAGATTGTTTTTTATTATGTTCAGTTCTCTTACCAGATAGTTGTTTTTACTGCAAATCTGCAATAAACAATGTGGGAAAGTTTCTTGGCTGCCATTACACAATGAGTCAGTGTATATTTTGACCACATACCAGCATCCCGTTTAGTGTTGGGAAAGTTACATGACAGTCTTTGAACCATGCTCCAAGGTTCTTGTGAATTTTACAAGGAAGAATGCAATAGGGGAGGGGACAGGAGGAACGTAGGAAACCAGTGGATTACACTGACATGATGAATGATATTTTTGAACTTATATGCTCACTGGGAAAAAAATTGAGTACAATGTTCTGATGAATATATTATGTTTGAGATGATTAAATATATTGAAGAAAAAAAATATATTTGGAGCAAGTAACGCACCACTGCACCAAAGATCGTTGTAGAGATGGAGATGAAATGTAGATCTATTTGGGTATTTTAGGGTTTTAAACCTCTAATTGCAATTTTGACCAATATATTATGTATAATAACATATTTGGTCCCTAAAAATTAAAAAGATTAACAAATTTAGCCCCGCTATGTCCCAATCCGTGTCCTCCCGAGTTCTCGCCTTGTCCCCTGCGTGTCCCCCCTCAAAAGATAAATTAAATTAATTGGACACGCCAAATGGTGTGTCCCGTACGTTTTTTGGCGTGTCCGTGTCCCCAAAGTGTCCGACACGGGTACGGGCACCTTCGAGGAGTGTCCATGTTACATAGCATTTAACCATCATACTAATAGGATCTTTCATTTATCCCTTAGAAAATAATACCATTGGCTCCCTTAAATTGCTTAAGACCCCTCTTATTGGAATATTTCAAAACTTGCCCTGTTTTAAGCCTAAAAAAACTAAGCAAGGCTCTGTTTCTCGCGCAAATGCCCAAAAACTGTGTCATGCAGTGAATTTTTCTATTCTTTCTATTTTTTGTGTGCTTATTATTAGAAACTATTGTTAAAGTGTACATGATGAATTTCTCTATGTAGTGACGATGTCAAGTTCAATATCATCTCATTGAGCTCAACTGTGGGAGTATTTTCAAAGTTGTGCTTAATAGGGGCCCCACAGTTTCATTCGCGCATCAGCCACTGCATATATGTGATATTTGTTTCATTGTTTGTCTATGAACTGTCCAAAAGTTTAAGCCCTTAGGAAATGGCCCAACAGTTTTGAGAATCAAAAGAAGAAGAAATGACAATGTATATCAAGTTATACAACACCTTCCCTTTCGTGCAACCCTATCTTGCATGGGGTATGGAAATATCCATACATAGAGTGAAACAAACGCAAACATGAACATCAAGATAGAAATGGGAAACAAATGAAAAGGAGAGACTTAAATCCAAGAGCTCCTAGAAAGCCAAGTTCTGATAAAATGTTAGATATCCTGGGTTTAAGTTGCTTGGCAGTGAGCCCAACAATCTATTTCAGCTCTATCCAACAGTGGCACTACTATGCTCTGCCCTTTTTTTTGCATATACAAAATGGATATCATTTTTCTTTTTCAGTTTATCTGAGTAAGATTCAGGCGAGAAGAGTTATCATATTCAAAATTCTTAACTCTTGGAAATGAAAATATGTCCTTGTATGGCAAAGGATTTGAAATTCGGGTCTTATGAATTTGCAGCCTGACAGTATACGTCTCATGGGTGATAAATCAACGGCAAGGGAAACAATGAAGAATGCTGGTGTTCCAACTGTACCTGGCAGTGAAGGATTGTTGCAGGTATCTGTAATTTGGCATTATGAGACTGTAATAAAGATTAAATAATCTATTTGTTGATCTTCTTGGTGAAAATAATTGTGATTATAGAGCACAGATGAAGCTGTTAAGCTTGCGGAAGAGATTGGCTTTCCGGTGATGATCAAGGTACTTTTTATTTATAGAACTTAAATCTTCTGTACTAAATAATGGGTTGGAACTGCAATCCAGGCTGATAAATTTCGTTCTTGGCGTAGTCGAGCCATCTGTATTTGTGCAATATATAGTGGTGGTCTTACACCTATTCCTATAATGAAATTTATTCATCACCTTGGTTGGTTTTTATTGTTTTGATGGGGAACTTAATGAAATTAGTCGTTTATCAGTAGCACGTGCGATGCCACTTTGGGTGGTCAGGAGTGTTTCTCCCTTTAGTACATAGAAAAAGTCGGCAGCATTTTTGCTAAATCAATTGTTATGTCTTTGGATAAAAATCAGACAAGCTCTTCTGGCTCCTAGTGTTCATAAGGGGATGGTATTACAAAGTAGGGGTGTAAGTAAAAACCGGTAAATGTAAATCGAACCAAACCGGAAAACCAAACTGAACCGGTGGTTTGGTCTGGTTTTTTAGCTAAATTGGTTCGGTTTTGGTTTTGTAGCCCTAAAAACCAGACTGGACCGAATGGGACCGGAATTAAAAAAAACTCACTATTTTTTGTATTTTTTTGTAATATGTATTTTTTATATTGGATTTGGCCCCTTAATATTCAAAATACTTGTTTTAGAATTAAAAAATTAATTTTTTGATTCACATTTGGCTTGATCTAACCAAACTGAAAACCGGACCGAACCAAACCAAAACTGAAGAAACCGAACCGAACCAAACCGATTTCGTTTCTGTTTGCGGTTTGAAAAACTGTAAAACGAAATTTCCAGTTCGGACTTCCTTCCGGTTTGGGCCAAACTGGACTGGTTACACACTCCTAACAATAATGGGAATTATACTGTGAGTCTTCAATGGAAGCACCACGAGCTTTCTTTTATGATTCTTCTTTTCTTGCTTGCGTTCATGCTTGGAACTTTAGTCACTCTGGTGCAAATCACATCGTCTACAGTTGAATAATTTGGTTGTGGAGCATTAGACATTGAAGGCTAAATTAGTAGTTTAGAAGGCTTGGCCTTTTATTCCCATTTGAACACCTTTTGGTGCTTGTTCAGCCAAATTTTATATACCCTCCGTGGCCTGCAGAGATGAATAATCATTATCTTTTTTATTGTTTTAATTACTGCGATCAAAATGTGTGGGTTGGCATGTGGAAATCTCTGAAAGGTTGAATCTTATTGGATTTCCAAACTCTCGAAATGCAGGTATTGATGACGGTTGGATGTATTCTGGAACTTGTTATATATTGTGGTTGAATATTCGTATGTCCTGCTTGATTGTGGGGATTCGGGGAATAAGTGTGTTTTATTACAGTAGGGTTGTAATAATAATTTTAATACTTTATTCCCATTCTCTCTCCAGTATGACTGTGTGATCAAGTGAACCATATCATTATGTGCTTCCATTTATAATTGCATGGGAGATTGTGTGAATTTATACTCTCTGTTTTGAAGGCAACAGCAGGCGGTGGAGGACGTGGAATGCGTCTTGCAAACGAACCTGATGAGTTTGTGAAGTTGTTGCAGGTATTTCCCTTGATGGAAGTTAGCTTCCAACTCACTAATTGGTCCTCTTTTACAAAGGATTTCTGGGTTCTCTGCATGTGCAATCTGTTACAAAATTAAATTTAACTGAGCAATACTTCTAATGGTATACAAGTTGTCCCTCGAGCTCTTTGGTCTTGTTGGTTTAATTGAAATAGTGAAGGAATATGTTACGGCATAGGACAAGTAATCCTGTTGGATTCATAGTGGAGGAATTAGATTTTTTTTGTTCAGGAGTATATAATGGGAGAAGGTGGTGCCACCCTTATACAAAAGAGACGGCCACATGAGAGAATAACCTATACACTGACAAATGTATCAAAAAGCTCTACAAAGTCTAAAAATTGGTCAAGAGAGGAATTTTGCTTGCTCGACAACATGCTAACAGAATTACTAAGGACTGTTGTTGTGAAACTAGAGAAATGAGAATTGTATTATTGAGTTATTATGTTACAAGGGCCAGTACATCAATATATAGAGAAAACCTAGAAACCCTAGGTAACCCTAATTACATGAAAGGTCAATAATACCCTTGCAACTAAACATTAATAACAACTTAACCATTACTATTCTAACACTCTTTTATTTATAGATGAGATTAGGGTTAACCTAATGGGCTCTAACCACCTAGGCCCATTAGGGTTAACATAACCTAATCTATCCCACATAACAACTAACACTCCCCCTCAAACATATGATGCGAGCATGGAGAGCATTATGGGTTTGCCAACATGAAAAAGAGATGCTCCAACTGATGTCTTTGACAACTTCGATTCTCCAACGAAAAAGAGATGCTCCAACTGATGTCTTTGACAACTTCGATTCTCCAACGACTTCAATTCTTCAACAACTTTAATTCTTTGACAACATTAATTTTGGTACCCAGTAGAATATAACTAACAAAGGAATATGGGACAAGTTCTCCCCCTCACGTGCGAACCCCAAATCGCACGGGAAGAGAGAAACAAAGAATCCAACTAGGATCACAACAAGGTGCCACACGGCACAACTTGGGGCCACTTGGCACACCAAACGGGGATTTAACAACCAACCAACAAAAGAAAGACTTGTCCATAAATTCACCAAAAGTCTAAACTGCAGGGACCAAAATCAAATATTGCAAAGTTTGGGAATCAAACTATAATCAAAACAAACTTGAGGGGCAACCGACAACAATGAGGGAGCAAGGGGGGTGCGGCCCACAACAGCAGATCAGGCCCACAACACAACCAAGGGGCTGGAGCAACCAACGCCTAAAACGAAACAGGTTAGGGTAGAAGACTGACGAGGGTACCACAAGATTCAAACAATAGACCCAGGCGGAAGCAGGCGGCTGACCAGGTGGAATGGCTAGCACCAGGCGGCTGACCAGGTGGCTGAAGTCAGCAAACAACAGACAACAACAGCAACAGACCAGAGGTAGACGGCAGATCAGAAATAGACCGGAAGTGAACCAGAGGCAGGCGAGCCAACGAAAGGCGGCTAGCAAAAGGCTTAACAGAACTAGAGATAACGAACTCAAACAGAGGCAACGGAACCACAGGCAAAAGCAAACAACAGAGGACCCTGATGCAACCGGCGGACGGTGGCAAGGCATAAGCCGCCCGCCGGAAAGCGAGTATTCCACAGGCCTAGATCTTATGCTCTGATACCATGTTGTGAAACTAGAGAAAGGAGAATTGTATTATTAAGTTATAATGTTACAAGGGGCCAGTACATCAATATATAGAGAAAACCTAGAAACCCTAGGTAACCCTAATTACATGAAAGGTCAATAATACCCTTGCAACTAAACATTAATAACAACTTAACCATTACTATTCTAACACTCTTTTATTTATAGATGAGATTAGGGTTAACCTAATGGGCTCTAACCACCTAGGCCCATTAGGGTTAACATAACCTAATCTATCCCACATAACAACTAACAACTGTCAATGCCATTGAACTGGCATTGGTTCCTCTCTTGCTAAATAAGACGCATCAAGTATAAAGGCGTCATCATGCAAATGCAGCAAATCTTCCTAAGCTGGCTTCTTGTCCTTGCCGCTTTCCAAAAATGAAGGAAGAATCACTTCGGCTGAAAACACACTTTGAATACCAAAGCAAGAAAGAATGGAGGTCCAAAGCTCCCAAGCTTCTTGACAGTGCAAAAGAAGGCGTTTCATCGATTGCCCATCATGCTTACACGTACTACACTAATAACAATAATTATTTTTCTTAGAATCAAAGGATTTTATCTTGAGCCTCATACCAAACAAAGAAAGCAACATTCGAAGGAGCATGAGATCCCTAAATGCCTTCCAAGGAAATGGAGAATTGTAGCTCTACAAAGTGCTTGATAATAAGACTTCACTCGAAAAGATCCAAATGCCTCCAATCTCCACTTGAACATCCTCTCGGGTCTCAACCATCAAAAACAAAACCACAACAGCTATAGAGTCTCTCCACGAGAGTCATCAAGACATCCTATTCTCAATCTTGCACCTTCCTACGAAGCCTAATATCTGATACCACACCACTCTCGCATGTCTAATAATCTATTCACAACCAACGTGTGAATGTTCGGAAAGGCATCCTCCAACCTTTTTGCTCCACCAAACATGAAACCAAATGATTACCCCACTACCATCCCCACCTAAGACATTAGAAAAAATGCAAAATACTCTAAATCCTTTCTAATACCTTTCCAAAGGCTTACCAAGTTTGACAAAGCTACCTCTCATGAGGTCCCATCAACCCAAGACTCCCATACGTTGAGACCACCACCTTCTTCCACCATTTGTCCCTCTCACAAACAGATCACCACAACCACTTAGCTCATAAAGCTTCGTTGAAAAGCCTTAGTTTTATAATGCTCATACCTCCATCTCTGATAGGTGCACATGTCTGCCAATCCACTAAATGGTTCTTGAACTCTTCCCCTAACCCATTCCCCATAAGGAATCTCTCTAAAACTTTCCCCCTTTGCCAAAATATTGTTTCTTCCACTCCACTAGCCTCTTTGAATTCTTTCCACACCATGACCCCAAACTGCCCTAGCCGTGAAAGGGCTACCAAATTGTAAACGCCAACAAGTAGAGGGGAAAGACCCCACTCCGCAGCCTTTGCTAGAAGCTAGCTCATCAATATTCCCCATAGGCAAAATCTTTGACTTCCTGTAATTAAGTACAGGGCCTGATACCGCCTCAAAGCAAGCATTTGCACATGCGATACTGTAATTAGGTTGCATCTGCTCCACAAAAAACAAGGTGTAATCAACATAGAGTAAGTGAGGCACGACTTTCTCCGAACCATCAACTCTCACAATAAAAAAGTCCTCAAAGAAACCTCCCTTCAGCGCCCTACCAATCAGACAGCTTAGAATTCCATTACAAGAATGAAAAGAAATAGAGACAGAGGATCTTTTTTTTTTTTTTTGTCAGCAAAAATTAAATACTTGTATAAATAATGTAGGAGACAAAATATAGAATATCTAAACAAGATGCCTACCGAGATAGTAAACCAAAGAAGGAAAAATACATGAGGAAAAACTGCCAAGGAGAACATTAATTCCTACCTCCTTCCCATAGAAAACATTCTCCCCAAAACCTGTCTTGACGTAAACCTCTCTCTGTCTAAGAAAACATGCTAGAGCCCCATTAGCTAAAATAAAAAATCTCACCGAAGAAATGCATGATTTGATTCAACTCTTTCGTTGCTCTCCAAAACCCGTCTTGAAATTCTTGATTTACGTGATCTTATGCCTTCTCGATATTTAGTTCGCAAGCAACCTTTGGCTCCTCAATTTGGCAACACCATGTTTAGGATATGTCTTATACCCCCACCCCTCAAACTCAGAAGGCAAGTGTAGAGAGCATCCAGAGTTTGCTCAGGAGGAAACGGAGGCGAGCAATAGTGTGGGTCTTCGTAAAGAAATTGGCCAACTGTAGCAAGGATGAGATAAAGAGCAATTCTATAGTGCTTGACTGAATCTAGCACTCCTCCGTCAAACTCTATTTTGGTCCAGTTGTTCTATGTGACGGATTTCACTTGTTGTGTTAGCTTTATGATATTCAAGTCGACAAAAACTCCTTTGTGTTTTGATCTTTTGAGATCTTCCTTTAGCAGTTTTAACTTTCTAGCAAAAAATGCTCCGGTATCCTCCACAACATCCGAACCTTGAAGGAACTAATGATGCTACATCCCCAAGTTGTATAGCCCTTGCTTTATGGGATAAAATTTTGGAGGGATCTTTCATGGTTCATTCTAGCTGCAAAAGTTCTAACCAGACTTGGGACATGTGGTCCTCTTCAATTCATAGTCCAATCCAATGGTCCAGACAAACAAACCCAATTTAAGCATTAGTAGTTGCCGTTGCCTATAGGATAATTTTTTTTACATCCGCGCTTGAAAGGCTGTTGCGTTTCTATAAGCGCTTTGTGTATTTGTTTTAGTGTTCTGCAGTTTATATGTCGACACATTTCTCGCGTGGGAGATATTTATGCATGCTTTGTGAAAGAATGACTTTTATGAGAGATCCTCTTATTACAAGTGCATTTTGATCATCTTTATGGTTGTATTCATTCAAATTGTTTCCAACACATTTGGAAGAGCGGATTAGTTGATTAATGAGCAATTGTTTCCAAGGCATTTAATTGAACAAATTAGTAAATTCGTGCTTTCCATGTATTTGCTACAAGTCTTGGTAAAAATCGTTAGTCTTTACGGTTGACTTTACATGTTGAATTCAAATTGGTTGTTTCCACAGGCAGCTAAGAGTGAGGCTGCAGCTGCATTTGGAAATGACGGTGTTTATCTAGAGAAGTACATCCAAAATCCAAGGCACATTGAGTTTCAGGTATTGTTTCTCTCTTTAGGGTTTGTTCCGAATTCAAGGAATTATCTTGTATTTTTCTTCATACTTTTATAGGTAGCATTCTTGAAAGTTATTTTTTTATTCCTCTGTAATGTAAGGTGATTACCACAAAAGGACCCGATGTTGGTTATATGGCCGAGATCTACTGAATAATAATTGGAAATATGCGTGGAAGAAATTGCACTAGTAGTAGATCGAAATCTATAGTTGCACGAAGCGGGAGCTGGGAGAAAGTGGATATAAAAGAATTTAAGATTTTGAGTGTCCATAGGATCGTGTGTATATATATATGAATATGTATAGGATTATTCTGGTAGGCTTCTAGTATACATCGTATTTAGTAATTGGTGTTAACAATAATTTTTTCTTTTCATTACAGTCGGACTGAATACTTGAGAGCAAATTTGAGTTAATTTTTTTCTAGCATCTTATTTTTACTTTTTATATTCTCTTGCTTGGTAGCTCTTTTTCTGTCTTTCTGGGAATCATTCGCGTGAGTGATTCTATGCTAGTTGGGAACACACTCCTTTCTTGATGGGAGCGAGCTTCCTAGGAGCATCTAATTTGAGAACTCGGAAGCGAGGTTCTGGGATGTCACCCAAATAGAAGGATCCTTCAACTAAGATATGAACCATCTAATTGCTTACAAGACTATCCATTAAATTTGATTTTCTAAGTGGAGAATCAAATCATTGTGTGCTTGACATCAATTGGCGAATGCTTAGTGTCAAATCTCGTTTAACTAGTTTCAGCCATTTTTGTACTGAAAAATTGCTAATGTAATAACCCGTCTTGGATACTATTGGCATGCCTATTGAAACTTATTACTCCTTCATTGTGACATGGACGACCATTTTATCCAAAGGAAATTTTCATTAAAGAACTTTTTTATTGGGTAATTATCATTAAAGAACTAGTTTGCACAAATAACAAAAATCCAAAAGATTAAGTTGTTAGATATAGAAGTCCAACATTATATTAAGTCATTACTCGTTATACACCCAAGCAATTTGGGATTCCACAATGTGGTATTCCTAACCACCCCTTGAGGGCCATCACGTGCAACCTCATTTTTAGTCTCTCTTTAGGGATGTTGGTAGCTAATTTTTAATTATGATGTGGGTTGGTATGGGCTTGACTCTGCTCATATCAATAATTTTGTATCCAACCCAAAAGTTTAGGGTGTGTTTGGAAAAAAAAATTAGAGTAATATTTGTGAAACGTGTTTGGAAAAAAAGTTCCCAAACATTTGTTTATTTATTTGCCCGATTACCATTATATCATCATGTTTGTTAATGATTAATACATTAAATAGCCACATTTGATCCCTTTTGGTCGTGTTCGACATTGTTTATTTGATTCTTTTTTGGTCATGTTCTTTAAATTTTATTTTTTAAAAAAATTTAAAAATTTACTGTTGGCTTAAAAAAATAATTCGAGATTAACTGGGAATTCGAAATTTTAAAATAAAAGTTTGTGTTAACAAAATATGTGCACAAAGCACAAAAAAAGAAATTTTGTTTTAAAACACAATACTCATTTAAAAATATAAAAATAATTTAACTCCCAATTTTTTTATGAAACACTTGCACCAAACAATATCTCAGAATTTTTTTCCCAAAAATTATTTTAGAAACACTCAATTGAACACAGCCTTAATCTATTAGGCAGGGAAGTCCAGCATTATATGAAGCCATCACCCATTTCAAACCCAAACAATCTATTGATCTTTTCGCCTACTCTCCTTATTGTCAAACACTGGTGCAGTTTGTCATGCATTTGGGCTTGGACGGGGTGAATTTGAACCTGGACTCCTCTCCTATTGGATATGCATCTGAATTGGGCCCATACTTTCACACTAGGTAAGCCTTTGGTCATAGTAGTGAAAAGTAATAGATCGATATTCACAGGGAGGTGCCGAGAATCTATAGCGATGTCTTCTCAAGCCAAAGAGTGGTAGATCAAAACTTAGTCTGTAGTGGGAAGTAGGCCCAAAATTTGGTTCACACATGAAGGCGAGATTTTTGGAACATGGGTAAGTAAAGTTGGAGCCCACATTGCTTGGAAATAGAGTTTAGTAGTTTGAATATGCGTCGGACAAACTCAGTCATAATTCATTGAGGGGACGTGGGAGCGGGAGCGAGAACACAACTGGAGCTCAAATGGATCAATTCTAAAAATTTGTGGTATTTAGAATGTCTACGAGCATCAAATTTCAATGATTTATCCTATTTATTATCTATTTTAAATAATAGTTAGGCAGGAGTTATGTGTTTTATAGTTTGATGTTTGTACACAAACTAGTTTAAGTAATTAAATACGAATAATTAATTCATTAATGGAAGTGGATCAGTGGCTGGTGTTTTTCTATCAACAGTGATGCAATTTCGATACCTGGAAAATATTGGCTATAATGCATCATATGGTGCTGAAGTTGTTTTGTGTGCTATTGGAAGACAAAACAGACGTGTGTTCAAAGTAGAGATCACCTGACCTGCATAATGAGAGATTTATGTGCTTGCCTCTAGAAGTTTGCCACATGTGAGACTAGCATTGAGTAACGTTTAAATTAGTGTGCGTAGGAAGAGTCAATGCTGGAGTTATTATATACAATCCACGGGTTTTGTACAGATTACATAAAAAGATTCTAATGAGCAATCTACCTAGTTGATGCTCACTATCCACGAATTTATGACTAAGGATGTAGTTACTCTTTTGGAGTGCGTTTGAGTTCTAAACAATGTGCAGTGAGCCTTTGGCAATTTTGGGTCCTTGATTCTCCCATCTGGCTTGTGCCCCTCTACTGGCTGCAGAGTACGCATATGATGGCACAAGCTCAGTACCCCAACGAAGTGGCATTGGAGCTAGGGTTTGAGAGACATTTGGGGAAAACTCTTTTACATATCAATTGATTCCATTTTTGTTTATGCAACAAGTGTTCTTTGCTTCAGTGTGACTCCTATGTTACCTCTCCACATGGGAGTTGGGGTCCACGTGGAGGGGAGACTAAGAGCTTGTTCCACATCAGGCACTTATTACCTCTAAAACTAGCATACGAGTCTGGCAGCCTCTCTACTCATTGCCAATTGGCAATTGGTGTTTTGGTGGACGCTTTAACAGATCTCAGTACAAAATATTCCCGTCAGTAACAGCTGTTAGGGAATGGTCATATCTTATTAGGAGATAATATCTAACATAGCATTGATGCATTATTTTTTGAGAGATGGTCCCACAGGTTGGTGACATGCTTTAATACTGATGTGAGGTTATAGATCAACTAAAATCGTTCCTTCGAGTATACAAAGTTATATCTAGGGGGAGATTAACCTATGTTATTGCGTTATTCTTTTGGATATGTAAACTATGCAAGAAGATTAAATGCCAATAAGTATGAGGGGTGCGAATGTAACACTTGATCTTTTTTCGATCCATTGGTTCACTTTGAGAACATTATTGGCTTGTACAGGTTCTTGCAGACAAGTACAGTAATGTAGTTCACTTTGGAGAGCGTGATTGCAGTATTCAGGTATCTTCAACTACCTCATGTGCCTCTTTATGTAGTACATTTTCCATTCTGAAAATCATATAACTTCCTAAACTCTTTACATCTCAAACTAGTTAAGTGCGAGTTAGATATCCACCCGTTTTCCAAAGAAGATAATTAAATGGGGTTAAACTTCCAGTTAATAATCAACATGTTGAAGTTTGGAACCAGTCAAACTAGTTAAGTGCGAGTTAGATATCCACCCATTTTCCAAAGAAGATAATTTAATGGGGTTAAACTTCCAGTTAATAATCAACATCTTGAAGTGTTAGCGTATCTTAGCGTATCTTGGTTGATTGTGATTTGATTGTGATTTGATTTGATTCTAATTATGTAAATCTTAGATTGTAATTAGGTTGGTTGATTTATTTCCGTAATTAGGTTCTCTCCCTGTATATATTGAGGAACCATTGTACAGTTTAAGTATAATACAAATTGATTCAGTTTACATGGTATCAGAGCGTTACCAGCCTCTTCCGCTGCCATCGTCCGAGATTTCTCCGACTGGCCATTTTCCGACTACCTAGGGTTACCCGTAGTCACAGTGACAGGGTTTACCCATTGTCCCGCTCCGACACCCATCGTCTGTTGTTATTCACCATCACCATCTTCCATCATCTGGTCGACGTTTTTGGCTGGTCTTAATTCTGATCGCCAGACGACCAGTTTGCCTACCAGACGCCATCCGACTGGTCTTCCCCCTCCGACGACTGGTCTTCCCCCCTCCGACGCCGTCGCCTCGCCCTGGTCATTGTTCGCCTGGGCTTGATTATGATTGCCAGCCGCTGTTCAGACGCCGTTCAGACGCCGTTCCCTGGTCCGATCAGACCTTCTCTCTGGGTTGCCGATCAGACCCAGCCCAGCGATCAGACCTTGCTGCCGATCGAAAACCCTAGTCTCCGGTACCAGCCGGATCAGACCTTGCCCAGCGATCAGACCCAACCAAGAGGCTAGTCTCCTTGTTGCCGGCCGATCAGACCTTGCCCAGCGATCAGACCGTGCCGACTAGTCTCCTTGCTGCCGGTTCTCTCAGGTTCGACTAGTCTCCTTGTTGCCGGCTGGGATCTCTCTGGTCTCTCTGGTCTCTGATCTCTCTGGTCTCGTCAGGTATCTCTCTTCTGATATCTCTCTAATTTGTTGGTCAAGTTCTCTCGGGTCGTGATTATCCTGCTGAAAAATTATGTCTGAGGAACAAATTGATGCACCGAAAGTAGAGATGAATGAAGCATTAGGTACACAGTATACCCCTGGCCAGTTTATTAAGACCTTGGATAGTGCCCCTGTGGATATTTGTCAAATTAAATTGGATGGAACAAATTATATGCTTTGGTCACGATCCTTTACATTGGCTATCGAGTCCAAAGGAGTGTCAGAGTTTATTGAGGGTCCTGTTCATCCACCTACAGATGCATTGGAACTTAAAAGGTTTAAAGCCCAGCGATCTCTGGTTATGACATGGTTGTTCAATTCTATGAAACCTGATATCCGTAATCCGTTTTTGTTACTTGAGAATCCATACAAAGTTTGGACAACTGTTTCTGGTATGTACTCTCAGCAGGGCAACGATGCTCAGTGTTTTGAACTGAGAAAGCGACTCCGTTCTATGGAGCAAAATAATCGCCCAGTTGCTACATATTATGCTGAGCTGTGTGGAGCATGGCAGGAATTTGATTTTTATCAGGGGTTTCAAGCTGCGTGTGAAGCTGATGCTGCTAAGTGGCTTAAACGGATTGATAAAGAGCGTGTTTATGACTTCCTGGCTGGCCTTGATAGGGAGTATGATCAGATTAGAGTGCAGGTATTGGGCCGTGTTCCATTTCCTTCCCTGGCGGATGCATATGCCATTGTTCAGCAGGAGGAGAGTAGGCGAAGTGCTATGCTGACTCCACCTACTTCTGAGCATTCTGCTTTAGCTGCTATACCTTATCCTAGTGTTGGGCAAGGATTCGGATCTCCACAGAGTGGAAAGGTACAGGTTGGAAATCATGGTGGATCTAGTGGAATGCGTAAATGTGATTATTGTGATGGGACCAATCACACCAGAGACACCTGTTGGAAACTACATGGGCGTCCTCCTCGTAACACAGGAGGTGGACGGCGTGGTGGTGGTGGTCGTGGCCGCGGTTATGGACGCTCTCATGGCCAGGCTCACTTCACAGAGTCTGCAGCTGTTACTGTGATTGATCCCGAGCCGATTATTGGGGTTCAGCCACGTGATGAGTCTCATGGGGGTCTTTCTCAGGGGGAATTGCAGGCTATCAGGCGTCTTCTGTCAGCGAGGGCTGAGTCTTCATCTACTGTAGCCCCTACTTCCACATTCCCTACACCAGCTCCTGCTTCATCATATTTTGCTAATTCAGGTATATTGTCCCGTGCTTTTACAGCTTCTTCTTCCACTCCTTGGATTATAGACTCTGGTGCTTCAGATCATATGACAGGTTGTTCCTCTGTTTGTGATTCCTACTTCCCTTGTTCTGGTAAGGATAAAGTTAGAATTGCAGATGGATCATTCTCTGCCATTTCAGGGAAAGGTTCTGTTCGTTATTCTCCCTCCATTTCCCTATCCTCTGTTCTACATATTCCAAATTTTGCCACCAATCTACTATCTGTTAGTAGTTTTACACGGTTTGCCAATTGCTCTATAACTTTCTTTCCTACTCATTGTGTATTTCAGGAACTGAAAACGGGGAAGGTGATTGGCAGTGGTAAAGCACATGGTGGCATCTACTATCTGGAGAATGCTCCTTGTCCTCAACCATCAGTATCATGTGGTCAAGCTTTACAAGCTGATACGGGTTCATCTATATCCTTATTGCACCAGTGGCATCGTAGATTGGGTCATCCCTCTTTCGGGATTTTAGAGAAACTTTTTCCTGCTTTAATTAAGTCTTGTCCTAGGAGTCAATTTTTTTGTGAAGCATGTGAACTTGCTAAACATAAACGCTCATTCTATGCTCCTATTAATAAAAGAAGTGATTCTCCTTTCACGATTATTCATTCTGATGTTTGGGGTCCTTCCCCCGTTACTTCCTTGAAGGGTTATAGATGGTTTGTCACTTTTATTGATTGTCATTCTCGTATTACTTGGGTGTATTTACTTAAGACTAAAAACGAAGTTTTTTCGTGTTTCAAATCATTTCATAAAATGGTATACACCCAATTTGACACAAAAATTAAGATTCTCCGTAGTGACAACGGTACTGAATACATTGATAAAAATTTTCGTGCATATCTTGATGAACATGGCATTCTTTTCCAAACAACATGCGTTGATACCCCATCCCAGAATGGTGTTGCCGAACGGAAAAATCGCCATCTGGCTGAGGTAGCACGCTCTCTTATGTTTACCATGAAAGTTCCTAAATATTTTTGGGGCGAGGCTATTTTAACTGCTGCATATCTCATTAATCGCATGCCATCGAGTGTGCTCCAGTTCAAAACACCCATTGAATGTTTGCCTAGCACGTGTCACACCACACCTATTCCTCCACGTGTTTTTGGCTGTGTATGTTTTGTTCATGCTCCTCATCCTTCTGGGGGGAAGCTTGGACATAAGGCACACAAATGTGTTTTTGTTGGATATTCCCCTACCCAAAAAGGCTACAAATGCTATGAGCCCCGGTCTAGGAAGTTTTTTGTGTCAATGGATGTTACTTTTTGGGAGACAGAGTCTTTGTATATCCCTTCATCTCTTCAGGGGGAGAGTGTTAGTCCGGAAGAGATGAGAGAGGAAGGGGGGGTGCTCCAATCTCTGGAGTCATCATGGTCTTTGTTACCTTCCTCTTTTCGTAGTGAGGGGGAGAATAAGGAAAAAGACAAATTGGTATCTGCTGAGAATGTTCAACCACATGGTGTTGATGGACGAGTAGATGAGAACATGCATAGATTGCCAAGAGAGTGGCCTACCACCTTGGCAACATATCAAAGGAAAGCCAAAGCTCCATGTGCTCCACCACCTTGCCAATCAGCAGAACCTACTTCGGTTCCAGAATCATCTTCAGTCTCAGATTCGTCACCTAACTCATCTGGTAATGAATCTTCTCCTAGTGAATTGCATCATTTTGATTCTGTTAGTGCAACTAACTCCGTTGAGTTTGATGACCGTCCTATTGCTATTCGAAAAGGTGTCAGATCATGTACTCAGCATCCAATTTCACAGTATGTCTCTTATAATCATTTATCTCCTTCGTACCGTGCCTTTGTTGCTTCTCTTTCTACTATAACTGTCCCACAGAATTGGAGGGATGCACTTGTGATACCTGAGTGGAAAGGGGCTATGATGGAGGAGATGAAAGCTTTAGCGAAGAATGGCACCTGGGAACTTGTAAAGCTTCCGGAAGGGAAGAAACCTGTAGGCTGTAAGTGGCTTTTCACTGTTAAGCATAATGCTGATGGTTCAGTTGAGAGATATAAAGCGAGATTGGTGGCCAGGGGTTTTACGCAAACATATGGCATTGATTATGAGGAGACATTCGCACCTGTTACGAAGATGAATTCGGTGCGTACATTACTTTCATGTGCTGCAATCTTGAATTGGCCACTTCAGCAGTTTGATGTGAAGAATGCGTTTCTTCATGGTGATTTGGAGGAGGAAGTGTATATGGAGGTTCCTCCAGGTTTTTCTTCCCCAACTAGTGCAGGGAAAGTGTGTAGGTTAAAAAAGGCTCTTTATGGTTTGAAGCAGTCGCCTCGAGCCTGGTTTGGCAGATTTTCAAAGGCTATAGTGAGCTTTGGGTACAGGCAGAGCCATGCAGATCACACGATGTTCATAAAGAGAGGTACTGATAAGATTGCTGTCCTTATTGTCTATGTTGATGACATAATAATGACCGGTAATGATATGGAAGAGATCCAGATCCTTAAATCTCGTTTAGCTCAAGAATTCGAGATCAAGGATCTAGGATCAATGCGGTACTTCCTTGGCATGGAAGTGGCACGGTCTGATAGAGGGATTTTTATCTCCCAACGGAAATACATTCTTGATCTATTAGAGGAAACAGGTATGTTAGGGTGCAAGCCTGCAGATTCACCTATTGAGGTGAATCATCACCTGAAAGGAGATATGGGAGAGCGTACTGATAGAGAGAGGTACCAGCGACTTGTGGGTAGACTGATCTACCTAGCTCACACTAGGCCAGATGTTTCCTATGCAGTGGGGGTTGTTAGTCAGTTTATGCATGATCCTTGCATTGCCCATCTTGATGCGGTTTACCGCATCCTGAGGTATCTCAAGTCAACTCCTGGAAAGGGTATCCTGTTCTCTAATCATGGTCATTTGCGTTTGGAAGCATTCACTGATGCTGACTGGGCTGGGTCTGTGGATGATAGACGATCAACTTCGGGCTATTGTACTTTTCTTGGAGGAAATTTGATTACATGGCGAAGTAAAAAACAATCTGTGGTTGCTAGGTCCAGTGCCGAAGCCGAATATAGAGCCATGGCTCATGGTGTTTGTGAGCTTCTTTGGCTCCAAACTTTGCTGCGTGATTTGGGTTTTAGCAATGGTGGTCCAATGAAACTCTACTGTGATAATAAAGCTGCCATAAACATTGCTCATAATCCTGTCCAACACGATAGAACGAAGCATATAGAGATTGACAGACACTTCATTAAGGAGAAACTCAATGAGGGTTCGATATGTATGCCTTTTGTGCGATCTGGAGATCAACTGGCTGATATTTTCACAAAAGGACTCGGCAGCAAGAGTTTCCACACTAATGCATCCAAGTTGGGCTTGATGAATATCTTCGCACCAACTTGAGGGGGAGTGTTAGCGTATCTTAGCGTATCTTGGTTGATTGTGATTTGATTTGATTCTAATTATGTAAATCTTAGATTGTAATTAGGTTGGTTGATTTATTTCCGTAATTAGGTTCTCTCCCTGTATATATTGAGGAACCATTGTACAGTTTAAGTATAATACAAATTGATTCAGTTTACATGAAGTTTGGAACCAGTTGGCTTTTGTATCATCTAAATCCACATTTGGAACTTGGCCAGAAACATACATTTAGTGTCGGGAGGGGCCTCTTATGAGATTTTTAATTTGACGTATGGCGTTTGGAATCACTTTAAGAAGTCTGGGACTCAAAGGACTATGCATAGAGGACTACTATAGCGCTGTCATCACACTTGGAGTTCCACAGTTGTAAGATGTATGATCGAAAGCTTACACTCTAATGTTTGAGTCTTCAAACCTGGGGATAACTATGACTTTTTAAAGCTACATTTGATGGGGATAACATTTTGGACAGAAACAGCAACTATTGTGGAAACCTAAGCCAGGTGGTCCTCAAAGGTGAAAATGGAAAACAAAAGAAGAGAGATAACAATGCAAGAAAGCCTGGTTTGCAATGAAATTTTAACAACACAATTTTAATCCAGTTCCCTTGATAAAATTCCCCAACAATCGACAATATTTATCTTTTCTCTTGCATGTTTTTGTTGTTGTCTTTTTTTCTTTTTCTCCGATGTTGTTTCATTTGGTTTCACTTTCTCCCTTCTTTTCCATTTGGCTTAACAACAAAAGAAGAAGAGGAAGAAGAATAAACATTTTCCTCAGTGTACCTGAACTAAGTTGAAGTTGTTAAGGAGGGAGGCCAACCAGCTGATTCTAATTTATTTGAAGGACGGTTAAACAAAAAATTGCTGAAATTTGTGGAGGCGTTTACTGCTTTTGTTCCATCCACTGCGTCTTTCACTTGCCCCTTATATCCTGTTTAGTTTCTTTCTTGAACAAACTGTGTTGGAAACATGTTTTAGTCATGTAACTAGTTATGTTGAAATAACTTGGTCGTGCAGAGAAGGAATCAGAAGCTTCTGGAAGAAGCACCCTCACCTGCATTAACCCCTGAGTTACGTAAAGCCATGGGTGATGCAGCAGTTGCAGCAGCAGCATCTATAGGATACATTGGTGTTGGTACTGTGGAGTTCCTTTTGGATGAAAGAGGCTCCTTTTATTTCATGGAAATGAATACTCGGATCCAGGTATCAGATGAAGCTGCTTGTATATATTAACTTGGTTGTGACTTTGCTATTAATCACATACACTCGTTCTCATGCTGGGCCCATCTAGGTTGAGCATCCTGTGACGGAGATGATTTCCTCTGTTGACCTGATTGAAGAACAGATCCGTGTAGCTAGGGGAGAAAAACTTCGCTATAAACAGGTATTGAAAATGAGATACTAAAATTAATCTGGCCATATGGCAAAATTACTTAATTTTTGATGTTTGCTTATTGACAGGAAGATATTGTGCTGAGAGGACATTCAATTGAATGCCGTATTAATGCTGAAGATGCTTTTAAAAATTTCAGACCTGGGCCAGGTGTGTGTGAGTTATTGCATTATCAGTGGGGCACTCTGTTAAATTTGCCCTTCGTGTGCAAATAAGAAGATGTTTATCTTTCGCCTCTCTTTAGTATCATCCTGTTGGCCAAGGTTAGATTGTGCTAGATTTGCATATGATTTAAACCTGCCATGGTCCTTGTCCTTTAACAGTGCAAAACGCGTGGGCTTGCAGAAAAGATTGATTTCCTTGAACTTGACTGGCTTGGAGTAGAATCTAAAAGTATGGAAGTGTTATTGCCTAGGGCTAATTGCATGTGCTGGTTTTTCCCATCGCTTTAGTTGCAAGCATAGTCCAATGTCATTTCTAAGATCGTTCGTTGGTAATTGTTTTGGATATTGGTATATCCTATCCTTGACACATACTCTACTCTATTGTCTTCCATGAGGCCCATAACAGTTCCCAGAAATTAAATTGGTTGATATAAGGACACCTGCTTGCCACTGTTAGTTTGGGTCAAATTTTCAAGTCCTATTTTATGTTTTCTCAAGTTTGTTTTCTTCTGGTTTATTTTACGTTCACATGCTTACCTTCAGGGATTAGGGCATTGTATATATTGATTTGATTGGCTGGACAAGTCCTTGAATTATGGTCAGTGGCTCATAAATTGTGTCAAGTTATGTTGTTGGGTCTTGTAATATGCTTTCAGTTGGTTTACTTGGGTGAGAAGTTGAAGTCTGGGAGTTTTAGATTTTGGGCTCGTAGTCTTCGCAGGAGTAGTTTTTCAGATTAGTGGGTTTTCCGAAGTTCATTTGCTGTTATGTTTGGGATTGCGTTATGCAATTCTTGGACTTGGTGTGATGCACAAAGTAATGTAGGAGTAATGCTTGGATTTCCAATATATATATTTTTGGCTTCTCCTCTTTAATTTCTAGCTTTTGTTGATGTATCTTAAACCCATTGGACAAGTCTAATACATCCCTCCTTCAGTCATACCTTTAACAGCTATACCTTTAACAGCTATACTTTGGTCAGCTATACCTTTAACAGCAATACTTTGGTCAGCTTTGCCTAATTAAAATGCGGAGACCCTACCTGTACCCTTCTTAGATCATTAAAATCCTTACCGAGTGTGTTCTTGTATAGAACCTGTCTCAAGTGCATCATTAGATCAGTTTTTGTATAAGAGCCAAGCGGGAGAGTGCTGCATCTATGTCAGTTTTCTGTGTGGTCATAAGGGAGCCGGATGGTACACTGAACCATATTTTTGGTAACTAGCTACAATAATTTACAACTTGCACCAGATTTTCGTACCTAGCTACAATAATTCTTAATATATGGATGTGCACCATACACATCCACTTGTAGCTAGGCAAAATAATACGTAACTAAAACCACAAAAGGCCACGCAAAGAGCCACAAAAAATATACAACAAACCACAACACACAATAATGCATAACCGAATGAACCATGAGTTTTGTAACTTACCAAACAAATTGCATAACTCAACTTTTCTATGGTTCGCACCCATTTCATACTAAAACAGAAAGAGTAGTAACCAACACCAATAAAATACATGACATTTCTATGGTACACATGTGCATCGTAGCTTTCTCTTGATTATAAGATTATATACTTTTTGGAGACTCATATTTGTGTTCTTTTTGGATATCAGGGAGAATAACAGCATACTTGCCGTCAGGAGGTCCATTTGTGAGAATGGATAGTCATGTCTATCCTGATTACGTGGTTCCGCCGAGCTATGATTCCCTACTTGGAAAGGTTTGTCGAGTTCTAGGTTTTTGGTGCAGTATATATCTTGGCCTATGCTTTATTTCTCCTCTCAGTTTTATGTCCTTTATGATATGTTTCGTGAATCAGAAACTGGGGTAAGTGAATCCAGGATTTTTGGGTGCATGCCTTTGATTTGGTTTGCATTGATATAGGCTAATTACTCCTCTCCTTTGGACCCTCGCTTATACTGAGCTGAGACCACAAGACCTGGTATATACTCTACATATTATGAAAATACCGGCCACAAGACTATTGGTCTTTTCTCATTGTTTCCCATTGGACTTACACTATTGGTCTTCTCTCACCTTAGTCAACACTAAATGAGCTGGATTACCTCTATCGCAATAATGCTTTATGTTGACTTGGGACTGGCATTTTTAAATGAAAATACAGAAAATTAGGGTTGGTGATTTTGTATCCAAATAATCCAACAAGTAGTAGTTCATTTGAACTAGTTTGGGCTATTTAAGATCCAAGTTTTATTTGTTTTCGGAAGGAACCAAGAACTTCTTTGAATGAAGAATTTAAAATTCCTTGACACACCTAAGATGAAGGGTTATAAAATTCTACATATTTTAAAAATTTTTGATTTTCAGAACTTTGGTGTTTGGGAAAAATTCCTACTTTTGGTCATCTCATTTTCAAAGCTCAAGTGCTTGCAGCCATGCTTGTGAAGGACCTTTAATTTGGCATTTATGCTTAAGTAATCTTACAAACATAGTTATTAAAGGTGATCAGTGCACCAAGGTGGCAAAGTTCTGTTTGGGACCATGTTGCTACGAGCAAGGTGAGACATGGCTCTTATCGAAGCGCTTCTAGTTGAGCATAAATAGCAAAAATACTATGGACGAAAATCAATGTGAACTATAGGGAAAACCATTAGCAAATGGAAACTAACTTTCCTCCTATTTATAGAACACACAAAATAAGAGATAGTGTATAGTCGAAGGCCACTTAGGCCTTTCGATAGAATACCTGATGCACAATAACAACTATATCTATAGAAAACCGCACCTCATTACCAATCCAAATGACAATATGCAGAGAAAAAGAGAAAACCTAAAAAATATAACATTAGAAAGTTGACCAGAAACTAATAAAGCAAACCAATAGGCAGGGCCTTAAACTGAAAATATGAAGATGAAGATGACGATGAAGGAGGAGGAATAGATTCAATCAACCAACGGAAAACTTGTGCTTTAATTAGCAATCAGCAATGGGTTGTGACTACTGAAGAAGACTTCAATTGAGCTTGTTGGTGGTGGTACGAAGTCTATGGGCAGCACTACAAACGGTTGTTGATTTTTTTTAAAAAAAAATTTGGGGCTGATATTTTTAAGCTTTTGTTTATATTTCTCAAAGAGACTTGAAAGAGACACGTGCCTCTTGCTAAATGCTAAGTGAAAGGCGCAAGAGGTGCATGCCTAAAGCTCCATGGTGGATTTCTTTCACGTTGCCTCGCCCCATCCTCCGTAAGGCGCACACTTTGAGCCTCGTTGGGCCTCATGTCTAGGCACACGCGTAGCACGCCTTTAACAATTATGTGTACAAAAACAAGCGGCATCATAAATTAATTGTTGGGACTTTTCAGCTCAAAATACAAGTATTGAAAGCGAAGACCCAAAGTCATGTGAAACATACAAAACTCTCACTTGGAGCAGTTAAGCCACTCAAAATTGCTTGCAAGTTACATGCCACATAACTTGCTTGGTTGAGAGAGAGAGACTCAGATTCTTTTGTTTTCGACTTTTGAGATAATGCAGTTTCTTTCAATATTTACTAGTCCTCATCTTTTTTCTTCTATCCCAATTCCCAACAAGCATTTCAAACTTTGAATTGTCAAACTTTTGTTGGTCACATATCCATTCAAGACCCTTGCTCAAATGTTAGTGTAAACTAAAATGAATGACCAAGTCGAGAAAGAATTCGCAGAAGGAAAAAAAATGAATCTTCAATTAATGGTTGTGTTTGCAGCTCAAAATGATGCATAGTAGTCGGCATCTTGTTAGATGAGGTAATGTGAATTTTTGTAATTTAAACTATGTTAAGTGGAAACGTGCATGAACATACTACTGTCATGTTGTGGAGAATTATTTTCATGTCTACTGTTATCCTCTTATACTTCGCTACTGAGAGAAAGAAGAGAGGGGAATGTGAGAGTTAACTCTAGTTTTATATTAATTTGCAGAAATATTTAATCGCTGCTCTTGTGCTTTGCTCAACTATTGATGGGGTGCCTAGGCTAATTTAGGAACTTGATTTTTGGTGGCTATTGTGTTCAAAGTATTCCTGGTTGTTATAGAGTCATGTTTTGTGTGTTGGTTCTTTTTTTTTTTGGATAATGAAACTCTCCTAATTACTCTGCAAATTTTTCATTCAGCTTATTGTATGGGCTCCCACAAGAGAGAGAGCAATAGAACGCATGAAAAGGGCTCTTAACGACACTATAATTACTGGTAAGGATTGGATGATCTTACAAATATCATGCCCAGACCTTTTACTGGTAAAGAAACACTCGGTGAAGGGGAGCAAGTGGAGTTTTAATCTATAAATCTGTCATTCCATCCATCTCTCTCTCTCTCTCACGCACGCGCGCACACACACGTGATTAATCACTATCTGGCATAATAGTGAAGCTAGAAAGAAACCATTTTGCTGGAGCATCTGTTATTTAATCGCGAGAAGTAAGAAACCATTTTGCCATGTGTTTGTGGGTTTTGACTTTTTGTTTAGAGCTTTTCTTTCTGCCTTTATTCTCCAATTACTTGTCAGTTGGTATGAATGAATGCATCTTCTTTTGGCAGGAGTTCCGACAACAATCGACTACCATAAACTTATCCTTGACGTTGAGGTAAGCAAATTTCTCGATGCCTTTATTTTTGGGATTTCCCATGGTTGAGTGGGAGACTTATAAACTTGATTTGGCACCATGTTTTTCTCTTTCAGGACTTCAGAAATGGAAAAGTTGATACTGCTTTTATTCCAAAGCATGAACAGGAGTTAGCTCCGGTATGGAGCTGAAATGTTTCTATCACGTCAATATTCTATATGACTTTCAAATGCTCAGTAATCCGGGGTGATTGGACTTTTAGGCTGTGTTTAGATTAAGGATATGGCAGAGGAAAATAAAAAGAATTATTAATCTTTTTCTCTTACTTTTCATTTTCTTCCACAAATCCCCCTCTAAATTCTTGATCAATACTGCCCTAAGCCGTGAGATCATGAATTTATGAAGGTCAAGATAAATGCATTTTTTAACCTAATTTTGTCTCTCCTTTCACAAGCTTTTAGTTTCCCCCTCTGCAAATGTCCCCAAAATCAAATGATCGTATCATGTAATCATGTATCTAGAGAATTGGTAGATTTAGCAAATGAAAGCAAAATAATGGAGAAACCAAATGATTATATTTATCTTCTTCACTTTATTATTTCTCATCTTTTCTTTTAGCTTTTCCTTTAACTCAGTTAATCCGCCTCTTTAATTTACTATTTTAACATTTCTTTTGTTGTGCTCATTTATTCGCATCATCAGCTGTAGACTATATAACCAGAATTCCGTATTGAGATGTACTAAACCCCTTTTTTAATTTGTGGCTGCAGCCGCAGGCGATAGTAAAGGCTAATGTGTGAACAAATCTCTTCTTCCGCAACTGGAGCTGTATTTTTGTTGGGCTGACCGTAGCCTAACAATGGATTTGAGCATGAAGGTCAACAACAATAGTTTTTTCCCTTTCGCGTGTTAAAGTTATTAAAAACTTGAATGATATCCTTTTGCCTTTTAGGTTGATCAAGGTTCACCGTAGCAACTTCAATTTTAGAATGAGTGGCCAGATAGGTGATTTTACATTTTCAAGTGCCATTTTGTTTTTTGTTTTTTATTTTTCCGGGATGATGATTTCATCTTATGGTTATGGTTTGAGGATCAAACTATTTCACCAATTAGCTTAATTTATGATCTTTATATGTTCAATTGGAAAAAAATTCTCCCATTATGTTTGGAGTATGGATTTGTAAGGTAAACTTGTGGAGCGAAATGAAAGGGTTGATTATGTGTTATCCTTCATCTGAAATGTACAGTTATATGAATACATGGAATATAGGAATCAGTGTGATTCCTTATTGTTGTAGTCTCCACTGGCTTTGTAGGTCAGTTGCTTTCTGCTTTCTCAACTTCCATGCCGAGGTAAATAGAAACAGAGAACTCGCAGATTTTGATGCACAGATCCGGTATAAATGTGTGTGGAACCGTCTAATATATGTGAGGTTCATAATAACAAGTTTCACATGTATAAGATTATTTTGGACCCTTATATGTTTGAATATGTTGGAATATGCTGAAATTTGAAAGGATTGTCAATGAAATTGGAACAACGGAGAGTCTCACGAGACAATCGGAAGGTCTCAGTGGTTTATAGCTTATTCATGTCTGCATTTATGCTTCAATGGTCGCATTGATGTCTATCAATGCTCCTCTTGATGTTCTGATGTTCATTGATCTTTCCATTAATGCGGGAAATTGCTACTGACACCTCTCTCAAGACAAAAGGTACACCTCTCTTCAACAAATACCCAATATGTGATTTCAAAATTGGGACTCTCTTTTCTTCCACTCCAAATTACAAAAATGTCATTTTCCTTCCACCTTCAGATTATAAAAATTAGGGGTGTACATGGTCCGGATTGGACCGGTTCTGTAAGAATCCAAGAACCAAACCATATCTAACGGTTCTAAAGAATTGAGAACCATAACCAGACCATTACACATATAGAACCAAACCAAAACCAAACTATTAGACCGGTCCGGTTTGGTTCCGGTTCCGATTCCAAACCATGTTAGCATTAAAAAATTTCAAAAAAAAATATGAATAGAATAACACTAGGTTTTTAAAATTGTAAACAAAATAAACAACATAATAATTGCATCAACTTCATTAATCTTAAAAATTGAATTTATACATCTAATACGTTTATGAAAAACACAACTACATTAAGAATGAAAAGTTTTTTATTCTGAAAATGGAAGAATGAAAAGTTTTTTATACTATATATATATATATATATATATATATATATATATATATATATATATATATATTAATCGGTCCGGTTCAGTTCGAACCACGGTTTGTAATTATGAAACCAAGGACCAAACCATAATATCCGGTTCTAATTTTTTTAGAACCATAACCAATCCACTAAACCATGGAACCAATCCAAAAAGACCGGTTCGGTCTGGTTGGTCCGGTTTACCGGTTTTTTCGGTTTTTTTGTACACCCCTAATAAAAATGTCACTCTCCTTTCTTTTACTATTTTACGTTGATTTTAATAAAAAAATATAATTTAAAGTAAATTTTAAATAAGTAGTAATAATAATAATAATAATAATAATAATAATAATAATAATAATAATAATATGTACTTTTTTTAAAAAATTAACTAATCCAACTTTTTATTTTCGCGCTAATTCTTTAATTTTTTTTTTTGTAAGAGCTCATAAAATTGGAGGTCGCAATTAGTTTTAAAATTTATTAATACACTAATTCTTTATTTTTATTGAGAATTCATAAAATTGGATGCCACATTTATCCTTAGAATTTATTAATTTAAATATATTTAAAATTTAAAATTTGTTTTAGCCAATTTAAGGTTTATTGTGTATTTTTTTCTGATGTACATAGTTTATTGTATATTTTTATTCTTAAATTAGATATTTGTTAGACTTTTTGTGTTCTAATTTACTAAATATTTTGTAGGTATCAAATAAGTTCATTAAATAAAAAAAATTACAGAGATTATAATAAATAATAAACATGAAGCAATTTAATCAAGTTGTAATGCAGTTGAAGTAGTAAAGTTTCTCTAAGGTTCAAGTATTTTAGAAATATGCATCTTTAAATTTTTATTTTTGGTTAAAAAAACTAGTGGGTGAAGCGCCGAATAATTAATTTCTCCCAATTGTCAACATTGTGAGAAATAGGGGATTAAAACTCACTTTATCCAAATTTTATTTTTCAATGCATCATCTATTTCTCATTTCGCAATACTTTTTTACTACTCCTTATTAATCTATTTATTACATGTTTTCTTTCTTTTACTATTTCCTCACATTTATAAATAGAGAAAAAGAAAGCAAAATAGGAGACTTGATTTTTAATTTCTCTTACTCAGATTATTTATTTTTCTAACTCTCTAACTTGTACTTTGTAGATAAACCAAGCATAAAGGGAAAGTATATTATTGTAATTTAATATTTATGAAATATATGTCAATAAGTTTCTATAATTATTCTTTTTATTTTGAAGATGAGTATGTTATTCTTTTTATTATTTAGAAACTTAAATGTTCGATCCGATAGCAAGACGTGGAAGATAAAAAATCATCGGAAATATATTCGGACCTTTGGAGTTTTACATATAAATTTCTATACTACAAGATTCATATCAATTCACATGGTATGTCTTAAATATTCGAGCTGTTAGATGTGGTTGACACCACTGGTGTAGTTGTGACATGCTAATTATTTGATGCATAAATTATTTTTTATTTGAGATTTCAAAAAAGTAATTCTTTTTATTTTCTGGCCATAAAGACGAAGCTTGAAGCTTTAATGGTTCACACTAGCCACTGAAAGTGAAAAGAACAAAAAAGACTTGAGAAAATGGGATTTTTTTTGGGAGCATAAACGAATATCAGTCAATTAATTAAGCAGAATCCAATGTATCAGTCCAAATTATTTGCCGTGTTGGTTGAATTATTGGTTGGTGGTCCCCTTTGGGAAAACTTTTGCAAAGCTGAAATGATGAAGAGAGAGGTGCAATTATTAAGGCAAGAGCATGACAAATCACAAGTATGAGTAGTTATTGAGTGATCTTGGACATTGTCAAATAGTGTTCCAACACCCCTTCCTCTATGCATTGTCGTAGGATCATACACATAATCATGAGTCTCTCATGACTGTGCCTCTGATGTATCCAGTAATTTTGTTTTTGTTGAGTATTAATATGGATAGTATGTCAGCAGTTTACATATGTAGAAAACCATCTACTTTGTCTTGCACATATTTGAACAATTAACATAGCAATAAAAATCCGATCGATGGACCTAAGTTTCTTGCAAAGATAAACTTCTGTTTGAGATCTAAATTATGGACGGTTCTGATCATTGTTTTAGACCCGGGACAAGCCCACAATGACTCAAAACTGGATGATATCTTATTGGACGAAAGCTTGTTCCCATGTGTTCACATTACATTGTATTGGTCCTTAAGATAATATAGCGACTTATGTGACTGACAGCTGCTTATACCCTCTACCTACCGTAGATTAGTCACAGTAGTTTTGTGTTTGTTATACCTCATTGTTCCCAAGCTTTGTACATTTCCTTTGATCCAAGCTTTATTCGAGAAAGGAAAAGATGTCTGTTTCTCCTCTAATCTCTGCTGCTCAGGCAGTCCTGACTAGCTTGATTCCATTAGCAACTGAACAAATCAAAGGGGCTGTGTTTGATTTCCAAGATGATCTGACATCACTCCACAGAAAGTTAACCATGATTCAAGCTCTGTTACGTGATGCTGAAAACAACCGGAGGGTATCATCTGAAGTTTTGAAATTGTGGCTGAAGCATCTCAAACTTGCAACTTGTGATGCAGAGAATGTGCTGGATGAGATTGGTTACGAAGCTCTTCGAACAAAGTTGGAGGCACGAAAGAGGGACAAGGTACGCGACTTGTTTTCACGCTCCAACCCCTTGGCATTTCGTCTCAAGATTGCTAATAAGGTCAAGAATGTCGATTCGTTGTTACACAAAATTTGCCAAGAAGCAGCTAATATGGGACTTAGACCAACAGATCAGCTTATAAATGCTACTACGATTGTTGAGCCTAGTGAATGGAGGCTGACTCACCCCTTTGTTGATGATTCCCAAACTGTGGGAAGGGATGGTGATGTTTCAGCAGTGAAAGAGATGTTACTTGGCTCTGACATGGAAGACGATACATCCGTCGTTGCCATTGTAGGAATGGGTGGGCTTGGGAAGACAACCCTTGCTCAGCTCGTTTACAAAAGCAAGGAGGTTGTCACGAATTTTGATCGGAGAATGTGGATTTGTGTCTCTGATGATTTTAGTGACGCAAGGATATTGAATGAGATGGTCCAATCTCTTACTAGAGAGAAATTTGAGATAACAAACATTGAGGGAACAGTGGAAAAACTTGGGGAAATACTGAATGGGAAAAAATACCTTCTTACCCTAGATGATGTTTGGAACACGAGTGAAAGCAAATGGGAATCCTTGAGAACTGCTTTGCTCGGAATAGGTGGCTCCAAGGGAAGAAAAATTTTGGTCACTACCCGCAGTATGGATGTGGTATCAACCATGCGAGCATCTCCATCTCTCACTCACCGATTGGGTGAGCTCTCGCCCGATGATAGTTGGGCCATGTTTCGAAAAAGAGCATTTGCAAATGGAGGACCAATAGAAACTCAAACTTTGGTGGGTATTGGTAAAAGAGTGGTAGAGAAGTGTAAGGGTGTGCCATTAGCGATAAAATCACTGGGCAGTTTATTGAACTCAAAGCAATTAGAAACCGAGTGGGAATCTATCGAGAAGAGTAAAATGTGGGGAACACTAAGTGATGAAAATGGAATTCTACCTATATTACGACTTAGTTTCGATCACTTACCGTCCCCATCCTTGAAACAATGTTTTATATACTGTTCTATATTTCAAAAGGATGAAATCATTATAAAGGACGTTTTGATTCAGCTTTGGATGGGTCTAGGTTATCTTCAGCCTTGTTCTGGAAGCAATTTGGAAATGGAAGATGTAGGTAATGAATATTTCAATATCTTGTCGCGCAATTCCTTATTCCAAGAAGTTAAGCTAGATCAGTACAACAATGTTAAAACTTGCAAGATGCATGATCTTGTACATGATCTTGCACTGGATCTCTCAGAGGGTACTTGTTTAACTTTGAACGACAGTGAAGTGAGGCACCATCCCGAGGTTCAACATCTATCATTGCGGCTTCCGAGTAGAAGAAGGGTAGAAATCTCAAAAGAAAATATTGGAAAACTGAGGACACTATTTTCGACCGGATATTTTCCCCAAGACACTAAGGGTATTGACTGTGTACGTGCCCTGAGTTTGGAAGATGATGCAGAAGAGCTACAAAGTCCCTTGCGCAAGTTTGTACATTTGAGGTATCTTCACATCTCACGTGTTCGAACTGCAAAATTGGCAAATTTTTTCACTCGTCTCTACAATTTGCAAACACTGAGAATAGGCCCACTGACACTGAACCCATCTCCGTATTTAAGTCGGATTCCAGAAGAATTACATAAGCTCGTTAGCTTGAGACATTTCTGTATTGCTGATACAGAAAATAATAGGAAATTGATGCCGAAGATGGTTGGGCATTTGACTTCTTTGCTGACACTTCCATTCTTCGTTGTTAGCAAGGATAGGGGCCATACAATTGAAGAGTTGGGAAGCTTAACCAAGCTGAGAGGAAGATTACATGTTTATGATCTCCAACACGTGAAGGACATGGAAGAAGCACAAAAGGCTCAACTGCTAACAAAGTCCGGCATTACTGAGTTGGGATTTCATTGGGATGGGGGCTTTGGAAACTCCGACAATAACCATGAGGACGTGTTGGAAGGACTCAAACCCCATACTAATTTGAGGGGATTAATGATAGAAAATTTTGGAGGACGAAGAATTGCATCATGGATGAGGAGTAGAGATGCCTGTTTGCTTCAAAATTTGATGAAGATTGAATTACGAGACTGCAGACTATGTGAACAAGTCCCAGCACTTGGATACCTTCCGCATCTTGAAGTCGTCATAATGGACAGATTGGATAATCTGAAGCGTATTGGTCCCGAATTCTATGGATTGGATGAAGGCATTGGCTGTACTAGTAGTAGTAGCAGTAGTGGGGCAGGAGGAGGAGTCTTTCAAGCATTGAGAATAATCGGTTTTTCCAATATGCTTGGCCTTGAAGAATGGTCAGACATATCATCTTCTCCTGCTGCTGCAACTAGTAAGAAGAAGTTCTTTCCCTGTCTTGAGAAGATATCTATCTGGAATTGCCCTCAGTTGATTACAATTCCACCACTTGGACACATTCCACTTCTTAAAATTGTTAAAATGGATGGATTGGGTAATCTTAAGCATATTGGTCCAGATTTCTATGGATTGGATGAAGGCGTTGTCCGTGACGGTAGGAGTGGTGGGGAAAGGGAAGAAGGAGGAGTAGTGTTTCCAGAATTGAGAGAACTCTCTCTTTCTAATATGCGGAAGTTAGAAACATGGTCCGACTTATCATCATTGCCCATTGCTGCCACGAGTATTGCCACTAGTATGAAGGAGTTCTTTCCTTCTCTTGAGAAGTTATGCATCCGGAATTGCCCTCAGTTGTTAATTCTAGGTAGTATAGTGTCCACTCGGAATGTATCTTCTTTGTCGGTGGATACTTACTGTGATGACTTTGGACTCCGGTATAACTCCTTTGGGGTCACCATAGAGGTAGATCCTGATTCAACAACCATTGTTATTTTCTTGGAAGATTTTCTGAAAAAAAGCAGCAAATCCCTACAGTATCTGACAGTAAAGGGGCTGAACAAACTATTACATTTCCCAAATCAGCTGCTAAACCTGGCGTCACTCGAGAGCTTAAAAATATGCAATTGCTCAAACCTGATTTCTCTACCCTATCCCGATATATCATTATCGCCCTTTACTGCCTCGAGTACGAAGAAGTTCTTTCCTCGTCTCCATGAGATACATATTTGGAATTGCCCTCAGTTGATAAAACTCCCACTCCCAGGTTATATGTTATGTGTTCATAGTTTAGCTATCCTATCAGCGGATGCTTCCTATGGTGACACTGGAATGAAGTACAGCTCCTGCTTGACCATAGGGGTAGATCCTGATTTGAAAAATATTGATATCATTATGGACAATTTGCTGGAAAATGGCAGCGAATGCCTAAGAAATCTGAAGATAAAGGGGTTGAATGAGCTGTATTACTTCCCAAATCGGCTACTAAACCTATCATCACTTGAGAGATTAGATATATGCGATTGCTCTAACTTGATGTATATAATCGAAGAAACAGAAGCAGCAATATTGAATGGCCTAACGTCGCTTAAACAGCTTTTGATTCTGAGGTGCTGTAATTTGAGATGTTTGACAAAAGAGTTGCTCCGATCGACCCTTGTAACATTAGAGATAATTTGGTGTCCGTTATTGGCAAGTCAGGATGAATTACGCAGCCTCGCATCCCTTCAAAATCTAACGATTGGAGGTTGTCCAAAATGGGTGAGCTGGTGGGAGGAGGGGCTTCATGGGCTGACTAGCCTACAAAAGTTGGAGATAGGTAAATTCTCAGAGGATCTTGAATGTTTCCCCTGCCCCACAAGTGTTGATTTTCTGGAGAGTCTAAGTTTATGGGGTTGGCCAAAGTACAAGGATCTGCCTAATCGACTTCAGGGCTTTAATGTCTTGAGAGAGTTGGAAATTTACTCTTTCGATGGGTTGGAAGCTCTGCCCGAGTGGCTCGGCAACATGTCCTCCCTCCAATCATTGAGGCTCAACTGTTGCAAGAATCTGATGAGATTGCCCTCAGTGAAAGCAATTCAACGCCTCACCAATTTAAAATCTTTGTCCATAGAGTCTTGTCCCCTTCTCTGGGAAAGATGCCTGAAGGGGAAGAGCAAAGAGAGGCACAAGATTGGTCATATGCCTCATATTCAATATATCAAGTTCAAGAAATGGTACTACTTTCTCCACTTGCCTACTATCTCTCTCTCTCTCTCTCTCTCTCTCTCTCTCTCTCTCTCTCGCAAAGATTTCCCATACATGTGTCACTGTCCATGGGCATACTTGGAAGTAGGTCATGGAAAGTGTTATCTAAACAAGTTTATTTGGAATGATTTATCGGCCTTTCAGATTTGTAGATGTTAGTGTTAGCTCAAGTGTTAGCCTCTGCATTTCTGTTTCACCAAGATAATGCATCAAAAGTCCCCTGCAGATCTTGTTATTTCTCACTTATTACAGTTTCTTTAGTTCCCATTTCGTAGACTATTGTCTCTATCCAATGTTAAATATTTGTTCTGTTCTCTAAATTTCGATCTTACACAGCCACCCGTTATGAGCTAGAAACGTCCAATAACAGATTAGCTTGTTTCCTTCTTTTTTGAAACCCTTTTCTAAGTTTTTTTTTTCTGTTTCCAGATTCTTCAAGACACTACAGAAGGTGCAAAATATAGGTAATTCTTGTGAAAGTTCTTATTGCTATACACGTTTTTGTAACACTTGTCTGAAGAATTTTATCCTTCAGCCACGAATTCTTTCTGTCTTTTTTCGAATTGTTTAATATTGTTTTGCTTGCTAGTTTGTAGTTAAAAGTTGTCCTTAAGCCCATGATCATGATGTGATCCACTGCGCTTGGGTGATTGGAATCAGATTTTGGAAACGTAGCTCAAAGTGAAGCTTCTAATAAAGGACTTCAATGCTTAATCTCCCACTAATGAAGCTAGCAGGAATGCAAAATAGCTCAATCTGTCTTGGAATATGGAAATAGACAGTATACTGTTAGTAAGTGGTTGATTTGCCTTTGGATCAAACCAATCCATAATTTTTTACTTAGCTCTTTGTAACTATCTGTTCATTCTTTGTAGTTTCATACAACTTGACACATCAAAAGTTGGACTCCAGACAATCAAATTCAATATCTTATTACAGTAAGTGATTCCTCTCTCTCTCTCTCTCTCATTCATTCACTGTGCTTCCTTGCAGTGGCATCTTACTCAATCATGTACCTAACATATAGTAGTTTCTTGACGTTTTTTGTTATGCTGCTATATATAAAACTTTTACATGTCTTTTGTATCCCTATTTCAAGATCTGATTATATCTTTTTGCCCGCACAAATAGCTATGCCAAATAACCTGAACTGGTTATCAACGTTGCAGGTGTCCTTATAGAATAGGTATTTCCGTGCCTATTGAAAAAACGGGTGCAATTATGCGCTCATCGATTTATAATTAATTAAATTTAATTTGTTGATTACTTAAATTAATTTATAAATTGATTAGCTTTATCTATGTAACTATGCAAGATAAATAAATAAAGAACGCAAGAAAACATAACATAAATATCAATTTTGCTATCAACAATAAAACGCAATCTGAATTCCCTACAGATCACCTTTAAAGAATAAAATTATTCGTGCGAATAGTTTTACATTTAAAGGTGATCGGTGGAGAATTCGGGTTGTGTTTTATTGTTGATAGCATTGCTGCATAAATATCACGGGAGGAAAAAATACTATGCACGCAAATCTAGAGAGTTTCTTAGAACAAATGTAGACTCCTTGGATCTTGTTTAGAATATCCATTTGTTGAGTCCTCGCAATTTGTTCCTAAAGTGCTCCTTCAAAATTCGACTACTCGAACTTTTGATTTGTGTACGACAAAATACTTAAATATTTTAAAATGAACACTTAAATATTTGCCCTTAAATTTTTAAGTACCACATAATACTTTAAAAAAAATTAATTATAAATTTTCCTGATTTTATTGGATATAGTTCTAATTGAATATAGATGAGAAGTTCAAGGTCAACTCAACCTAAATGAGATTTTAAATGTAATGCAAGCATTAAATGGAGAATTACTTTTCAAATCTAATTTTATTTAAATGTAAAAAACACCGTGTTTCTGTTCACTAACGAAACACTTATATTTTTTCGAATTAAAGAACACTTATATATTTCGTCCTTAAATTTAAGTACCACGGAATGAAAAAAAACTTAAATATTTATCCTTATATTTTTAAGTATCACAAAACACTTAAAAAAATGGCAGACACAATTATTTTTCGTGTTCTTTGTGTGAGAAAGAGACAGACACAGTTAGTTCGATAGACATCGATTGGTTGGTGTCCTTTAGACCAAGTGAATTATTTTATCTTGAGAGACAGATATTTGTGCATCCTCTAACACCCAAAGCGTTGTGGTGATTCTGTGCTGATAGGATTATGAATCTACATGACTCAATTATGCATCATTTATGTTCTGTATTTTATTTTCGCATCAATATGTACTATAATCTGTTATGTAATTTCGGTTATGATAGATTAATAGAAGTATTTTTTGTAATGTAGTATCTTTTGCATATTTTTTCCTACAATCTTAAAATAAATTCTTTTTGGTTGATCAGTATTTGAGTACTTTTCTAGAAAATAGTTACTATTTGGAATTAATTGTTTAGTGCAGAACAATCCAACAAGATTTGTACGCTCCGAATCGGATGTATGAAAACAAATTGGATATTTTCAGTTTTGATAGTTACATAGGGAAAAGAAATGTTAGGAAGTTTTGATGTTTTGTATTTTTAAGTCTTCATCACTGTAAAATGTTGATCGAAAGTCTGAATCTTTTAATTTATGGTTGGCGGGAAGCTATAATACCATTCTTTTTTATATAGTCGTCTCTTTATGTGTTGAGGTAGATATTTACTCTCTACACATAATTGTTTCTTTTTAGATCCTATCCTATCTAAAACTATGAAGCATGAACACTCTTAAGAGGTCGCCGTATCCGTGTTGAATAGTCGGGAACACAATAACATGTGGAGACACGCACCACATACACGGAGACATGTATGGGACACGCCATGTGACATGTCCATTAGATTATAATATTTTTCTAACGAGGATACGGGGAGCCAACGCAGTGAATTTTGTAAAGTTTAAAAGGTTTTTTGGGTAGATATTTATAGTTTAAAAAATGTTAGGCCAAGAGCGTAAACATTTTTTAAACTATAAATAGCTATCTGTTCTCTCAAGGCGTCTTTTGAAAAGTTAGGCCCGTGGTTCTTAACAGTTTAAAGTTTTAAAAAATAACTCTAGAAGAATTTTTTAAGAAAATGTCGTGTCTCTCGCTGTGTGTGTGTGTGTCCCTATTTTGTGTGAATTGCCATGTTTCGTGTCCTTATTCGTGTCTATAACTGGGGTAAAATAGATTTAGGACAACAATGCTAAAAAATAAGATGGTGAGAAATGAGATCCTATACAGTTAGTTTACGTTTAATGCCAAGCCAATTCTTGCTCCGGCATTGATCACGAATAACTAAAGGCACATTCTGTTTTGATTGGACAGTATTGCTTATATTGCTCACGACCATGGCAATCTACTACCCAAAGTTTCAATCTAGATTTGTGATTTTGCAGAGAAATAAAATATTTTCAGTTGCTATGTCACCAAGATATAGTAGTTTGCTATGAAAACGGTTTTATATTTGCAATAGGTAAACGTACTGCTATGTCTAATGAAGGTGAATGAAATTGAATGTTTATTGGAATCTATATGCAGGGTTTTGCACCTGAGATCGGTTCGAGTATATCATGTTGAAAATGACGTACTGTGATTTGTATTACAGGAGATACCAGAGAAACTCAATAACATGGCAAATAGGAGCTTAAAGATTACCATCTAATCTTGAATAAAGCATGGCCGAGGAGAAAATATATGAAGAGGAGCTTAAATGCAATGCAGACAACCATGTTGATAGCTTTGCTGGTATCACGAGGAGGAAGTAAAAACAGCTAGCAATGATGACTTTAAGACTCTCTTTATCTTTTTCTGATTTTTATATTTTGATTTTGATTCTTATTTTTTGTTATTGAGTGTACATGTTGGGGCGAACGTAGTGGACATAGGTGTGAAGATGAGTTGTTGACTATTATCATTTGGAATGTAAGCTACGATCCTTACGAGTTCCTTCTCTAGAATGCTGTGGAAATCTAGTTTATTTATAGATGGTCGGAGTGATTCTTTAAGGTAAAGTTTTTGACTTGAGTAGTATTAATTGACATGTTATTGAGATTGACACGGTTAGAGGTTTGATTGACTTATTATAAAGAATATATTCTTGATTGATTTGATTTGATTTTTTATCATTTTTTATTTAATTTTACTTTGTTTGAGTGTTATGTTTTTTTTATGTAGTTTAAGTTTTTTGCGACTCAATAATTTTTAAGTTGTAGAACAAAGTTGGGAGGAAGAAAATAAGATTGTTCTAAACTTTATTTTGTTTGGAGATTTTTTTCCTTCAAAAATCATTATTCTGTTTTGTTTTAAAAGTTTTAGTGCCCATCATGTGCTAATTTGTAGAGATTTCTCTTAATTCTGAGGCAAATTAGAAATGAGTTGTATTTTTGACGTTATAAAAATTTGAGTTGTGGGTATTCCCGGTCGTTCACTTCAGGGCCCCGAGGACTAGTCGGCATTAGGTGGGGGGCTCCCCCAGGCAATCCCAGCCTGGTCCCCAAGCCGCTGGACACCTCGGTTATCAAAAAAAATAAAAATTTGAGTTGTCACATTGTACCTAATTTCATCAATTTGTTTGAACTTAAATATAAAAATTAAATCATTTTCCCCATAAAAACCTATGTTGAAGATTAGAGTTGAAATTTTAAATTGAAGCCAATTTTTTTTGTTTTAAATTGGACTAGAGAATGACGAGGATGGTAATTTTTCAATGTAACCATAAATGAATTTTCGTCAGATTATTTCTCTACGATATTTCTATAGAAAAGTTAGTAAAACTGATATGCTTAATTTTTATTGGTGATTAGTTTACTATGTAATATTTTAAATAGTATGTTATTTATTTTACTTGACTTAAAATTACAAAATAAAGTTTATTATGATGCGATGATTGATTTACACAAATCTAATCAACAATTAATATATTATGAATTGTTTAAATTTTTTGGAGGGTGCCTTCTAGCAATATTTTTTAATTTTGGATCAAGTGTCTTCAAGCACAGACAACTTGCGAGTTAGTTTTGGATTAATTTGACCAGTAAATTTAGGTTTGTTTCATTCCTTTAGGCGCATGCATTCGCTAGTAATATTATAAAGAGTGACGAAGATAACTATTATAATACTCCATGTTTTTATCAATCTTATAGATGGCTTTGAATTTTTTTTTTAAAGACAGTAAGTATTATTCAATATTTTGTATAGTTTTTTATTAATTCTTTTTATTTTTTTATATTCGTCACGAGGAGAGGAATTAGAAAATATAAGAATATGGACCCAAATTTTAAAAAGTTCAGATAAGACAATGCTAAAGATATTAAAAATAGTAGAAAACTGTTTTTTTTTTTAAATTGTTTGAGGATTTTTGTCATAATTTTATTACTTTCTAGATTTCTTTCGTCAAGATGAACAATTAATCTAAAAAATTTAATGCAAACCAATAAAATTTTAAAAAATAGCTGAAAAATTCTGTGATATTAATACTAACGATTTAAATTATTTTCACGATAGGTGACAAATAAATTATCTTTTCTAGACCTTGTGTTACGCAGTCCCCTTTTTGCCTAAATTTTCTAGTATTATTAATGTTGTTATCTTTTTGGTGATTTTTTTATATTTTTACTTTTTCACTAAAAAGGAAAAAGTTCAAAAAATATTTTTTTCCTGTGTATTTAGTTTCTCTAATATCGTCTTACTTGGACTTTTTTTAATTTCAATTTACAATCTTATAATTTTTTTAATTTCTCTCGTCGAGCAAAATAAAAAAACACAAAAATCTTGACAAAAAACTACACAGATAATAAAAAATTAAATAACACACACTGCCTTTACAAAAAAATAATTTAATTCAAAGGAAAGTTTTTGAGTATTGCCATTTAAAAAAAATTCTATTGAATTTGCATCAGTTTTTTCAAAATTCTCGAAAAAGAATCTAAAAAGTAAAAATATAAGATCAAGAGCATAAAAAAGTTCAATGACAACGATAAATTTAAACAATCAATTTTTACTGTATTTTAGTGTCGTTATTGTTATTTTATTTAAATTATTTTTAAATTCGGTCCTTTTCTTTTTATAACTTTGAATCCTCTTGTTGGATGAATAGAGGAACGAAAAAAAATTAACGACAATTATTAAAAAATCACTTTAAAAAGAAAAATATTTTTTGAAGATATTTTTTAATCTTGTTATGAAAAAATTATACATTTACTAAAATATTATTTAAAAATTAATTTTTTGAGATATGTATTTTTAAATAGGTAAATATATAAAAATTAAATATTAAAACATATAAAAAATAAAAGGATTTTTTTAATATAAAATACTGTTTTATCTTGTTATATAGTTATTCATTTTCACACTGGCTCTATTTTGGCAGTTGAAATTATTGACTTATTGTTTTTCTTTTTTCTTTTTTTTTGGGGTAAAATTATGCTCAATTGAACTAAATTATTGGAAGAAAAAGATTGAATTTGTGGTTTCATTTCGACGTTGTGGGAGTACAATTTTTTTTTGATAACCGAGATATCCGACGGCGATGGACCAACCGACTAATCCTCGAGGCCCTGGCAGGTCGACCGTTTGAACACTCCCAGTGGCTCCAAGGGGTCTTTTTTCAAGACTAGTTGACACCGAGTTTCGATCGCGGAACTTCTGGGTTTACGACTGGTCTGCTCTCCGCTCGGGCAACCCCTTGGGGTTGTTGTGGGAGTACAATTGGGGTAAACATAGAACTTCTCTGAACACCCCACCTCCTCTCACACATGTACCAGACCTCCGTTAGAGTCTTTCAGCGCTCTGTCACTCCTCCCTCCAATTTTTTTGACGCTCCGAAGTATGTGGAAGCGGAATCTCCGGTCACCTCTTTCAACAATTCTCCGGAAACCTCTTCCCTCATTCTCTCCTCTCTGTACCGACTCCGCTTCGGCAACTCATCCTCTCGCTAGCTTCCCTTCTTTCGCTTCCCTATGCGGCAGTGAAGAAAATAGGGCTTTTCCGTTCTGGAGATGTCACTTTTCCGAGAATCTCAAATTTCCCTGGAAAAATTTCAGCTCCGAACCTGCAGCGATAGATTTCAACCAGTGCTGGAACTGTGCCTCGACGGCTCAGACGGTGCCATTTTTGGTGTGTGAGAATTGTCGTTGCGTTCAACCAGTGGATCTATCCGTTGATTACTTCCAGATATTCGGATTGTGAGTTTTCTAGAATGAACTAAGAGTTAATTTACTTTGGCTTGTGAGATGTTGTTTTCAGCGTTTGTGATGTCTGAAGACTCAATTTTTTAATTGTTCTGTTTTTAGTGATATTGTTTCGTCAATTTTTAATTTATTTTTGGGGTTTGTAGATATCAAAATGGACAAGATATGATAACAATACCCCAAAGAAGGATGAATATTTTGGTGTTTTTGGTTTTCAAATGTATTCCATGTTCTGTACTTTTTTCAGTTCCTTTCCATTTGAGACAAATCGGAAAAGGGAAAAAAAATCTGACAAGAAGCCGGGATGGTACTTCTATGAAAGGATTATGGAAATGCTTACCTATTCTACATCCCAAACACAGCCGAAGTTACTGTTCTGTTAGATTTTTTGTAACGGGTTTTGGAATTAACTTGTTTGGATTTGTTGATAGTGGATTGAGTTGATTTAAGCCAGTCTTTTTGTTCCTTGAGAAATTCCTTGAGAAATTCATAAAGAAAATAAGATATAGGTTTGAACCATACAATTTTACCTTGAACGGTTCTTGAACAAATAGAATACTTGAGACAAACTTGGCCACATAGTAATGGGCCAATGGCATGTATTGAAAAGTTTTGATATGACTGTTGGAGCTAGGTAGCGGAATATTTTATCACAAGCTGCCCAAAATTAAGATTTTCTTTGCAGATTAAAAAAAAAACAAGCTGCCTAAAATTCTTGGCTTTGAACCCACTATGGAAGTTGAAGCAAGAATAGACTTCAATTCCTCTGTAATTTGCAGAACAAAAGTTTGAACTAAGTTACAATGTAGTTGCATTCAACCTAGTGATGGTGGATGTTGTTTCCTTTTTCTGGACTTATGAAGAACCTGTTTGCAAATTGGTAATTTTCCTTTCCTCCATTATTTGAGCAACATTTAATATGAGAAAAAGATGAAGTCTGTTATGAATTACTGTTTAATTGCTTCTTTTAAATCTTAACAGGGAGAAACAGTATGTAATCAAGGAGGATAATCTTGAGGGCAAGTACAAAAACTGGCAGAAAAAGCTGCATCCTGACCTGGTTCATTCTAAATCTGAGGTTTGGTTTATATATTTTTAGGTTTTCTTGGCTCTTTCTTTGTTTTATTATATTGCTTTGACCCCTGTTATTTGCTTTAGAAAGAAAAAGAGTATGCTGCTGAACAGTCCGCTAGGGTAATTGATGCCTATCGCACTCTTGGTGATCCATTGTCAAGGGCAATATATGTTGTAAGTGTACTTTCTGCATACTGTTTAGCCTTTGGATTTCAGCAGATGTCGAAGTGTCTTAACATTTGAATCGTAGATCTTGACCTCTTGGTCATCACTTTGTTAGTTGTGCCCAAATAGTTGGTGCAAACTAGGGTAAGGCTTTTGTCGAGTTGAGATACCAGTTTGTTATTGATTTTATTTAGTAACTAATTATCATGTTAAGGATGTTCATACTACCGTTTGACATATTCCAACTTGTTTCTTACTGGGGTTGGGTTGGATACTAGGAATTGAGGTATTAAGTTAGAGGATGATGAAAAAGTTCTTATTAGAGTTTCTTTTATTATTATTATTATTATTATTATTTATTATTTTATTTTATAATAGTTATCATTTTTGTAACGGAACAGTATGTGATAATGGTTCTTCTAACTTTGAAGCTGGTTTGCATTCTAATTTCTTTTGTTTTTGAGAGAATATAAGAGTTCTGAAATGGAATGCCAGAAAAGGCTCTTGATTAGAAAGTAAGTGGTTCTAACTTCTAACTTCTGGATATTATGATGCTGAACACAAACTTATACTCATGTTAATTCATTAAAAAACATCTTGTCAATTACAGAAGTTCTGGGCACATTTGTATATATGTACTTATATACGAGTTGCACATGGACAAGTAAGTTGGTGGTAATATTTGGTAGGAAGCACAAATTACCAGGGTGTTGTGTTTCTCTCTGATAAGACACATGAAACCCTCTTGGAGGCTTAGCAAGTTTGAAGTAGAATGGAGCCAATGGTTAAATGAAACAAGAACTATTGATTAAATCATATTCCTCATTCAAATTTTCGTTTTTGTTGGTACATGAACGGTCGTCTCATTTTCCAATTTTGTGTATACGTATGCAAGCGTTTTAAAAGTAAGACTTGCGACCTTCTTTTGAACTTATTGTTTTGCTGTAATCTTCACACACTAAACAAAATAATAGCTTAATGCCTTGTCACCATTTTTTGGTTTTTTGACATTTTGAAGATTACATTTTTGACATGTCCATAGACTCCATAATCATTTCTTATATGGTGCTTTTAAGATTATAAGTGATGGAAAATGAGAAAAACCAATCCTATGCCTTGGATTATGGCAATTGAATATCAGAAGCGGGGCTTTATAATGACCATGTAAAAGTTATCTTGGTCTCTTTACACATGAAGACGGATCAAAATTGGTGTAATGTGATTTTGAGGCTCTAGCTTAAAAGGTAAAGGTTATGTTAATGACACTTATGGGATAACGTGGATAACCGTGAATTTGATTCTTTTACAACCTATGCTTTTGGATGATTAGGTACTACCATACTTAGATGGGAATAGGTTTGAAACCTGAGGCTCTATGATGGGTAGAAGAATGCAATTCAACGAAAACATTTTATTTCGGGTTTCCTCTCATGGCTTTGTGTTATTTTCTTATGTTCCTTTTTGTGAAGCTTCATAAGCGAAGAAAAAGTCATGTTATGTTTTCTACTCTCATCTTCCAGTTAAAGCTTGAAGGTGTTGATGTGGATGAAGAAGAAACTATTTCAGAGCCAGAGTTGCTAGCTGAGGTTATTTCTGAAAGAGTCTGAAGTTTCTGTTAGATAATTTACTTCATGTTTTTTAGTTTAGTCATGATTCAAATGTCCAATACGTGAAGATGGACCTTTGACCTTCTAGATTAGTTATTATACTGCATCTTCCGAATCTAATTTCTATGCAGCAAAGAACTGGACTTCATACTACTCTGATATACCAAAAACCTATTCAATCAGTGAGGCATGCTACTCATTCAATTGTTGTCCACCTTTGATGTGACTTAACACCTACTTATGTGAACCAATAGTTGATATTTAGCATAGAGAGAAGAAAAATATTTGGAGATGATTTATTAGTTCTTGTTATTGATTTGTTCTTCCATGCTTTTTATTTGTTGAATAAGAGGGAGAAAGAAAGGGAGAGGAGAAGACACATTACGGTTCATGGGCTGCTAAAATGACAGTTTGAAGCCTCTTAAAATAAAGATAAAAAAATTAAGACACTGTTAAAGGAGAATAGAATATGTTGATGTAGAGATGGGTGGAGAAAGGAGATTGATATTTAAGGTAGATAAACTTGTTATGACCTCCATCAGTGGTTATCATGTTGTCCCCAATAGAGGAACGCCGTTTAGCTTTAGGGACTGAGGAGAAGAGTTGTTGCTTGCAATTATGACCTGCAAATGGTAGAGTCTTTGTCCACCTCTATACCAATATTCTCACACCCCACTTTGACAGGGTCTAGGCCCACATAAAGAGAAATGACATATCACACTGCCCATCAAAGAGAAGTGGTATAAAGCAATGTGATCGTCGTTTCAACCATGAACTTTATTTAAAGAAAATATAATTTTGCAACATAAACCAAACTAAGGATATGATGTCATTAAACTCAACCAAATTATATTAACGAGGTATCCACAGCCCTTTACAAAAGTTTACAAGTGTAAGGTACTATATTGGATTTCAAACACTATAAACTCACAAACCAATATTTGCATAATTACAGGCAAAGACTAGCCAAACATTTACAAAACAACCATCTGTCTAGCCTTTGAGTCTCTGACTGGCACTGTAGTGGATTGACCTCTAGCTCAAACCATAATCTGCATCTAAAAGGTTACAAGATAATGTACATTAGCTACATAATAAAAAAAATGCTTTAGGTATACTTTGATGGATTGAAGTTTAAACAACAAGGTGATATAAAGAACAACGATATAAGAAAATCACCAAACTTTTCAAGAGAGTTATATTTCTAACATTTCAATAAAGTTTTTGAGCCCATTAACTCATCTTAACAGATAGTCAATCAATTATATCTGTTGTGAAACTAGAGAAAGGAGAATTGTATTATTGAGTGATTATGTTACAAGGGGCCAATACATCAATATATAGAGAAAACCTAGAAACCCTAGGTAACCCTAATTACATGAAAGGACAATAATACCCTTGCAACTAAACATTAATAACAACTTAACCATTACTATTCTAACACTCTTTTATTTATAGATGAGATTAGGGTTAACCTAATGGGCTCTAACCACCTAGGCCCATTAGGGTTAACATAACCTAATCTATCCCACATAACAACTAACACTCCCCCTCAAACACATGATGCGAGCATGGAGAGCAGTATGGGTTTGCCAACATGAAAAAGAGATGCTCCAACTGATGTCTTTGACAACTTCGATTCTCCAACGAAAAAGAGATGCTCCAACTGATGTCTTTGACAACTTCGATTCTCCAACGACTTCAATTCTTCAACAACTTTAATTCTTTGACAACATTAATTTTGGTACCCAGTAGAATATAACTAACAAAGGAATATGGGACAAGTTCTCCCCCTCACGTGCGAACCCCGAATCGCACGGGAAGAGAGAAACAAAGGATCCAACTAGGATCACAACAAGGTGCCACACGGCACAACTTGGGGCCACTTGGCACACCAAACGGGGATTTAACAACCAACCAACAAAAGAAAGACTTGTCCATAAATTCACCAAAAGTCTAAACTGCAGGGACCGAAATCAAATATTGCAAAGTTTGGGAATCAAATATTGCAAAGTTTAGGATTAGGGTTAGGTTTAGGAGACAAAACAGAGATCAAACCAGGCGCAAAACAGAGGCCAAACCGGGCAGCAAACAGGCGCAAAACAGAGACCAAACCAGGCGCAAAACAGAGACCAAACCAGGCACAAAACAGAGACTGAAGACGGGCAGTAACAAAGACTGAAGACGGGCAGTAACAGGGCAGCAAACAGCGGCTGATGGATGGCGAAAACAGGAGGCTGAGGGCAAAAACAAATAATATCAGCCGGGTGAAAACAGCGGTTAGGGTTTGCGAAAACAGCGGCTAGGGTTTGCTATTTCTGAGGAAAACCAATGGCGAAAACAGCAGCTCAGCGGCTGATGACGGCTGAAGTAGGGTTTAGGCAAGGAGGGGGGCGGCTGATGGAGAAACCAGAGGTGGAACAACATCAGACGATAACTACCAGACGATGGCGACTAACACTAAAGACCAGACGATCAGTGATGCAACCGGCGGACGGCGGCAAGGCATAAGCCGCCCGCCGGAAAGCGAGTATTCCAAAGGCCTAGATCTTTACTCTGATACCATGTTGTGAAACTAGAGAAAGGAGAATTGTATTATTGAGTGATTATGTTACAAGGGGCCAATACATCAATATATAGAAAAAACCTAGAAACCCTAGGTAACCCTAATTACATGAAAGGACAATAATACCCTTGCAACTAAACATTAATAACAACTTAACCATTACTATTCTAACACTCTTTTATTTATAGATGAGATTAGGGTTAACCTAATGGGTTCTAACCACCTAGGCCCATTAGGGTTAACATAACCTAATCTATCCCACATAACAACTAACAATATCCATAACAAGAATTCCACTCCCTTTGTAAAACCATAAGTCATACATATACCAGATGCGCCAACGAGTCATCTACCTCACGACTGGGAGTTAAGACGATATCGATATCTCATTTGCAAGCTCACTTGTTGAGGCGGTGACAAGGGCTATTCGTTATCACTGATGGTAGGTGCCAGTAAGTTAGCATAATCAAACAGTAGGGTAAGTAACAACCAAGCTTACTGACAGCCTGCAACCAAGTCTGCCAATCAACAAATGGAAAGCAACAACCAAACTTGCAAACTAGCACATTGGCACAAAAGGCATAAAACTCCACTTTTGTTTCAAGAAATATCATGTGATCCATCTAAGCAAGACTTGTCTCCAACTATTCGCAAATCATAAGTAAAGTTTTCATACATGAGAACAACATACAATTCAAATAAGTCAAGTAGATAGAAAATTGATCGTTTCAATCCATTGTGATCATTCCAATCTTACGAAAAGCCGACTCCGCTATTGATTCTACTCCTAACACACCGGAGAGGTGACAGTGACAACCTTTATGTTATCCTTTCCTAGAATATGAACAAGGCATTATTTCATAGGTTCACATTTAAACTCATGCTTAAATGCAAACGAGACACATTAACTGTTTAGAATTTACAACTACTTTTACTCTATACTCATGGTATATTTTCCAACGCTGGAGACAAATGTGGAAAGTGTTTAAAATACTCCAAAGGTAGGTCAAAATGATCTAGTCTCTAAATTTCTAAAATTGAAACACCAACTCCTTGATATCTGTTCCTTTTTCTAGTCACTAGTGTGAACCTACAATGAAAGTAATTACAAGAGTTAAACCATGAAGACTTCAATATCTTTTAAATGAAGGTTGTGGATCGAAAACCAAGTTCACAAAGTACCCCTAACATTCACTTAGAAGTAACTAACCATCATTGGAATGCAAGTTGCAGAGCTGGATTTTGTCACTTTTAAATAGAACTTGTACTTTCTCGGATACCATGGAGGTACAAGGCCTATACATTTTGAAATATCTATGTCTAGCTACTAACAAAATAAATGATGCACAATTTCGAGTTGTCTAGGTCAAGATATGACTGTTTCTGCAAAGTGCGATGGTGCAGTCAACATTGCTAAAAACTAACATCAGGTTGGTAATAAATTTTTAAAAATTTCCGTACTTCAAATTTGTATTGAAATTTTAACAAAAAAGTATTAGTTGTATAGAGGCATCTATATTTAAAGTGGCATAAATTTAGGAGCCTGGGTACTATAATAAACAATTCATGAACTTCAGGGTGATCTTAACCCTTTAAAATTTTTGACTTCATACTCAAAGGTTACAATAATTTTTGCTAACATGAAATCTTTAATTTTCACGTATTAGACGTAATTAAAGCTCAATAAAGGGTGTGTGAATCTATAGTTGAACTGATCCAATCACAAGTATGATTTCTAATTTTGTAGATAAAGCAAAGTACAAAACATGGAACCCTACTCTTTCTCTTCCTTCCTTATTCTCCTCCTTTCCTTTCTTGCTCTCTCTCTATTTCTCTCTAAAATTTTGTGGTCCATTGAGACCAAGTACCTCTCCCAAATCTATAATATGCTAAGCATCTTGAAAAAAGCATGAGGTGCAAGGCATATATCAAGAGGTGAAAAAATAGAAGCATGAGTTCTATTTTTTGGTGGTGTCAACAAAATTTTAGATACACCTATACACTTATTTTCTTAATGTGAAGATAAATTAGTGAGAGCTAATTAATTGTCTTATTATTCTCTCGTCTTGTTTCTTTCTTTATTTGGTAGTCTCCTTTTACTATCCCAAAGTAATAAAATTGGCACTAATACTAAAAATTGCCACTAGAGAAAGATGTTCATTTAGTATGCCAAATGACATATGAGATAAAATATTTAATGAAATGCACATGCAAATAAAGCTGGGTCTTAGAAATATGTAGATTCCTTAATGATAAGTTAAAAAAGAGCGAAAAGAAAAGAAAGGAGGCAGGAATCTTTACTTCAACCTGGATTAGCTGCATCTCACCAATCCACGGGATGTCCATTCCTGTGCTTTTATTTAATTGTAGTAGAAAACATTATCAAAGGACATAGGAGTTGCAAAAAAATGATTTCCGCAGAGGTGCAAGCAGCAAAGTGCTTGGAGTGGGAAGAGTAAGACGACAAGTCCGCGATTAGGTTGTTTGTGGGAATCAATTGGGAACACTTGGGTTTCTAGAATTAATGGATATTGTCTAAAAAGATAACTTTAGCTACCAATTAGTGGCTTATTGGGAAGTATTATTCTTAGTGGGTGTTTGGGAGTGATTCTGAAGGTGTTTTTGAGATTTTGGAATTCTCATTATGGGATTTTGAGGTGTTTGGAAAGCTCATTTTAAGAATTCTGATTTTAATATTCTCAAAACAAGCATTGAGAGCCACAATCTCAAAGTAAGTCCGGAGCTACTTTTGAGATTCTAGTTTTGGATTCTTAAATTTATTACCATTCTACCTTTAAACTTTTTAATAATTTACAAATACTATCCTTATATAATTTATATGTCGTGGTAATAGCAATGTAGTAGAAGACGCTAAATATATTTTACACACTTTTGTAATTATTGTATTTTAAGATTAATTCAATTTGTAAATATAAAAATTATTTGACTATATTTCAAAATACTTAAGGGGAAATTGGCAAATATACAAATCTGATTATACTACAAAAGGGCATTATGGTCAATTTTTCACCAACAATATAAAAATCTGATTATACTACCAAACACTTTACAAGTTCATAATCTATTTTACACAGTTCTATCAAACACTTAACAGATTCTTATTATGAGTTTTTCATAATCTAAAATTTCAAAATCAGAATCCCATAGTCCAAACACACTTCAAAAATCCCTCCCAAATACCCTCTTAAAGTTGTTGTACTTGTGTAGTTAACTAAACAAAATCCAAGTTTTCAATGCTCTTACAAGCATTATTCTCAACTACCACAAATGTTGATGTTGTAGCTCAAATTCGGGCTTGATTTTGCTGCTTTGAATGGCAGATTTTGGAAATCAGGGAAGCTGTTGAAGAAGCTGCAGACACTCAGGCATTGAGTCAGATCCAGACTCAGGTATGATTCCCTATATAGACCCGTGTATCCCTTCAAACAAGAAAAGGAAGGCACTTGTGATCGATGTAAAAAGAGTTAGTTTGTGCAGTATGGAAAGTTTATTCGTTGGTGTTGCCGGGGTAGTGGAAAATGATGGATGGCTCAGCGAAGGACCTCGAATTAGATAATTAAAGTCGTCCAAGCAGTATATAACTTAGGCTAAATTGATTATTTGTCCATGGTGTTAAGAATTTGGAGATTCACATTCTTTCTCGTCTGTGTCATGTGCACTGCATATGCAAGGAAGAACATCAGAAGAATGAGTTCTGATTCAGGTCTTTGGGTGTTTCACTCCCTGATTTATGTCCAGTAATTCTAATTTGATCTTCATTCATTTAACCCTAGATACGAGAGAAACTGCAACATTGGGCTGAATCCTTTGCAACTGCATTTCAAATTCGAAAATATGAAGAAGCTCGTGCTGCCATCCGGAGAATGACTTACTACAAGCGTGTAAATGAAGAAATAGTCAAGAGACTTTAATACATGAGAAGCTGGTACAGAGGTACACCATCCTATCAATTACTTTCGTTCTCTAAACTAGGCACGTGCAAGGTTTAGTATTTATCATGTACTAAAGTCGTGGTAGTGATATTTGGTCTTGAAAATATGATATTTGCTTTTGTTTTACATAACCAATTAAATGTAGTTGATTTGCAATTGATGATTAGGGTCATGTAGTGGTGGAGACAGAGGGTAGTGACGAGCACAGAAAGAATGAGTTAGAAAATTGGTTTAGTGTTGCATAATGAGGCTCTACATGGTAGCATGTATTCTTGTTAGTAACAGGAGATCAGAGTACGATAGTACCTATCTGATGTACAAATGAGGATAACATAAACACTGAATAGAACAAAGAAATAAAACACCACCCTACAAATGTTACATGGGTTTTTTTTTTTAAGTGGACACTAATAGAATATTGAGAAGGGAAAAAGAATACTGAAGTTCTGTATTGAATGAATATTACAAAGCGTAGTACATGATTAAATAGAAGATTGAGAAACCCTGATTACATAAAAGAACTAAACTACCCTTATTGAATATTACGTTAAACAGGCAACACAAAGATTCACACGCCCTTTCCAACTTAGGATGGCAGAGCGAAGGACATCGTGAGTTTGCTAAGGAGAAATCGAAAATGAGTAGTCGTGTGAGTCTTGGTGAAGAAATTTGCCAACTGTAAAGTAGATGAGACAAATAGAAGACCAATCGTGCAGGATTGTAGATGATAGTGAATAAAATGACAGTCAATCTCAATATTTTCCGTGTGCTCGTGAAACACAGAATTGTTAGTAATTTGAATAAGTCTCTTATTATCACAATAAAGAGGAGTAGCAGAATCAAGAGGAACATCCATATCAGACATTAACCAGCTAAGCCAAACCACCTTAGCTGTCGCTTGAGCCATAGCACGATATTTAGCTTCAGTGGTGGAACGAGCAACAACAAACTGTTTCTTGCTCTTTTAGGAGATACGAGAATCGTCAAAGAAAACACAGAATTCAGAGATGGACTTTCCGTCCGAAGGATCACCAGTCCAATTAGCATCCGCATTAGCCTTAAGACAAATCCGAAGTCGGGGATAGCAATAAACATTGATAGATGGTACTATGAACATAATGCAAGATACGGAGCAAAGCAGAATGAGTAGAGCGAGGGGCATAAACAAATTGGCTCACAATATGAACAACATAGGCAATATTAGGACGGGTCACAGTGAGATAAACCAAGCAGCTAACAAGTTCTTGATATTCCGTAGGATCATCAAGAGGTATACCATCAAAAGCAGAAAACTTAGCATGAAGTTCAAACGGAGTATCCACACTTTTATCACAAGCACACTTAGTTTGAGATAGAAGATATTCCTTAGGAGCGGAGGCCACCTCGATGCCAAGAAAATACCGAAGAGGATTTAAATTCTTCATTTTAAATTCACAAAACAGATGGAGCTTGACCTCATCAATAGCAGCGGAGTCGGAGCCAGTGATAATCATATCATCCACATAGAGTAAGAGAAGAACCAGAGAGCTGAGTCATAGAGACTAGAGTGAAAGCCAATGCGATGAGCATCATCTTGAAAGTGGTCATACTGATCATGTGGAGACTGCTTAAGACCATAGAGAGCCTGACGTAAGCGACAAACCATACCATGAAGATGAGGGAGCCCCGGAGGAGGGCGCATATATACTTCTTCAGAGAGATATCCTATAAGAGAGGTATTCTTAACATCCAATTGAAAGAGGTCACTGGCGAACAACGACCATAAAGATCAGAGTGCGAACAATGGTCATTTTGACCACATGAGCAAAGGCTTCTTCATAATCAATCCCATACTCCTAGGAAAAATCTTGTGCAATGAGGTGGGCTTTGTATCGCTCCAAAGTATTCTTCAAATGAGTTTTGACCTTGTAGACCCATTCTGACAAGAAAAGAAACTTTCACGTCTGAGTTTTGGAAAGAGCAGCAAGTTCATCATTCATAACAGTTCCCTAGTTCGGATCATTGCAAGCATCTTTATAAGACCTGGGTTTAGTATAAGCATGGATACGAGACAAAAAAGAGCAATAGGAAGTAGAGAAACAGGTATGACATGAAGTTTTATTGAAGGTTGGCAGTTGCGGGAAGGATATCGTAGGCAGGCAGATCAAGAGCTTCAGAAGCAAGCGGGAGAGCCGTAGAGCTGGGAAGAGGTGGGGACGAAGGATCGCGACGAGTGTATACCAACGGGCAACGGGGAATAAGAGTAGAGGGGGAAGGAGGTGGTACAGCAGTTGGAGGAAAGTCGGAATCGTCAATGGTGGAAGACATGTTCCTCGGGGTGCACAACAAATGACTCCCCGTATTTAACTTTGGTTCTTCTCATCGTATGACTCCCCATATCTTTCTCCTTGGTAATTTTTCTTCTCCTTCCTCTTCTATTAGTATTGCCACAACAAATGACTCGCATATACATGTTGTGTCCATTGGCTCTGTTGCATCTTCCTCTTGTCTCTGTCTAATGTTAATGTTTTCTATGTTCCTCAACTATCTCTCATTTACTTTCAATTAGTCAACTGTTAGATACCGGTTTTGATATTTTATTCTCTCCTTCTGGTTGTCTTGTGAAAGATTGGATGTCAAAGAAGCAAATTGAGACCGAGTGTAGAGTTAGTGATCACTATCTTTTCGGAAGCCTACATGTCCTAGTCAAGCCTACTTCCACTACCTTATCTTCCTTTCATTTGGATGAGAAGTCCTCCATTTTTATCTTTGACATTCTAAATTAGGCCATTTATCTAGTGAATGGTTAAATTTTTTGGTTAAATATGATGTCATAGGAACTCTTTCTATTAGTGATATTTCAGAGTGCAGTGACTGTAAATTTGCAAAAATATCTGCTTTACCTTTCAATAAAATTTCTTCTATTTCCCCCTTCTTTTCACATCGTTCATACTAATATATGGGTACTTCTCATGCTACAACGAAGGGTGGGTCTGTATATTATGTGTCCTTCGTAGATGATTACAACAAGTTTACATGGGCCTATTTAAAAAAACATAAATTTGAGGTTTTTTATATATTTGGTCTTTTCCATGTCATGGTTAAAATCCAATTCTCTGCATCTATTAAAATTCTTCGTTTTGATCCGAGTGTAGAATAGTTTCCAAATGAGTTTACTAAACTTCTGTCTACCCATTGGATTATTCATTAATCCTCTTGTTCTGACACACAAAAAAGTCATGCTGGGCACAAACATCGTCATTTTCTTGATATAACTAGGTCTCTCTTTCTTTCATCCTCTGTCTCCTTTTGTATTCTGGTGTGAAGCTGTTCTTATTTCATTCTACTCCTGAATCAGATGCCCACACCTCTTCATTTTGGCCTGTCTCTATACGAGCGTCTTTTTGGTATGCTTCCTAACTATTCACTTTTACGTGTTTTTCGTTCTACTTGCTTTGTTCTTCTCCCCAAGGACCACAATAAGTTCAGTTCATGGGATGCACTGTGTGTTTTTTTTGGAGTATAACATCACACAGAAAGGTTATCGTTGCTATGACCCTGTGCACATAAAATTGTATGTGTCCCGCTATGTTACCTTCCTTGAGCGTCTTCCATACTTCTCCCTTCCTCCTCGCACTACTTCTGTTACCAAAGAGGATTTAATTAACATCGATCCATTTTCATCTGAAGTGCACCCCGAGGAACATGTCTTCCACCATTGACGATTCCGACTTTCCTCCAACTGCTGTACCACCTCCTTCCCACTCATCAGGATCCATGCAAACCTGTGTGAAAGGTGGTCATAGCAGAGGTTTGCAAGGATCTTGATGAGTGGTTGCTAGGAATGCCTGATATGCTTGAAATTGTTGCTCCAATGAGAGAGAAGGCAGAATGCCTGCGGACATAGGAGTGGCGAAAGCTGTAGGAGAGAGAGAAAACTATTAAGGTGGCTAAGGAGAGGAGAAAGCAGTCGAATGAGAGGGTTTGCGGCCCTTTTTGGGGCACGCAGCTTTCCAATGTCTCTTTTGATGACAAAAACTACACTCATCTTTTGCCACCCAACCCATATGTTAAGACCTACCTAAATTATGAGCCACTTGTGTCTGTAGAGTACGTAGTAGAGGAGCAAGAGAGGCAGAAGGCACTGCAAAGATTGTCTAATTGGAGAAGAGAAGCAACCCTAACTGGAGGTAGTCCGAAAACGAGTCTACTCAGCCAACAACTCGTTCAAAACTGAGTCAACTGAAGGAAGCGGAGTACGATGGAGGATAGTGCCACGAATTCCTTCAAAATCGGGCCGAAGGGCCACAGCAAATTGTACCAATCATTGTTCTTTCCTGTAAATGCAATCCTCTCTTTGGGCACTCAATTCAACAGGTACATTGAAGGCTAACTGATCTCACAAACTAGTAATTAGTGAATAGAACTCCTGGATACTCATACCTTGGGAAGTAGCGGGAATCTCATGCTTAGGCTAATAACATTTTGCAAAATTGACTAAACGTACAGTCTGGACAGATAATCCCAAATTTTTTTTGGAGTGCCAAGTTTTGCAAAATATGACTAATGGGCTAAAAGCGAACTGTGTGTTTCAACTTCTATGTTTTCTGGCGAGTAGTGTTAGAGCTCTTATGTAGACTTTCTGTAATCATCTTCAGGTCACTTGCAGGTATAGTACCCTGGTCTGCAATTCTAGCCCCACTGTTGTTGGATGCTTATTATTTCTTGGCTGGAGATTGACGAGAAGGTGACAATGTTGGTAACACTCTGGTATGTATTAATCAGTGTAAACAATCATGAAATTTGCTTTTAATTGGTGTCTATTTGCTAAGTAACCGATCAAGAATCCTTTAGCTTAGTCTAATCCAGCCGAGTATTATATGAAAACAAAGAACTTAAGTTTTAGATAAAAGAAGGAAATATCTCACAGTTCAATGTTTTGATCCTTTGTTCCTTCTTTGCCTCTATTTATGGGCCAAAGGCCGTAACTGAACCCATGGTTGGTGACCATTCAGCTTACTTCAGTCGAGGGTCATGCTTACGATTTTTTTGGGGAGATCTTTGGGTCTAAGTTTGTGTATCCTCAAATGGATGTTGGTGTCCATGCCATGCTTCCCTTCAGCAGATGTGACCCCAATAATCATTTCGAAGGCTCACACTTCGCCATTTGGTATTGTCAAGAGTCACCCATGCGTCATTCTTTCTTTCCCAAGAAATTAAGAACTTTCTTGGATCCAAGCTTTGTCTGTTCTCCCTTCTAGTCGAATCCAACATAGTTCCGGCCTCACATCGGACACTCTTGGTGTTGAGTTGACTTCTCTGCAGACATTCATCATGCCGAGCTTCCTTTTCATTGGGCGTTCTTGGATATTCAACTGCCGAGAGTGACCTCCCTTCAACGGTTTGCCTTCAACTGTCATGTGTCTTACGCATTTGTTCATTTTGTTGTTTTCTCCTTTGCTTGATTCGAATCTTGCTAACAAATGCTACTAATTGCTGATGTTAATTTCACTTCTCACAATTGCCTTCTAGCTCATACCTTCTTCACATCAGAGTCAACCCGGCTTATTCGTTGTCGTATTTTTTTGTGACTTAGAAGTGTGAGCCTTAGCTAGAGAATAGTAGTGGTGAATTGCTGAGAAACCAAGGTTTATCCCCACAGGCCCTGTATCCCTAACACCATACAGAATAAGTTCCCATTCACCTGCTGAAAGGAAATCTTCAAGAAATGGAAAGATTAATGAATAAGGTTGCTAACCGGAAATCTCATGCCACCTTTGATGATGGCTATGAGGGGCATGACTGTAGAGGCATCCCTGAAGGAGGGAGTAAAGTCTCCCCTTTCTCCAAAAAACGGGAATGTACCGGCTTAGCGATGTCGTACACCTTCCTAAATCTAGCAACGTTATCAACAGCTAGCATACTCCTCGCCATTACAAAAATTTGGAGAAAACAAGAAGAAATCATGAATTTAGGGGCAAAAAGAAACAAGGATTTTGGACAGACGAGCAGCAAGGACAGAGAGATGGAATGCAGAAGCAGAGAAGAAGGGAAGATGAAAGGTGAGAGGTGAGAGGGGAAAGCTAGATCCCCCTCAACTCATCTCGGAGCATTTCGAGAGACACCAAAAGGCAATTCAAAACGTCTCTTCGCATTTAATGATATCACATTATGGGATAGCTGCCAGTAGAAGTTGGTGCACATGATATGAAGTGTCAAGTGTACTCCTCTATCGAGCCCAGATTTACTCACTCCTCTTGGAAATGACCGACGCCATGGGAAGAGGATATGACGTTGGAAGCAATTGTGCAAGGGGAAATTAACATCATCAATTAATGACATTTGTTAGCAAGAGCTAACTATAGTTCAAGAGGAAACGACAAAAGGAGTAGATACATAAGATGTGGCAACTAAAGGCAAACCGTTTGAGGGAGATCGCTCTCCGCACGAGTAGTATTCGGAAGCTAAAAGATAGAAGCTTGCCATGATGAATATCTAATGCGAGGTCTGCCGGAATTAGGGTGAATCTGATCAGAGTGGAGAAAAAAAAAGCTTGGGCCCGAGAAAGTTCTTTACTTCTTGGACAAGGAAGAATAATGCACTCGGGACTATGACAGTTACCAATAGGTAGGATGTGTGCCTCTGAAATACTTACTGTGACCAACTAAAGGGAAGAAGGCTTTTGAGGATATCCAAAGTCGAGACAAAAAGAGGGTAATCATGACCCTTGATTAGAGCAAGTTGAATGGTGACCAATCATGAGTAGGAGAAATAAAGGAGTAAAGCATTGAAACATTGAACTGCAAGTTGCTTGCTTGTCTCTATACTTAAGTTCTTTGCTTTCATGTAATGCTCGGCTGGATTAGACTCGGCTGAAGAATTCTTGATCGGTTATTGAATTAGCCACCGAGGGTATTCTGGCCAATCCCCACCAGCCAGCTTGCCTCTGACTGGATATTGTTTTCCACTCTACATTGTTTATTAACATTCATCAGGCATTCAAGGAGGTAATCCCAAACTGAGTGGAGTTACAAAATCTAGCCACCACAATGATGAAACCTGGTTGGCTGGTTGTATGACTTATCAAAGCTTGAGGTGGATTATGTCCAAGATAAAACCATTTAGCAAAACTTAATAATCTATGGAATCTGGTGTCCGAGTTGATTTAGATACTCATTTATCTTACATAGCATTATTGGTATTGATGTCATTAAGTAATGTGTAAAGTTTGGCTAGTCAGGTAGAAAGTTTTCATGCCACTCGCCATTTATTCACTTCTAGTTTGTGTTGTACAATGTAGTGCACTATTTTAGCATTATAATAGATTGGTTAGCGTTAAGTATCTTTCGTTTTTTGTTCCAATCGTTATTGCAGTAAGTCTTGTGTTTTTAATAAAGCTTGTATTTGTTGTGGTGGCAGTTAAGACTTAAGATACAATTTAGTCTGCAATAATGTTTGGTTTTCCTTGTTATGGCAAATATCTGAAGCTATTTTGTTGGACCGTTTTCCAGATTGTTTATAAACACCAACGGATGCTTCTCATTGCAGTTGTTGACAACGGTTTATTAGTCGATGAAAAGCATTGTTGGATTTCACTTTATAAAATTCAACAAGGGTGGGATGTTGGGTATCTGCATTCTGTGTTTGTAGTTGTAAGTTTGTTATGTAACAGTATTTATTTCAAATGAATGAATAAAGGACAAAGGATTGTACTGCTAAGAATCATCTTGCTTAGAAATAATGTGCGACCATAAATACTCGGTGGGAATCTGAAGTGGAGAGGAATCTTTTATTTTTATTTTTTTGGTTTCTGCAGGAGAGGCTGATTCCATAAAATGAAAATGTCATTTTTTGTGCACAGTTTCTTTCAATCACATAATTTGATGCAAAAGAACAAAGATCGCATAATCTTAGCAAATCATTTTTGTACTCAAATCATTTTTATGGCTTCTAAATGATGTGTTGCTTTAATGACCTTTTTGGGGCATTGACATGTCAGGTACTTTGGATTTTAATTTCCCATGTGAGGAAAGAAGAACAAATGTATTTCTTTCGGCCTAACTTCTTTGGTATTAGTGTCACTTATTTTATTTTTACAAAATTTGTATTAATATATTATTATTTAAAAAATTGTGACTACAATGGCTCCAAAAAATTTACTAATGATAAAAGATAAAAATAAAAGTTTTAATTGTTTGTGTTCTCTAGTATCATTTTATTTAAATTTTTTAATTTTGATTTATCAAACAAATATACAATATTTTAAAATATTTAGTCTTTTAACGTTATAATTTTTTTCATGAATATTTATTATTTTTACTAGGTACTTGTTTTTAGTCAAAAGTGTCAAATTTTAAAAAAAAATTTAAAAAAATTAAATAAGTTAATTCAAAGGTACAGTAAAGTCAAATTTAACGGCAATTAATGAAAATTAACGGCAGAGGAGGGAGTAATGGTCTAATAGTTTTAAAAACAGAAGAGAAATGCAAAGGGAGGGTAAAATAGTCAAATTTAAAGACAAAATTAACGATAATTAATGAAAACTAACTACGAGAGAATAATGATCTAATAATTTCAAAAGCAGAAGAGGTAGTTACATTTTTCAAAACCTGAAATGAGGTCCTGCAATTGTTAGAGGTCAATGCTTTAACCATTTCTTTTTGGGGGGAATTTTTACCTTGTGTTGTTAAGAATTCTCAAATATGCAAGTCACTGAATGGAGAAGGGAATATGGAGGGGATCCGGGATCTCCGTAGTGCGGGAAAGACATTATAGGAATGTAGTGTGGCTATCTAGCCGTCCATCTCGACAACGAATGACTTAGATTTAATTTAATATTTATTCACGAGATGAACGATCAGATAGTCCTACTACACTATTGTAGTGCCTCCCCGCGCTACAACATTCCCCAATTCCTATGGAGGACGAGCCTCCAAAAAAGGGGAGAATGAAGGCATGCAATAAGAAAGTAGTACACATTCTTTTCCTTCTCTCCACTTGTGATCAAAACACAAACTTATTCAAATTGGGACTCAATAGGAATAAAATGAACTATCATCATCAAAGAGAATAAAAACCAAAAAAGGACACAATTTATACTGAGAACTTCCTTCTTTTTGAGAGATCCCACTTTTTCCGTAATACAGTATCAGCTAAGTTCCTTTTGCCTTCTCTATTTAACCCAAAAAACACTGTCCGAAAATTAATGGCACTCGGAACCATCCCCATCTCCAACATTTCGGAAATAAGTTGCAGAGCTTCTTCAGACTTGCCCACCCTACACAGACAAGCAATGAACATGGAATAAGTTGTAAAATCAGGGAATGGACCATTCAGCTTCATGTCACTAAACACGTTCCACGCCTCGACAAACTTTCCACAGTTCATATACCCACGTATCAATGCTGTATACGTAACAATCGTAGGTTCACATCCCTCTTCTTCTTTCATTTTGTCAAAAATCTCCAAAGCTTTGTCTATCTGTTTCGCCTTAAAGAAATGAACTATCAAGGATGTATATACATGGACAGTCGGATTAATGCCAATCTGCCTCATAGCTTCCACCTTAGCCAATGCATCTTCCAATCGTTCCATTCGTAGCAGTCCATGAACAAGACTCCCGTATGTGTACTGAGCGAGGGTATTCGAACCAACCTCATTAACCATTGCCAAAGCTTCTTCTAATTTGCCTGCTCGACAAAGTGCCCTAACGTACATGGAATAAGCAAGTGGAGAACTGAAACCAGCTTTTTTAAGCAATTCAGCACACCTTCTCGCATTCACTAACTTCCCAAATGCACATAAGCAACGAAGATATATTTCAATCACTTCTTTATCAGGAATAAAACCCAGACGCATCATCTCATGGAATGCTGTGATGGCTTCGTCAACCTTTCTACCTTTAATCCCACAAAGAGATATGACCAAATACTTATATGTACTGCCATTAGGTTTACAACCAACAGCTTTCATCTCCCTGAAAATCTTTAAAGCAATTTCAGTCAGACCTGCACGACCGTATTGCATTATCATGATCGTCCATGTATCCGATGTTATTGTGCAACCTTTTCTTCTCATTTCATGGAAGAGGTATCTCATGTGCTTAAAATCCTTTGATCGTCCTGAGATTTTCATGGCCAGGTTGTAAGTATCCGTAGTGTGGTTGTAACCATCTTGCTTTCCTACCCATGAGAAAAAATGTAATGCCACATGACTGTACGGCCCAAAATCCTGTAAAATTTTCAAAACAAGTTCAGGGGTGTACTTTACAGTGCATTTTTCCAGAGCTTCCTGTATCGAACACCAACTTTCTGAGGATGAAAAGATTTGACAAAGTTTTTGAAGATCAAGCTCACTGTAAGTATATGGAAATGAATCTTTGTTGAGTTCCTGGTTACCACTAGTTATACCCATACTACATGTCTTCCCTTCTTGAAGGTGAAGTTTAGAAGCTCCCTGCATCTGCTTCACTCTTTCCATCTTCTCCATTTCTCCTTTTTTCTCCAAATAAGATCTAACCAAATGGAACGTATCATCTCGAATAATTATGCTAGAATCCTGCATTTTTTTCAAAACCTTGACATCTTCCTCCGTTTGCGAAACTTTACAGAGCTCTTCGATGAATATGGTATAAGATCTGTGATTCGCCCTGATTCCATTGTCTTCCATACGCTTAAGAACTTCCCATGCTTCAGATGTACGATTTTGGCGAATATGACCGACAACTAAAGCAGTTACTGCCACACTATCTAACTCAACCCCTTTTTCCAGCATTTCATGATAAATCTCACCAGCTTTTACAAACTCATTCATTTTGAAGAGGTGTTGCATCAACTCAGTAAAGATGGAAGTTGTAGTTGTATGATGGCCAGAATCTTTCATGTTTTGAAACAGATCAATTGCCCTAGAAAAATCATTTCTTCTCAAAAACCCATATATAATAACTCCGTAAATCTTGGCATGGACAGAACTCCTGCTCTTGATAGTATCAACCATTTCCAGAGCATCAGTAGCCATATTAGCCCTACATAGACCTTTCACTAAGGACTCAAAAGTTTCAGCATCAAGGGTTTTTATATTTTTATGCTTTAAGTAACGAATCAATGCTAAGGCTTCTCTTATTCTCCCTGAAATGCAAAACCTCTTTACCATGAATACATAAGCAAGATGTTCAGGAATCACTTTTGTCATGTCTTCTGCGACCACATCAACTGCAGCAAATTTCTCCACAGGGCCACTGCTTCAGGCCCTCCAGAAAAAATGCTAACAGAAAGGATCCCACTAACTGTAGGGTACTCCTGCATATGCGTTAAGTTGATTCACTCCTGGAGTGTGGATGAAACACACACACAAGAGGCGGGGCAGAGAGAGAGAGAGAGAGAGAGAGAGAAACAAAAAACAGCAGACCTGTTTGATTTGAGATTCTGGGCTGGTTTCTGATTCTGGTCGAGCAGAAATTGGGAATATATTTCGCAACGATTACAAAGGAATCCCTAGAAATTGCTCTCTCCCACAAATTTCTCCTGCTAATTGCAATTTTTCCATTCAAAATCCGCAATTTCTAATTGACCCACAATCTCAACTTTTTATGTGTTTTATTATATTTTTTTAGCTAGACCTACAATACCTAGTCATTTGGATTTGATATAAATTATAAAATTTTAGTTACAGCATATATCACTGTCAAATCATAATTTGCTATGTATTGAATTTAAATCATATTTAAATACATAGGATTAAATTAAATTAATATTCTTTTACTAGACATCTAAATTTTACTTTGACAATTCAATGTCACTCTGAACACCTTTAAAGGTTATTTACGCTTGATAGTTGAAGAAATTCTTGAATTCATTGTAATATATGCCTAAGTGAGTTAGACTTACGAATCGGTCAATATTAGACTTACGAATCGGTCAATAACCCTCCTTATATGGGTCGTGACATTATCATTGTAATTTTCTAGCACTATTTTGATAAGTTAAAACTATTAGTTAATTAATCCAAGGCTCTTCTAGGATATTAGTCCTCTTTTTTCTCATCAAAAAATAATATCCAACAATAATTTAAAATTTCTAAGATAGATTTAAATTGAGGTGTCTACAACGAGAATAGTGAATTTCAAAAGTTTCTATGGAGCTTTGTTTATGATTATGAAGCCAAGAAGAGGCCTTGCCAAACCATCTAGCATATTCCCTGTCATAGCCAACACAGACGAAGTAACAAATGGTTTATTGAAGAAAATCATATTATTTCTATTTTCCAAATGGCCCTAGTAAATGCGCAAAAAGCTTAGAAACAGTCCCCCCATAATGCTCATTCTTCAGGCGCAGAATCCAATCCTATTATACTCATAGCCTTAGAAGGATGAGAACCAACTATTTACATCGAGAATTCAAATATTCTATACATCATTATTTTGGTTCTTTGTTGTTTTCTACTCACACGAGCTCGTATCCTTTTTTTTCTATCAATTTCTAATTCTGATCTTCCTCCTCAATATGATATTATAGTGCCGGTATAGATCGAAATTCTGCATTTGTTTCCAGAAGGAGATGTCATTTTGAAGAGATGAGCTGTCTAGAAAGCCTCCGTCAATCCAAAACTTGTTGCAGCGACGAAACAAGAATATATTCATTCAAGGATTGGCAGCTGGGACACATACAAAATAGAGTTTGAACCCTTATAGGCCAAGGATTCCCTAAAAAAAATGCCTTTTAACATATTTCCATTGAAAAACCCTCGAATATTTAACGCAGAGAGAGGACATCATTTTGACGTAAAAACAAAAACTCCTACAAATAAGAATGTCCAAAATAATATTTTGTGTACCAAAAATAAACGACGTTTTGGTGCAAAACAGGTTCTGCTGTGTACTGTACACAACAGGAAGAGTTTAATTCTGTGAAAAAAAAAAGCTTAAAAGTAATATTCTTGCACAGTCTGGTGCTTTTTTGCAACAAAAACCTTGAAAAATAAAATCCTAATAGAAAAGTTAAGAACTTGAGAGAGTCTCACAACTTCCATGTCAACTGTAGGGCAAAAGAGTTACAGCAGAACTATATTCTTATACTTTATAATCCGTTTCCAGTTACTCAATGGTGCTTAAGCCGGGTGTTCCTGCGCCTACTAGACTCATAAGCATCCCCAGGAATTATCCAAATGGCTGTTTTCATTGTTACAACTCAAATCCATGAGAGGGAGAGAGAGGGAGAGAGAGAGAGAGAGAGAGCAAAATGCATTTTCATTGCATTCCCAAAAACCATATACCACGATATATACATGTATTCCAGAGATATTCAGTAGAAGGAAGCTTCTCATTCACAAAAACTCACCAACATCAAACTTTTTTCCTTTGGGGATGGTAGCAAGTATCTACAAATAACACAAAGGGTATGCCCTTTGTAAGAATTTGCTATCCTGCAGCATATACAAATTTGAATTTCACCATTTCTATTACCTGTATATTTACGTTTTTCCCTAATTCAGAATCCATGTCCAAACAAAGCTGCTTTCAAGGTTCCCCAGTGCTTTCGAAGACAACAGATGGTAGGTGCAAAAAGAAACTGAAGCTTCTCTCTTCAGCTGACGTCCCCAAAACTCTTCTCACTATACAGTCATGTCATGTAACATCAAACATTTGTTATTCTCCGGTAAAAAAGAACGTAGGCAGCTGATGTCTTTATCTGGTGCTCACCGACAGAGGAGACATGACTGTCATCAAACTCATACCACCTATCACGCCCATGCTATACACAACAAACACACGAGTTTCTTTAAGCAGTGATGGTTAATAAGATAAGAACTATCTTAAGGACGTTTCTTGATCATGGATATGTGGAGCAATATTCGGAAACTATAAAGAGAGAAATACCAAGATAATAAGGAGAGAAGGTAGATATGTTATTATTTGGTTTCCCAATCATTTTCCGTCCCATTGACCAATTTCTTCAGAAATCCTTGATCATAACGCAAACTAAATGACACCTTCAGAATTATCATTAGTTTCAGAAAGTATCCGTAACTTATGTCCACCTACCCCGTCCATTCCACACTATGTTCTGGATTTAGTTTAAAATAATTCCAAAACAAATGAATTGCATGTGCTACAATTTCGTACGACAAATATGCATCCTTAGAAGCTTAAACATCCATCCCTCCTAGTTTTCTGTAAATGTGAGACTCCTAATCTTTAGGCATAGACCTTGGCAAAAAGGTGCAGTTAATTTCCAACACATGCTGATTCAGATGGAATAATGGCTATAAATAAACTGCCGTAACTCCGCAAAGTCCAAATAAAAACAGCATTTTCATTCCCTCAAAATTCTCTGTAATCCTCCCGATAATGAAATGCTGATGGCTTCCAAACAAGCACCATTTTTTCTCTTTTGGGATTCGAAAAGAACAATCAGCAACGATACCAAAAGGCATCAGTCAAATATGAATTAATGTTCACTTGGAGTCTCAGACTCTTCAGATTTGCTGAAGGACACATGTCCAAATGAGAGAACAGGGATATGTGTGTGGCATACAGACCCAGTACATACGTTTTAAAACCTATACTTCAGTGATTTCACTTTTATTTTTTTTAAGAATCAAATAAAATAGGATCACGGTAACATTACTCCAATCTCTGATTTATTGCCATAAGTTAAAACTAAAAATCATTGCATTCAAGGAATAACTTTTACTTTCGGTTATGAGAAATTTTTTTACTTCAAAATATGACGCATCCTATGCCTCAGAGTTTGATACGTCTGACCAATATGAAGTTATAATCAAAGGTAACCACAGCAGTAACCTTCAAATGAAACTATAAAAGCAATGCTTACTTGGACAAATGCAGTATAGTGACCACCGCCCAAGCCACCATAGTGATTACTAACTGCATACAACATGTAACGATGCGACTGCTGGGTGTTCTTCTCAGCAACGGAAGTTGAGAGATCAAAATCAGCAATCGGGAAGTCAACAAATGTTTCCAACTTGTTCTTGAAAATCTGGTTGTACGAAAACCTCTTTAAATGGATAATCAAAATCTCCGGCAATCGCCAAAGATCTAACTTCTTGTCGGCCTGTTGATGCGTCTTGCAGTTAGGGCAGTACCTAAAAAGAGACGGAATATCCAGCATTGAAGGGGCCAACTCACACAACAAACGTGTGAAAAAGTAAAATACTGACAAAAAGCAATAATCTTTTTGTTCTCGCCCTTTATTAGGTAGAAGTTAAGGCAATAAAATTAGGAATAAAAAAACAAATTATTGTCTTTTGGCACCAAATCTAGTCACACTGTTGGGAAAATACTAAGAAATAAACAGAGATGCAGATTTGAAGTCTAGAGTGAATTAAAAAGTGCAGGGTGTACTAACCACATGTCTTCTGGCCCTAGAGGCTCCTCCTTGAGAAAGGCTTCAAGGCATTTATAAAGTGAAACAGATTCCTCAGGTTGCTTCGTTGGTACTCCAGGTTTGCAAACCTGTGGTAAAGAGCTTAGAATGCAAGTATCGTATAACTTGGTCATTTTATCTGACCAAAAAACAAGCACATTAATGTTCCTGGTTAACGCTTTTATTGGTATTGGCTCAGTCATCTGTATCTTAGGACCTTTATTCAGCAATCCCCTCTCTTCCACCAAGTAAAACTCGAAGTCAGGACCCAAGTCCACGTCAGCCCCTGATTCACAGTCTGAATGTGCATTACCATCAGATAATCTGGTGCCAGTAATATCCTCCTTCTCAAAAACTTCATTAGCACTGTTTTGATCATCATCATCTTCATTATCGTCATCATTCAAAGAATCTTCAGCCCCCATCAAAAACGGATTTAGTAATTTGAGGAATTCTTTACGTATCTCGGATCCTCTAGAAAGATTAGATATCCTTGCCACGAGCGGAATACCAAACTTCTTAGAATAAATTTTCTCCCCGTGATAACTGACCAACAAATTCGTTAATAGTAAGAAATCATCATAAAATAGATCAAATTTCCAAAGAAAATACATTCAAAGCGAATGAGTACCAAATTAAAAGGCAAAAATAAATACATAGCTTCATGAAGAAGCTCTGCTACCAAATAATGACTGATCATCTTCCACTACCTTCATATGGACAAACAAGTTAAGAATAATGGGCAGTAAACAACTGCACTACCCATGGTAACTATGAGCTATCAGGAGAGATTAAATAGAAAAATAAGTCTCTTTACGCTGAACTGAAACCCCAATGCTTAACTTCAACAGAAAAATTACTGAACATTTATTTTAGACCCCCGGGACCAGTAAAAGAAAAAAAGAAAGAAAAAGGAAGAACAAAAGAATGTGCCCCTAGCTTATGTTATCTAGAACGCTTCTGTGCACTATTTGCAAGAAGATCGACGTTGCCCAAGAGAAGAAAGTGCTTGTTAAGTCATACAGAAGTTCTAGAAAGCCATCAAAAAGTTCCAACTAGCTGCATACTAGACAAGGCCCAAAACAGCCGAACGCAAGTTCAGATCAGGGTAAAACTGTAAAAGATGAAAAGTCATTCCTTATTGCTATTTTAGAAGACAACGAGCTATAGATCTTTCAGCCATTCAGACTGGAACTGTTGAGGTGCTCCGATAAAAGCTTCCGCTTCCTGGTAAGGAGCTCTCATTAAAGCTTACGAGTTGGCAGTATATGGTACTTAACATGGTGAGTTTTGGTTCTAAGAAATTTCAGGGTCAGGTCTCTCCATTTGTCAGCGTTCCTTTCATTTTACTTTTGTCTCCGGGGTATTTCTATTATTTGTGCATCTCCACCCAGTAATATCTGCTTCTCTCTCCACGTGTTACACTGCACACACGCACTAGAGAGGGCTGACTGCTTAATATATGACACTCCGTCCTTAACAGCTTAATGTTCTGGGGGAGCACAGGTAGGATGACAGCTCTAAGAAGCTCAAAAATTTTGTCCATTAAGAAGACTCTAGAACTACTGAAACTGAGAAAGAAACAATAACCAACTTTCATTACATGCCACTACAATAATAGCCCACCACAGGAAACACTAGAGACCTACGGACTTTTTAAGAGGAAAAACACAAACTAGACCCCGTCATACATATTGCCTAAACTAATCAACATAAAGTGAGTAAATTCAGCCCAAATCTTTACCACCAAAGCCCCATATTTAGCCTCCTCTGGCAAAAGTTATTAAGTATTAGTATCACCATCTTTTTAGTAAATTTTTTCTCAATTTTAATCAAGTGTGTTTAATTTTTTAAATTAATCATTTGTCTTGACGAAAGGAATCCAAGAAGTAAAAGAATGAGCAAAAGCACCAAAAAGTTCACCAAAGGCAAAAAAAGTTCAAAAAATACTGTTTTGTTACAGTTTTTGGTGTCATTAGCGTTGTCCTATCTCAATTTTGGCCCATATTTTTTATACTTTTCTGGTTCCTCTTGTGCAGATGAATGGGGAAACACAAAAATAATTAATGAAAAACAATACAAAAAATTACTAAATATCAAAACATACTAGCTGTTGTGAACAAAAAATAATTTAGTCCAAAATCAGCAAAATTCTCACTATTCCGAGTTTACTTCCCACATCCTCATCAGTTTTTTTTCCTGTAAGTAAGAGGTATATAAGAAAGTACTATGGGATGCCACCAGTTTACAAAGAAAAGCCATTATGAGAAGGCCCTACACATTATTTTAATCAAAATGCTCTATATGAATCAACCAAGAGGATTACTCTCCCTCAACTCAAACTAGGGAACATTTGATTTGTGGCAAAGAACCCTCTATGAGTCTCTGTCTCTGTCTATGTCTATCCCATCAAAATAATCAAAGAATCCCCACCCCCACGCCGACAAATGAGCCACGTCAAGCAAAAAGGATCAATTTCCATATCTTCTTCCTACTCCCCATCCCCTTAAGCATGCAACAGCTCGATTACACTCCCAGGAAAAACCCATGACAAACTAAACCAATCGAGCACCACAAAACCACGCTGCCGGGCTGCGTACGTACCACCTTTATTTAGCGCTATTGTCATTTATAAAATTTCCTAATCGTAGTTTGGTCATATTTTCCCAGGGATTGTTGGGGTTTGTCTGCTTAACCTAATGCAGCTCCGTATTTCTCTGATGACAGCAGTATTAGTATACGCATTATATTTTCAGTTCTCTTTTGCATTGTATCTTATAAGAGTCACCATTGGAGTAACACACTCCACCATCAAAGTAATTTGCACTGGCTGCTGGCCATTGCCGCAACTCTTGATTGAAGATGCCCAAACTCCTAACCCAAGCTCCCCCCCTTTTAGGATAGCACACCATACCACACCGAGAACCCATATGAAGCTTCTCCAACCTTTTTGCAACCATGTCAATTCGTAACGTATTCTCTCTATCTGAATCCCACGATGCCTAGGATAAGAATAACTAATGGCTATCCCAGCTAGAATGAAGGAAATGAACAACTCAACACTCTAGACACTTGACATTTGAGAGCCACGCATGGCACATGATATGATCTCTGACTTGCTCAAGTTGACTTTCAAGGCTAGACACATCTCAAAGCACAGTAGAACAGATTGTAAAAAACCCAACTACGCCACAGCCAATCCCCAAAACACATTAGTAACATCAACATCTAGAAGATAAGACCCCACCTTGTGGAGCCATCTACCCTTACAATTCAAAGCCTCGACGAAATCATTCTCCATGCCTATGGTATCTTGCTCAAATACACCATCAGTAGTACAATAAGTATTAATAGGGACAAAGGGGTCCCCCTACCTTAACCCCCTCATGGATTGGAAACATCTTGTTCAAATTCTGTTCATTAAAACCAACGTTTTTGTTGGAGAGTGGAGATATACAGAACATTATCCATTTCCTCCATTGGTCTCCAAACCCCATCCACTTCCATCATACAGAACAAGAAGGCCCAATTCACATCGTCATAAGCTTTCTCAAAGTCCAATTTACATGATATCCCATAATCCCACTTCTCAACCTCTCAAGTCAATACATTCACATTTCCCAGCTACAAATGTGATTCTGAAACACTGTGTTCCAGCACACCTTTCAGCCTAATAAACCCTTCTCCATTTCTCTCCCAATGAACTTGTACAACGATTATCATGCTTTGCTCCCTCCCTTCCTATGAAGTGCTAGCTCACCACTTTGGAGAGGGACCCAGCATGTTATTAATAATACTTCAGTTATGCATACTTACATTGTAACCACTCAATTTTTTGTTAGGGTTCCTACAGAATGTGTTATCATACCGATGGTGTATGTATATACACGAACAATTTTTTTATATTATACTTTTGGTCCAATACGCATAAAATTATAATTGTAAATATCTACCTCCAAAAAAAGACTATTAGATTTACAAAAGCAACCCTGCCATGCCCCCATGAGTGTCCCCACCTTGTCCCAGCGTGTCCCACCATAAAATACATCAAAATCTAAGGGAACACATCCCACAAAGTGTCCTTGCGTTTCCCGGCATGTGCCTTATCCGCGAGTGTCCAACAAGAATACAACGATCTTAGGAATGGCAATTCCATTGGTCCGCTCTGGTCCATTCTACTCCATTACTGGCCCCTTTCACATTGGAGTTTTGGGGTTTTTTCTAGAGATTCGATCGGATTTGGAGGCAAAAACAAAAAAATCAGAAAAAGGATCAGAGGCGGGTCACTTACCTTTGATTTGATCCCCGTCCCCCAGTTATTATTATATAGAGAAGATACAATATAATTATTTCTATGCTTATAACTATATATGTTTTGGAATTTTTTTCGTCATTGTTTGACTAAAATTATAAAAATGAAAAAAGAGTTGAATCATGCAGGGCGGTATCCTTGATCCCCCATTAGGGGCAGGGATGGAGGGTGGACGTGATTCGGAGGAATCAAGGTGGGCATGGAGACGGATATCATGTTCAGGGATCAAAGACGGGTGGTCAAATTTGTCCCAATCTGTCCAGTTGCAATCCCTAAGCACCCTCCTAGAAGTGTCCGTGCTCCATAGGTTATCATCAATAGAATGTAGACTTCCATCACTCTTACTAAGGTATGCAAGATATAAGATTCTAAAAGATGCAAAATAACTCATACCCATGTGAGGGAAGAAAGAATAAACAAGGGCAGCTAGTGTGGAGCATGTATAAATGGCACTCACAATGATCTACTTCTTAATCTTTATTATGCTACCACCACGCAAGACTCTGTAAGATGGCTATGAGCACGACCTTCACAAGAAAGATCCATAGAGGCAACGCTACATAATTGAAATGATTGAGTGATTTATAAGGCAGGTGCAATAATAAAATAAAGTTGCTAAATTGAGTTGGAAAAAATTACCATCAACAATCAAACAGGGGAGATGGAGAAAAATAAACATAGAATTAAAGGGGGCAATATTAAAGAAAACATCTAGAATTTCCGGGTTCTGAATACTTCAAATGACAATAGATAACACAAATGGAAACCACTACAAATTACAAAAGCCAGAACAATGGGGTATGTAAACACAGCAAACCTCTGTTCATGCGTGAACACAACCAGAGGAGATGCCTCGCTGTCTATTGGCAGTCTATAAGCAACAAGTCGATCATCATCTCGAATATGATCTATCCAACCATAAACCTTGTCCAAAAAATAAAGATTGTGATTGTTGCATATCTGCAAAGCACCCCATAAGATCATATCAGAATATGCTAGTCTTACAAGCACAAGAATGTACAGGAAAAAAGGAAAAACTTTAATCCATGTAGACAAGTATCTCATGCCAAATCTGTGTGAAAAGCTTGAAAAACAAAAAACAGATCTCCAGCAGACTGCGGTCTGACCTCACAAGAGCAGATTGACGCACATAATACAGGACAACTATTTGACACTGTATAATCAAATTTCCACAACTACATTCAGGATTAATTTGGCTTGAGAAATACAGAAATGCTCACTTTTAGCATTTACTGTGCCCTGGTCAAATTTGTCGAGTTACAGACTTTATATGTACCATTTCACCCACAGGAGTACTCGAAGAACTAACTTGAGTTTTAATGTTCAAATGTAAGATATTTACATTCTGATACGCTAGAAACCACATGTTCAAGAAAAAAAAATATCCTCCTGCCGTCAACTGAAAAAATGAAAACTAAAGAGATGCATGCTGCATACTATACTACCAAATATCAAGTTACCTCCGCTAGTGAAGTAGCAAACTAAGAAATAAAGATGCCAAATAGGGGACATTAAGGCATGAGGGCCAGAGGGCTATTACTATGCTTTCCCAAGTTTTGGCATGTGGTGGGAAGCTCTATTCGTTCGGAGAATAGAACTGGCCAAGTTTTTCATGACAACATACAGTCTATGTAACACTGATGCATCGCCAGAGGTCACATACCGGTGCCAGACACTTGGCGTACACCGACTCTCTCTGGACACTCTAGAACATGCCAGGGCATTCTATGCACAGTCCAGGGGTTTTACTGTTGTGATAGATGATGGTTCATTGAAAATAAGCACGTGTGAGTGACAAAATATATTTTGTTGAATTATTGTACTAAATTGTGTATTGACAAAAATGGAAAAAATTTGATTGTAATTAGAGGCTCATTACTTTGTTCTGTATTTATAAAAAAAAATTACACATTATTTACCTAAGCGTGTCCCCAACATGTGTCCTCCAATTTTTTCGGATATTTACCTGAAAAATGTGGGTGTCGTGTCGTGTTGAGTGGTGCTACATAGGTTAGGGTGCTTGAATCCATGACACACCATCATGCAAGTGTGACAGGTGCATGAAACCCCATCATTTTCCGTGGCGTTGAGGTGAATTGCCTTTTGCAGATATGTAGAAAAATATATAATTCACAGTACTTCACATGTTATTGACCACATTGCTATGGAACATACCTCAGCCACCAAGAATGTTTCATTGTCTCTCAAACAGCACACGGTGCTTAAGGCCTGCACAAGCTCCTTACATCTTCCATACTTTGGTACAGTTACAGTAACAGGAAATGGCAAAGTAGTCCCATCAGTGCTCAAGACTGTCACTGTTATTGTGCGCATTGTTGTCGAAGGTAGTGGCAATGAAAGATACATGAATGGATCAAATGTAATGGATAACTTCTTGCAAAGTGGACAAACTAATGTTGACCGGTATTGACCCTAAGGTAAAAAGGAAAACAATGCAGTCAGAAAGACCAACCAAATCCACAGAATACGCTACTGAAGGATAAAGTTTAAGACCCCGTAAAACTCATCTAAGTACTGCTTCACTCTCAACCATCAAGCGAAAAACATTTACAAATTCCATAAAGAGGCAAGGCAGTCTAAATTACCGAAGACTCACTTGAAACAAATCAACGATGATGGAGTCATTGCGAGCTAGATGATTTTGCCAGTGTTCATCTGCCACTGCATCATCGGGACGACCTTCTACTTCTTCTGCTTCTATGTAAGGCTTGCACTTCACACGATTGAGATCTTCATGGAGCCCATCCAACAAAAAAGCAAGAAACTCCTACGTTCAAATAACGAATTGATAAGCACTTTGCCTCAAGAAGATAGACGGAAAAAGCTAAATTTCACTAACTTGGGAATCATGCTGGTTATAGCCACTGAACTGCGGTGCAAAAGCAGCAAGTTTCAATTTGAACGCTCTTGGTGAAACAGGTGTCGCTCCTGGAGCCCATAGCTTCCTTAACAAATCTCCAAACTGCAAAGCAAGTTCACCCTGGCCAGAAAGTGTAAATTGTGAGAGAGAGAGAGGAGAGAGAGTGTAGATCTCTAAGCAACTGCAAGGAACATATGTAAGAGGACACCAACAACCCAACAAAAAGGGAAAATGCCACAAACAAGTTCTAACAAAAGTAAGGACAATACAAGTTGTAGGATTCCAAACCTACATACATTCATTCCCAATGGATTTCCAATATTTATATCCTTTTTGTAGTCTCCAAGAAAATAATCAACAAGCTTTGCAGTATGCACCAAGCACTGAATCGCACTGTTCATGAAACAAGTATTCCCCAGATTATATAACCCTGTTAAGCCCAAATTACAAGCTTCCTTGTAGGCGCTACCAATAGGTGAACCTTTGTGAAACGCAAATTCTGAGTTAACATGATCAGTGCTCCCATTCATCTGAAGTGAACTATTGGGAAAGGAACTTCCAATCATTGGCTGTTCTATTATCATTTCATTTTTTTTTCCTTCCCTTGTCTTCGTCATATAAGAGGATCCATAGACTTTCAACTCCAGATGAATCTGCAACAAGTACGGCGAGAGGTGAACTAAATTAAGTAACACATAGAACGCAACACGTGAAGATCATAGATGCAAAGAGCAAAGCATGACACTAAAAATAAGCCGAGTAACTGCATTTGAGTTCCAAAAGTTACAAAAATAAAGAAACTAAATTGATGTAGTTATTGCTCCTGCAATGAATCTTAAAACTATTCTGAACAAATGCTCAACCCATAACCAATCTCACAATTGTCCCGCAAACAAAAATAATATGCTCAACAATATAATAACTGACTTTAGACGCAGTATTCAACAAGAGTAAAGACCAATGAGCAATGCACTAGAGTGCTTTGTGCTTAATTTCTCGACACCTCATAGTGAGTTCTAGGCAAGAAGTGTCAGGTCAGCATTAAACTCAGAGGTCTTCAGCAAACTACTATTAGCTGAAATTAGTAACTTTTTCTTTTCTGTAGAAAATTATTGCATTGCTAAGATAATGCAACAGTAATATTTTGGCTTGGTGATCGGAACGACTAAGGCAACCGAATTCGTAGAGAGCAACATTAGGCACAGAAAAGTGTGAGGACCCTATAACTGCCCCCAATTTGAAATAACAAGGACAGTAAAACAATTTGAAAATACCTACTCAATGTAACAGGCACAGAATAATATAAACAATAACCAGAATGAGCCTATTGAAATAGTGCAACTTTGGAATCTTTACAAATATCAGTTATTAAAAAAGAGGAACGTCTTTAAAAATCTACGTTTACAATTGCAGTAGCTCAAACCAGAGATCTTCCTCCATAACAAAGCTCAACAGGAGCAGAAACTGTTGAGTATGTGAAAATGGTACAAATTTTAGTTAAAGTTGCTATCCACATCAAAAAAAGTCTAACGTAATTTGACGGGATTGTTATTCTAGAGGACTATATTTGGCAATCAATTCTAGAAACAACAATTAACTACAATAAAAACAATGAGCATAAAATTAACAAGACTAGAAATTAAATAAAATGTTCTCCAGAGTATCAAAATAAGCACCATAGCACAACCGTTATCGCTAGCTTAAGAGGTGCCTCAAGGAAAAAAATTGATAGCTAATACAAAAGTACCAAAAAAAAAAAAGATAACACGACAATAGGGACAAAAGATTACATATTGTTGAATGCCATAATTACATATTTATTTCAGCAGAAACACCAGATGTTTCTGTCATAGGACAGACACAAAACACTAGTGGAACACTGAAACCCCAACTTTTCCATTGAAACGTGACGAAACTCAATTGAAACGCAAAACAGTAAAATGTTGATTTGCATCAGGATATATCAAGAACTCTGATAAAAATTCTATTAATTTCCCTTATATGAAGACAAAACAACCAATAGTAATGAACAAAGAAAATATTTGAAATTTGATAGAGAATATGAGAAAGCAGAATTGACAAAAGGAGAGAACTAGAGAGAGAGTATAAGGTTGAGCTATTTATTCTCTCCCATTTGCCATCAAAATTACCTTCTTCCTTTTCCTATTTCCCTGTGCTTCTAGATTGTGCTTCTTTTTGTTTTTTCCCTTTGTCATGGGAAACTTCATTCCTCAATGTTACATCCCCTGGTTATTGTCTTCCAGTATTTTAAATCTTTATTTAAATTACAATTTAAAACTTATTAGAAGACCTCATGCCTTTTTTACCAACACCACCTTCCTACTGCTTGGAACTCTTTTGACATTTGATTATTACAATTAGTGTTATTACTGCTTCCTACATATTGGTGAACCTTGTTTGTAGGAACCTCGAGCACATTAAGAATCATAAGCACTTGGGTTTGTAGAGCATGTATCATAGCTAATGCTAAAGTATTTTATAGTAATCCAACATCACTTGCTGTCAGCTAATCAAAAAAAGTATTACAACAGCCTACATTAGCAAAGCCTCCTGTAATGGAGTCCACCAATGTTATGTACTTCCCTTCCTTCATAAGCAAGGTTCTACAAAAATAGAAGCACGAATTAAAGCAAAAATTTCTTATCTTACATTATATTTGTTCGAGCTTTTCTAACCATTGAGGAAAGAATGAATGTGGGGGCAGATGTAGTCCTTTAGCATCCTAGTTGCATCAGTAACAGCAAACCAAAAAAAACTGACAGCCATTGTACAGGGGAAAAACACAAAAAAAGAAAAAAGAAAAGAAAGGAAAAATAGATGCATCTCGACAGCAAAGTAAAAGTGGCACAGCCCAACCGACCAACAACATAAGTCAGCCCTAGCAAAAACATGGGCACCAGCTCTCTTGTCAAAACTATATGATTCACCCAACTATTAATTCGTCTTTGTGGGGTGAATAGATGGAACACGAAAATCGTACGATTCATGATAAATATCATACATTCGACTCAATACACCTAAAAATCGATTCACTCTATCAAAATGCTTCACTTGCAAAAGGATAAACTTGAAATCATCAAGTGAGAAGTTTGCAAATTGTGGTGCTTTGAAATTGAAAGCCTTGTGACGTGAGTATTAAGATCAGATGAAATGCAAAAAAATTATTGTTTATCCATGTGATGAAGATAGAAGAATAAAAACAAACAAAAAAACTTTGCAAAGTTTTGAATGGTTCCTTCCTTCTACACCATTATCAATAGACTTCAATTTTGAAACAAAATTCAAACATTATGACCAAAATTTATGGGGTTGAAAATTGTCCGTGAATATAATTATATAATATAGATTCACTATGTACGAATTTCTCTCATTGGATTTAAAATATTAGTTTTTATCTTCTTATATGATGTTTCTTAGTTCTTGTTTTCAGAATTCATGAGTTGGATTAATAAATCATGCGTGATCAATAACGTAATTGTGGGAGAGAAACAGAAGATAGCATAAAACAATCCTAAAGACCTTAAAAGGCTTATTTGAATCACGTTTACCAAATAACAAAAGGAACCAAAAAGGTGAATTCATCGAATTCACGTCTCATGCAATACAAGATCTTCCCTAGTAGACCACGTGATCCTCAATTCACAAGTGCAGACAAACTTTTTGTTGATTTAGACCTAAAATAATAACATTTAAGATACACTTTTCATCAACCGCATCAAAATATGTTTCAACATATTCCAGAAATCATAACTAGGTCAGACCAATTAACGATTCAATTCGATTCACAGTTTGACGACTGTTGTCACAGGATAGACATGGAAACCTATTTAACTTTGAATAAGCAGCTAGCTATGATTGTAAGTGCCCTCTAACATATGCCAATTGCTAAGATCTGCAAGTTCAAACACAAGAAAATGAAAAGTGTAAATCAAATACATGAAGCGATTACCTCTCCATCTGGTTGCTCTAAATTATCCGATAATGAAGTTCTACCATGTGTGAAAAACTGATTTATCTTCCCTGAGAAATCCCAAATGCTCAGCTGCCCAAGAGGTAAGATGAGTTGTTGAACTTGCCAAAAAAACAAAAAGAAAATCATGGCAACAGCTGTTAATTTACTTATCTTACCATCCCAGACTCTATACAAAAAATATCACAGGCTCTAGAGAAAGCTACAGTTTCATTGTCCTGAAAAATCACATTAAAAAAGCAAAAAGTTGATCAAAAAGGGCAGAGATGGATTCATATGCAATGGAATCTATGCAATAAACATCAGCGTACATTAGTTAAGTACTGTCAACTGCATGCCAATTATGCATTTCACGTCATCACAAATCTGTTATGGTAGTAAGTCTGACTCACAGTGCATGGTGACAAGAAACTGAGGGTATGAAAGCAAAACAGTACAAAACAAGTAAACAAACTTTATAAATCATTCAGTCAGTTTTGTCTATAAGTGAGGTAGACCGCAGGTAGCCCGCCCCGGCCGGCGGAGACCGAGAGGCATCCGCTGGTAGGCATATGCCCCATCTCTGGGTCTTATACCTGCCTGTCGCGGTTGTTTATGAATATACCAAACTTGTCTGTTGAATATTCTTCTTCAGACTATCAGATGTTACACATGCATGTATCTTGCAATGATCGATGTTAAAATTGATGTTTTCCCTTTGGAAAACGAAAAAGGACAACTACAAATTATTACTGTATATTCCGACCATTCTAATAACGGAAGAATACATTTGACATATCTGGGAATGTGCACTGCTCTGCTTTCAAATCAAGAGCTAACCCCAACCTCCACAATCTAAAATAATTGATCTAGGTCATCCTTGCAAGCAACTAGGTTAACTGAAGTTTATCTTCATTTCTGCTGAGGAGAGCAATATGCTATTAACCACAGTTGTGAGTCTTACGGTTAACTCTTAGATCCACAATCCATGCCGAGATCAATCAGGACCTATGGATGAATTTATCCCAGCTTAGAATCGGGGGCAAATTTATAATTCGCAGACAGATTCACAATCAATGATCTGATTTTATAAGAAAATGTCAAAATACACAAAATGTTATTATAATAACGTGTACCCATCCATGGGCCCAAAAACAAAAAGCTAAAACATACCACCCAACAACGCTAGAGATGCTAAAGGGAACTATCTCATGCCCCACCAGTATCTATCTTATCCCTCGCTTGATCTCCAATGTCATCCAATTCCTTTGTAGTTCAACCCTAGGACCTCAGACATCTAGATTATGTTGCGTCACCTGTCATTGCTGTTGATTAAAGCATTTTAAGACATTGCTTAAGGCTCCCAACACCCCAAAGTACCAAGGACCTTCAAACCTCTATCCAACATTGTAATATGGCTTTATCTCAAAATTTGAAGAATAACACCATTGCTGCTGAACCAGGATTTGGAAAATATTCTAAACCAGTCCTATTAAATCCCATACCGTAGTGAAAGGAGGCCTTTGTTTTTTCTTACGTCAATGACTCATGTTCCTCTCGCTCAACCGTCACCAAATTAGCACCTCATGCACGAAGGCATTGTCAAGAGCAATTACCACAAAGAAGAAATCATCAGCTTGTTATGCACCATTGAGTAGTTTTTCCTGATTGTCTAATGGGTTTTCCCTCCTCCTTTGAAACATTGAAGTTAAACAGAATTTCCCAAAATCTTTTCGGGGGGAGAGGGGGCAGATGTAGGCAAGACAAAATAACTGCAAATAAAAAAATAGAGTTGCAAGGTCTTGAAATCATTTCAATTTACTTTTCTGGTTCAATTACTTTGTATTTTTATTCCAAATGAAAATTGAAAAACCTTCTAGATCAACCAATAATTAAAATACTGATATCAATGTTGACAAGTCGTTGTCAAACCTTCCAAGTAATCTTTACAATCAATGAATTCGTTTCCCCTGAAACAGAAAGCTTGATTTGTAAAGAGAACAGATCCTGAAGGTTTTCTTCTCCAGCTAAAAAGCCTTCGCCTTCCTTCACTTCGCTACGCCTACGACGGAAAACAAAATGTAAAGAGTACATAATCAGCTTCCATGAAGGATCCTCAGCCCACGCCCAAGTAGTTTGGATGAATGATTAGACAGCTGAAGCAAAGATAAGATACTTCAACACAATCAAACAAGATACATAATAAGGAGTCAATTAAAAAGTTACTGCAGCAAAGACAACTAGTTTAAGAAACTCTAGTTAGCAGTTGTTCAAAGATTTGTGTGTTATTTGTAAGCCGTCAGTTGTTTTGGTAGGGGACTTCCACAAAACGAAATAAAAAGAAAGGAAAAACAAATCTATTATGAGGCATTATTCCGGATATTGTTAGTTCTTAAACACTTCTAGACACCTCTGTTACATATTTAGAGTGCCAAGTGAAATTGCAAGCATTTTAAAAGCACCCTGCTGAAGGTAAGCAAGATAAACCATCCGAAAAGCCAATGCAACACCCTTGAAAATATCCATAGTTTTAGCTGACCAGGGTGAAAGAAAAAGTTCACCCATGTGCACAAGTTATATCCAGCTTGAACCTTCTTTTGCTTGGAATGAAGAGAGAGAGAGAGAGAGAGAGAGAGAGAGAGAGAGAGAGAGAGAGCTGCATTAACATTCCAAAAAATTGAGAAGCAGCTACATCAAGTCATGCCTTATTTTTATTTACAACCTATATCTACATCACATGGACTCTTCTAATTGCAAATAGGTTCCTGTGTCGGACGACCGTGCCCCATTTAGACATTTGGAAGTTGGATCATCTAATTTCCATGATATTTCAAGAAAAAGAAACCCACATTAACAAGAAAATAAACATGTGTAACCTTTTGACATAAATGGAGAACAAAAGTGACTTCCCTTAAACTCATTTGAGTCAAGAACATTTTCAAATGACTCAATATGAAAATGCAACCAGCCTATTATACGGCAAATTCCTCATATCCATGTGCTAGTCCTCTACCCGTACCCAACTTTCAGACCTAATCACAATCTCAATGTTCAAGTTCAGGAAGATATGACAAATGCACATGCCTTATACTCAAGCCCATGTAACACATATAAATAGTATTATCTATGGATAAACGGTACATACAAAAATTTGAAGACGACTGCTAAAATTAAATCTCCCACCATTTAAGAGCCCGCAAGAACATCCATTCCGCAATCAATGCGTAATCTCCTCCTTCTGCACTGCTCTTTTGCAAACCAGGTACTGTCCTCATATTAAGAACAATTTCCGACTTCATATCGTAGCCCCAAATCCCCATTGCCAAAGCAGTACCGGAGGACTCTGCAGCATACAAAACGCCCTTCACCTCGCTCGTGTTGTTCCCAAACAACGCCTCTCTTGCCTCACTCCACCACCTGAAAATCCAACGCACGCCGATACATTTACCAAGAACACAAAACAAACATAGCATCAAACGGTAATAAAAGTTCAATGAGACACAGCATTTCCCAAACAAGAACCGACAGGTGATCTTTACCCGTAAGGAACGAAGTACAGTTGTTCTTCGCGGCCGCTGTCCGTGTCGAGCTCGGAGGAGGGACAGTTGGGCCAGCGGTCGAAGAAGAGAGCGTCGTCGTCGAAGGGGGAGAGGAGGTCCATAGGGAGGAAATCTAGGGTTTTGGAAATGAGGTGGATGAGGAAGGGGCGGAGGATTAGAGAAAGAGAGTTGGTGAGTTTGTAGAGAGAGAAACGGAGGGTCCCGTAGAGGCGGCTCAATCGAGTAGGTGATGTTGTTGAAGATGACGACGACGATGATGGCGAGTTCTGGTTCGGGGACCGATCGGTCATACAGAGCGCGTTTTCAGAGCGCGCGCGGGGGGGAGGGAGAGTGTCGGTCTGTTTGGAACTCGAGGAGAGGAAGAGAAAAGAATGGAAAATTAAAAAATTTCTCCCTGATTGTTTGATTTTGAGTGTAAATGGGAAAGAAAAAGGGTACTTATTTTCCAGTCCCTTCCATTAGTCTTTATTAAGTTTTCATCCCATATACTTTTGAGAATTACTTTTCAGTCCATATTTTCTAAAAATACTGAACCTATCCTCCAAACATCTAACCATGGTTTATTTACACTAAACCATAACCGCCGCTTAAAATCACGGTGAACGGAATCCATTGCAATAATCTTGTAGCACAAAAGGGGAAAAATCAGTATTACCTAATTTAAATATCAAGCGGCAACGTGACACAAAATATATAGTTGCACAAATAGAACCAGAATATGGTAAATTTTATCCTAGAAAATTTGACGATCATTCCAAATTCGACATAAAAAAAGAGGAATAGTTATCCATGGTAAATTTCCCTATAAAACATATAATGAGTACCATGGGCAACCGGATGTAACAAACTACATATGGTAAAATGCTACATTTCATGGTAAATTTACGAACTAAATGGCAACACCTAGTATCCATGGTATATTTACTTGGGTTATGGTAAATTCAGACGATTTGCATGGTACATTTCGTGGCCCCCTATCGATGTGCACATTATGGTGACAAAATCGGTATTACCAAACTCAAATGACAAGCGGCAACGTAACACACGATATATAATTGCACAAACAACTCCAGAAAATGGTAAATTCGCATTAAAAATTGAGTTATGGTCGTCCATGATATATTTGCTTGATTTATGGTAAATTCAGACAATCTGCATGGTAAATTTTGTCATCCCCATCAATATGCGCATTATGGTGAAATTCGTAAACATTATGGTAAATTTACAGATAGTAAAATTTTCGCTAATACGTCAAACCCTCTGGATTTGGTGCCCTATGCGAATCACAAAATGAGATCTACAATACGTTAATCATTGCAATAAATTTCGGGTTTCACCATCAACCACCGTAATATCGAGATAACGAAAATAATCATCAGAACTTACCAAAATGTTCAGTCCGATCCGGTGATTGAATACTTCCGGCAGAGAACTTCAAATTCCGATAATGGGACTCTACGGGGCAGAGAACTTTAAGTTCCTGTGGTGGAATACTTCGGGTCAGAGCTCTGTTTTTTGCGGTGATTGAATACTACAGGGCAGATAGCTTCAAGTTTCGGTAATGGGACTATTCGGGGCAGAGAGGTAGTTTTTCCGGCGATTGAACACTTCGAGGCAGAAAATTATTTTTTCCGGTGATTCAATACTTCAGGCAAGAGAATAACATTTGGAACGAAAATGGACCAATTGGTATGGTATTACGAAATTTTGGGGATATGATTGGAACGAAATCCCCACTGCCATTTCCGTAACACATTACTATACTAAAGATAAACGTAATTCCATAAATTAAGCCTAAAATGGTTCTACAGATTTAACCTCAACAAATCAAATATTAACTAAACACAGGGTAATATGGTAAACCATCTCTCAAAAGTAATAGCAAAATTGTCTATCTACACTATCATCCTAATTCCGAAAAGTGGATTGGATGAAAAACTAAGTCGGAGGGGTAGAAAGGACCCTAATTTAATTTACTCAAAGAAAAAATAGAAAGAAAACCAAAAGGAATTTTCTAGAAATAACAAGAGAAAGGGGTGGAGAAAATATAAAGAAATTTTATAAGAATCCCCTATTATTTAGTTAACTTTTTTCTCCTCTTCCCCTATTTTCTTTTTGAAATTAAACAAATAAAAGTATTTTTTTCATTCTATTTTCTCTTATTTACCATTGAAGTCAAACAACAAAAAATTCCTAATTTTCTTCACAATTTTCCTCCTAAATATTTTCTCTTCTTTTCTTTTTCTTTCCACAAGTTCCAAACAAAGTGTTACTGTTTGTTTTTTGAGAGGTGGTTTGAATTTTGATTAGATTAGGGCACTTGGATTTTGAACATAATTGTAGGTTGGGGTATGCGAGTGCAAATCACGCGAAGGGTAGGGTGGGGTGGGTTTGGGAAGGGCGAATAGAGGGCTGTAGCGAGCGAGTGACACATGGCAACAAAGATTGTTCGCGGCTACGAGTCTGCAAGGATTTCTTTTTCTTTTTTCGAAAATGCTACCCACATACCCTCTTTCAACCCCCAAACACATCTGGTGGATCCCACCCCCACCCTATATAACCCAAAAAATAAAAATAAACCCAAATTTTTTTCCTAATTTTTAAAACCAAGTGTGAAACAAGAACTGGGGAGAGAGAGAGAGAGAAGAAAGGGGACGACCACCAAACCTCCATCGCCCCACTACCGCAACCTCCATTGTCGCGTCCCTGCTGCGACCTCCACCGCCATCCGAACTCCTCCTCCGCCCACCAAACTCTTCCACCACCCAACCCTGCCACAACCTCCACCGCCCTAATTTTTTTCCAATTTCCAAAACCAGGTGTGAAACGTGAACTGGGGAGAGAGATAGAAGAAAAGGGGCTACCACCAAACCTCCGCCGCCCCACTGTTGTGTCCCCGTCGCGACCTCCACCGCCAGCTAAACTCCTCCTCTACCCACCAAACTCCTCCATCACCCAACCCCGTCACAACCTTCACCACATAACTCCAGCGCTATCCGGAGCCATATTCGGCAACCCAATGCGGCCTACATCGATGGATTTCTGCTGGACATACTATTTCTACATTTTCCCTAATTGAGTGTTTAAATCAAGGATTCCTGGAGAAATTTACCAAAGGAAACCAATGAAAGGTGCCTCTAAGGGAAGGATTGCATGGTTTTCATTTTGGTTTGCTGCTGAATATATGGAGTATATGATTGAGGTCATGAATACTGCAAAAGTTTGGTGCTGGGGGATGCTTACAGTTTTGGTTTTATAGGAGTCTTGTTAATTGTATCTTTTCTTTGTTTTCTGTTCTATTTGTCACTCACCAACCGTTCTTTAATTGCTTGGCTGCCAAATGTCTTGGCGGTCGTAAGTGTGCCAATCTTGTTGGGGTGGTATCGATTCTTAGTGATGTATTTCAATCTTGTCTTGTGTTATTTGAGGATTTATCCCTGCTGTGTTGATTCTTATGAACATAGATTCAGGTGACAAAAGGCCAATGCTACAACAAAATCGTTTTTAATCTAAAATTTTTAAAAGCAGGTGTTCAATTATTAGTAGTTCCAATTTGCAGGTTGTGTAATGCTATATGATCCATTAATCAAGGCATAAGAATTCATACTAGTATGGCTGTAAACGAGCCACCACCAGGGTTGTAAACAAGCCAAGGTTGGTTAAAAACAAAAGGAACCAACTATAAATAGAAAAGTGAAAGATGAGTGTCAATGGAGAAAACGCTTGCAAAAGTTAGGAAAACTCGTTCACAACTTGATACTTTTCGTGCGTTACTATATGAGGATTTTCTTTCAAAGCATTTCCATCAGAAGGGTGGGGCTTGGGAAGTTGAAAAGTAAGACAATATTAGCATAAAAGGCTAGTGATGCATTTTTTATTTAATTTTATAATTGGAACACCTAACAAATCAGCAATAGTCAATGTCATTTTCCAGAATGGATTGAGAAAATCTATCAAGCAAGAACGGTCCTATATGTTCACCATTGTGATAGTGCAATAAAAATCTGGACAATTTGTTCTTCTATTCACACAAGGGTTTGTTTTGGTGTTTACGGCAAAGGACATGAACCATGGAAATTTTTTGGCAAGGTTCCTTTATTTTATGGCTTAGCCCGACGTCTCGCATCCCAAACGAACAACATCCTCAACAATTAACAATTCACCACCATTTAAGCTCATGTCGGGTCGTTCTTATCACAATTAACAATTAAGTCATACGTTTATAAGCCATAAACACAATCCATAAACTTATATACCATAAACATTTGTATCAGTTCACCACCATAATCCCTTTTTGTACACAATGAGTCTTTTATTTCTCCTATCTAACTCCTATCCATCCCTCCCAAAACCTTAAAGGGAAACTCTTATTTGCATCATTTGTATCAGTTCACCACCATTGCATAAGATCAACAATACCAACTTCAGTCTTCTCCCTACTCGCATAATGGAAACTCTCAATTCAACACACCTCAGTTAACTAGCTGTCTTTTTTTTCCGCCATCAGTTCACCACCACTGCAATGTAAAAAAAAAAAGAAAGAAGATTTTGTAATCACCATCAGTTCACCACCACTTCAATGTTTTCTCCATCTCATCTTTATAATTCAAAGCATTATGTGGAGCTTAAACATATCAATGAATATAACAGCTAAATGGAAATGAAGATTTTGTATTTCCTTTCAAGTTTGCCAATGAATATGTGGAAAAGGAAGATTTTGCCAATGAAACAAGCCACTATAATGTATTTCCCTAATTTGTAAAAATCTGTCCCTGTTTCTCTCTTTACAACATGGGTGTGAAAATTGGGAGAAATGAATTTAAGGCTTCTTTTTGGGGGCTTATATAGGATGGGTGTGTTCCCATTGGGGGTGTGATTTGGGGTGTCAATAAGGGTGTGTGGGTAGCATTTTCGTTCTTTCTTATTGCGATCACTGTGGATGCTATATCCCGATTTTGTGGTGGTTTGGATCCCGTGAGGAGGACGAATCAAGATAGGTGATAGTGGCTCTCACAATTTTTTATAGTCAATATAATATTAATGAAATAATATATTACTTTTGTTAAGAGTAATAGATATTATCTTGTATTTTTGCATATTTTTTATATTTTTTATTTATTTAAAAGAGAGAAATTGAAAAATAATTGCAAATGATTATCTTCTCATATGTATTTTTTAAATTTAATTCTCTAAAAAAATTCACAAAAAGAAAAAAATAAAAAAGATAGTTCTGCACTGTTTCCAATTTTTTGTATTTTTTATTTTATAGTTTTGGTCATATTTTTTACCTTCTAGATTTTTTTTGTTAGGACAAATGATTAATCTAACAAAATAGTGCAATTCTGGTAGAGCAAGCTAATAAGATGTCATAGAAATTGAAAAAGTCTCAAGCATGAGATTGAAAAAAAAACTCCATCTTCAGTTGTGGAGCTAAACCTACAAAATTTTCTGGAAAGACATTCGAAAAATCACATACTATTCATGGTAAGTCTCCACGATTCAAACTATCCGCGTCATCTCATATCATGGCAAAAAGATGGCTCAAAGTCTCTCAATCCCACAACCTGTGAATTAGAGACTAGATACCACCCTTGTCTTCCCAAAAATAAAAAATGCATCAGGCTGTGTTGAGCCTGACTGCTTCAGGTGAGGCTGTCCTGAGCCTCCAGCTCCCCCATTCTCCTGATTCTGCGAACAACGACGTTGAACATGGCTCTCTTAGTTACATTTGAAAAACTTAATCAATCCTCTGGCAAACCCACAGTCTGCGATGACTACGTCCCCTGTTGGTAGTTTGACTTCTTGTGGCCCAGTTGGCCACATTTAAAACATGTAACATCCCTTTCAGAACCCCTCTCGGTAGAAACAATTGATGGTGCAGAAATAGCTTTCTTTTGATACCCCTAAAACTAGGAGTTGGCCTACCTCAGACACTTCTTATTCTGGCCCCATGATTTTGTCGTCACTACGTTACTCGTACCCATGTCTCCTTTTAACAAATCTACCTCTGCAATTACAAGTTGCTCAAATAGATCTCCATAGTCTCAGATCTTCAACTAGACAACCCTTTCCCTGATTGTCGGCTTGAGGCTCTTCTCGAACCTCTAGCATTTTAGGTAATCATCTCTTGCTGTTTCAATAGCAAAACGGGAGAATGACATAAACCTGTTATGATACTCCATCACTGTCATGTCTCTTTGTTTAAGGTCATATAACTCATATATAAGCGAGTCCTTCATCACCTTTGCAAAGTAGCGGTCAAGAAACATGTCTATGAAAGCCTCTCAGGTTAGGTCAGTTGTTTTGTATGTTGCCCTTATCGTCTTCCACCACTGATTTGCCTCACTTGTGAATTAGTAAGCGGCTAGTGAGACCCTTGGATAATCCCCTGTACTCTACAAAGTATTTAATGCCTTCTCTGTTTGCTCTATCTAGTTGTCCATCGTAAATGATCCAGCTCCACAGATAAACTCAGGAAGGTTCATGTGACGAAACTTTTACATGGTCATCATTGCCCTAGTCTCTTTTCTAGGCTGATTAGTTGCTACATTCTGATTATTCCATGCTAATTGTTGTAGAGCCTCAACCATTGCTCTTACCAAGTCCTTTTCGTTAGCAGGTTTTGTTGCCCCTACAATTGTGGCACCCCTACCCCTATCCTAAGCACTACCGGTGACATCTCTCTAGAATATAAATAGAGACAAAACTCATTAACAACTAAATCGAAGTAAAGCACATATATACACATAACAAAAAGGCACATACTAAGTAACACTCACAAGAACATCAACTCGGTTCTTCTAGTTAACTTTTCCAAACCTCCAATTATATGACACAGTGATTAGTCATTTCTTGTAATCAGATTTCATTAGTAGTCGTATGGATGTCCAAAGACATGGTATGACACTCTCAGAGTGCCACTCTACATAAACACATAATGCCCCTAAGACCCTATCTCACAGACTCTAAGTATTCGAAACATGTTATGATACCAAATCATCACACTACACACTTCAAGGCCATGAAATAGGGCAATGAATCGAAACACAATTAAAGCCAAAAACCTCAATTTAAAACATCAACTCCAATAAAAAAACAAATATTTATCATTAACTCCAACATTTAGACAATAAACTCTACAGGCCCACACTCGCCCAAATAATAAAGTTTAACTGAAAATAATTAACAATTGATATAAAATTAACTACTGAACTTCACAAAAATCCTTCCAGGTCTCTAATTCATTGGCTCAACTTTGTTACATGTAAAAATGTTTATTTATAAAACATACGTCGAAACTCACATAGGAAAACACGCAACATCCATGATAATGAAGGTTAAAACGCATATCACATAAATATCATATAAGAGTAAGCAAAAATAAACTAAAACAGAAACTAACATGCTCAATACAACATATGCATGACATGAGACTCTACCATCAATGACAACTTGTGCAACTATCTGAAACCTACATCACGTCACAGAATTTAAGAGTATTTATGATATTTCATTGTAGGCATACCCAAGAGTACGAGCACCATGCACTGAGTTCACGAGCTGCTCCAACTATTGGCACATCTCCAAACCCGGTAACATTTTAACAGTCTTTCACTGCTGAAATCACAAAGACGCCGTATTTAAGGTAATCATCACTGGTGCACAACCATATGAATATCTATCACACTGTTCTAAACCCAAACGAACAAAAAAGAAAGAAAATCGATTGAGTTAAAAAAAATAGTTTTCTAAATTCGTGGAGGTCACTCGAGCAAGTTGGCCTGGGGCTCACTCGAGCGCCAAAAATTGCTCACTGTCCAAAATAAACACATCAAAATTTTGAAGAGCTCGCTCGAACGGCCTAGCCAAAATCTTAGATTCTGTTATGTACGCGAACATAACACGAACAACCCTACATCCCTTCACCTAAACTGTTCGAAATACATCAAAACCATATGAAAGCATGTATAACTCAACTTAAAACGTAAACATGCATACATTCATGACCGAAACATGTTTTAAACTACATTAAAATAGAAAACTACGCAAAATCCTACCTCAATCTCGAAGAACAAATAGAAGTCCTAGTTTTTACAAAACCTCTCGATTCCCCTGCGCATCCAACTAATCTTAGGCTCCACTCGTAGCTCTTGATACCGGAATCAACTCCCCAGTAATGCATTTTACAAGATTCTTGGGTAAGAATGACCGTTGGTCCCCTTCTACTGACCGAAACACGAAACAAACCAAAAGAAAACGAAGGTCTATAATTGTTTTGAATAAAACTGATTTAGAGTTTTCATTGGGTTTCTATATCCATTCAATTGGTAATTACACATTAATCCCAAAAATCAAACAATTCTATATTTGACTTGAAATTTTTAAACTTCAGTAAAAAGCCATAATTACTCCAATAATGTATAAAATTGTTGAAAATAACAAGAAATTTCATAAAATAATAAAATCTCAAAGCACATGTCCTCACACTCTCACAACCCATTAATAATAGAATGGACACCATCTCCCCCCCCCCCCCCCCCCAATGGAAACCATAAAGTCAAACTCATGGCTATCTCGTGGTACCTTTGATACGCATCGAGAAAACTCATGCTTTTGTATACCGCTGTTGCATCAACCAACTGATCAATCTTTGGGAGTGGAAAGATATCCTTCAGGCAGGCCTTATTGAGATTAATAAAATCAACATAGACTTTCCACTTTCCACTTTCCACTTTTCTTTTTAACCACAATAGTGTTTGACAGCCATTTCGATAATATACTTCAAGTATACCCCCACTTCTAGCAGTCAATCTACTTCCTCAATGATTGCCTCTATGTGTTGGACAATCAATCTTCTTATTTTTTGCATCATGGGCTTTTGCACCGGGTCAACATTCAAGTGATGGTAGATGATGTCGAGATCCACCCCTGACATCTCCTAGGGTGTCCATGCAAATACATCGATATGATTTTTGAGTATCCGAATAAGAGTTTCTTCGTCTTATTTAGATAACACCTCCTCAGTGAGGAACAATATCTCTTGATCTGTTTCATGAGCCTGTACCTTTTTAAGTTTCTCCACCACCCCATCAATTGGGTACCCTCCTCACCCAACAACCTCTAGGACAGGCCAATTTGGTACTTCAATGGACTTTGACGTGTTTTGCTTTCAGTTTATGCTTAACTGAAGTCTCAAAGTGGCATCTCGCCATTTTTTGAATTCTCCGAACACATTCAATCCCCTTCTTCCTGAAAAATTTGATTACCTGATAGTAATGTGATTGTTATGCCCCCATCTCGTGGAGCCATGTCTGTCCAAAAATTGCGTTATAAGCTTATGGCACATTCACCACCAAGAAATCTATCTCCACAGTCACTTTTCGTGCCCAAACATGAACGCTTACTTGGCCCAGGGGCCAAACTGGCTCTACACTAAAGCCGATTACGGGATATTTGCCTTTTTCAGACCCATCTTTTTGAATACATCATAGTACAAAATTTTGGTCAAACTACACTAATCGATAAGAATTATCTCCGTGTAGAGGGTGCCGAGGAGCAGTATGATGACCAACACGTCATTATAGGGATACTGAACTCCTTTAAAATCTTTTTTCGTGAGTGAAATCTCTGTTTCGAACTCTTTTTATCGGGTTCTTTCCTTTTTTGCTCCCATTGTTATATGTGATGCTCATGTCATGCCTTTCACCTATATATTATAGCTTCCTTCTCGTCGGCTAATTATACCATGACATGTATCACATGGATCGTCCCTGTGGCCGTTACTTCCACTCAGAAGAATCTGATTCATTTGATGCCGTTGGCCCCTGTTGTTGCTGCACTTTTTCAGCAATGTATTTCTTGATGTGTCCGGCTTCAACAAGCCACTCTAAGAACCTTTTGAACGCTTTGTATTTCTTTGTAATATGTTCATGATTTATGTGGTAGCTGCACCACTCCATGTTCGACTCTCTTTTCATGGGCTCTCCTCTCGAACCTGATGGCACCTCTAGAAAGGTTTATCTTTTAGTGGACAGATCATCTTGAATAGAGGGGCGTTGAACACCCTTTTGACTGCTTTGTACACGTGAGGTCCAGACGGTTTGTACTTTCTTCTGGCAAAGGCCACTTTGGTTGCCTCTTTCTTTGGCTTCTTTCTGCCCTGTTTAGCCTCCCTTATCAAGTTGCTTCTGTGACTTTAGCTAGACAAACGATCAATATCTCTCGTGATCTCATCTTCCAAATTGGCATACTTTTCTACCTTGGCCATTAGATCCAAAATTATTTAGGGAGCATTTACTGTAAGTGACTCACACAGGCGGTCTGGAGACGACAACCCCAGCCTGAAAGAAGCAACTGTAAATTTTTTTGCGCAATTTTCGATCTCATTGTATGTGGCCCAATATCTACTCGAGTATTCCCTCAAACTCTCATCAGATCTTTTGTTCATTGCAATGAGGGTATCCAAGTACTTCTTCTGAGTTCAATTCGCAACAAACCTCTTAACGAATTGTTCAACCAATTGCCCCCAGCTATGGATTGAGCTCGGGAGAATAACATGAAATTAGTTCAAGGCCATTTCAACTAGGCTCATTGAAAAAACTCTGCAAAATAGGTTCTCATGGCTAGGATAGTTATCATGGCCTGTATGAATCCTTTGATGTGAGCCATTGGGTCCGACCTGCCATTGTATAGCTGAATTTTTGGGGGAGTAAACTATGAGAAGTATGTTGAATAAGGGCTTGATGGGTAGCATGTAACATAGTTGGAGGGTGAGAGTGTAATTGAGTCTTTAAATAACCCCATATCAGATTTTTTTGGGGAAAAAACATATATTTTCTCTCTCTTCATCTCTCTTCTTCCCATAGCTTCCATGGAGGTGTGTGTGTGCTAGCTATTTCAAATCCCTATCTCTCAAACCTTACTAGAACTTCGAAATCACTCAAGATCTTTCATATTTCTCTAGCTTTTGGCGAGTATTTGGTGGTTGATCGTGCTCATTTCGCTTGGGGAGAGTTCATCCACCATTGGAGGTTAGGGCTTGCTTTGGAAGTTCAAATCTTTCGATCCGACACTTGAGGTAGGGATATCTTACCTCTCTTATGGGTGTATGACTTGTTTTTAGTGATCTATGAGGTTGGGTGTTGATTTAGAGTTTGATTTTTGAAGTTTAGAAAATCTGCAGAAAATCGCGTTTTTTTTTGGCAGTGCATGCTATTACCGGTACTAGCATGCTACTACCGGTAATAGCATGCTACTACCGGTAATAGAGTGTTTCCTTATTTTCGAGCTTTTTGGGCAGTCCACGCTATTACCGGTAATAGCGTCTGTATTACCAGTAATACAATGTTTATTTTTAGGCAGTGTTTTGTACTACCGGTAATGGTGTCTGTATTACTACCGATAATAGCGCTTGTATTACCGGTAATTCTGTGCTGATTTCTTATTGAATATTTTTATTAAATATTTGAGTTGATTGCTTCTAAGGTAATGTTTGCACCTATCTTCGGTCATAAGTAGATGACGAATACGTGGTTTCAAAATTTCATTTGACGGTTAAGCGTATGTATATTCTCACATTGGCTTGACAAATTATATAATGGACTTGTGTGAGTGGAATAATTCTATAACATCCTACGGATTGTTGGGATGATTCGGGAGTTGAGTAAGGGCGATGTTTTCACTTACGAGATAAAAGTTAATTTGGAGTTTTAAACAAGAATCTATGACGTGTGTTGAGGGAAAATCTTGTATTTTGTGAAGTTATCGGATAACACCGGAATTTGATATGAATCATATTTTCAACTTATGACATGAACGTTTTTTTTTTTTGAAAACTTTAACGAAAGTTTACTCTACTTTCTAAGAGGTAAAAGTTGAAACTAAGTTGTGGGATATACTCTAATAGTGAGGATCACTTGGTATTGGGTTCATTATTATTCGGTGAAAAGTGAGTTGAGTTGACAAGTACGTCCTAGCATTAAGATGAACCCGTGTCGATATTGATATTATTCTTGTATCTCTCGTATGGAGATTGTTTGCCTACCCTTAGGCCGAAACTTTGCTTGTGAGATACCGTGAGTTGAGTCGGGTTGTGAGAAATTTGTGGGAGAGATTCTTCTTCCTTGAGTTTATACCCCTCGTTATCATTTCTAGAGGTGATCTACTATGTCTTAGTGTCGTGAAAAGTTTTTTAGTTCCGTGGAAGAATGATAGGTTTTGACTTGACATAATGATTGTGCCATTAGTAGATTGGGGTAGAGTGTGGGTTGATCGCCCTTACGTGTGTGAGATGCCTTGTCTAATTCTTTGATCACTAAGAGGATGGTAACCTTGTCTTACTGTTGAGCGCACTATATTGCATAATAACGTGGCTCAATGTACTCGATTTGGCACTTATGCGTAGGCAAATGTATTGTTCTAGTTAATATTGCACGCGTAGTTGTCTTTGTTCCATTTCAAGTTTTCGAGCGCTAAAAGAATGCCCAAAGGTTTCACCATGACTTAAGGGCTTCGGAACCGTTGGCGACAATGATGGAGGACCAAACGAAGGCTCGGGAGGAGTAAAAGCGAGGCCGGATCAAACGGACAAGGAAGAACTGAAAATGGAAGTCAGAAGCATTCTCTATCGATAGAGGATCTTCCCTATCGATAGAGCCTGTCACACGTCCAGAAAAATAGAGCTCTCTATCAATAGAGAATAAGTTCTATCGATAGAGAACCCCTTCTATCGATAGAGGAAGCTTCCTATCGATAGAGGCCAAGTTCAAAGAAGACCAGTTCACTTCTCTATTGATAGAAGCCCACTCCTATCGATAGAGGCCAAGTTAAAAGAAGACTAATTCACTTCTCTATTGATAGGAGCCCACTCCTATCGATAGAGGCCAAGTTAAAAGAAGACCAGTTCACTTCTCTATCGATAGAGACACACTCCTATCGATAGAGGACAAATTCTGTCTGACCAAATACAATGGCTCTATCGATAAAGACCCACTCCCATCGATAGAACCCGTCTGACGCGCAATAAATGTAAATTTCGGCTCCAGCTCTTCACCACCTTTTGGGATGATTTCTTCCGACTTTTGCTTTGCAAAAGGGTGTAGGGATATACTTTGAGCATGTTTTGGTTCCCCCATAGGCATGTGTATGAGAGAGATAAGTGGATCTCTCTCCCTTTTGTGTTAACATGTATTGTAAGCCAAATACAAAACAATTTAGTTTTTGTTCTTCCTTGAGAGTCTCTCTCTCTAGTTCTTGGTGTTCTTCATTTTTCCCTGAGATTTTCATCAAGTGTAAGACATTGTCTCATTTAAGAGTAAGTTAATCCAATGTTTAGTTTACTTATGTTCCTTCCACTACTTTAGTTTTCCGGCAAGTTGTCGTTACACATTATTTTTTTCACAGATTTTTAGTGTTAGTTGGTGAATCTTTCCTTGTTATTAGCTAGTGTGTTCATTCCTTTTCTTTCCATGTTCATTTTCTCATTCACAACTATGAGTAGCTAAACTTTCATAAGCTAGGTCTTATGATGAAGTTTAACTAAAACTCACTCTTATTCAATATCTCATAACCATTTTATAAGTTTGTTCTTAAATATATTCAAGTTCTTATTTCTAGAAACCAAAAGGTAGAGTAAAGCTTTTGCTTAGTTATTGCCATATGTTTGGTATATCTAATACTTAAGCCTATGTCCTCCCTATTTTTGGATTACATTTTCTTGAACTTGAATAGATTTGGAAACACATCTCTTGAGCAAAAAGACTGATTTTCATTGAGTATTTTCCGACCTAGAAACCTTAGCCGGAATCTAGGTTGAGTTATAAGAGGAGATATTATTTAAAGTGAGTTTGATATTAAATGGATTCCGAAGACTAAGCTTATTTCTTTATATCTCGTTACATTCCCTCACTTAGTTAAAATAGTCATTAATCATCACCATCAAACGTTGAGGTTGACGTCCGAAACGTCGAAAAAATTAAATTTGCGAAGTCTCTTAATCCAACTACTTTTTTCCGTGGATCGATACTCCGGACTCTCCACTGTACTTCTTTTAAATATTTGAGGAAAGTCCTGTTTTATGAGAATTAAACCTTGACTTAGGCCGGCGCCCTAACGACGCACATTTGCCGGCCGGTCACTTACCTTGAGACTTTAGGATGAATGTAATTTGAGGTGGAGTACGGTTTGATATCCCTGTATGTTGAGATTGCTTGTTTGTCGTGATTGATGCGCATATGTGAGTTCATGATGAGTTCCAATGGAACGATTTTGATTGTGAAATGTGTTACGAGGATTCGGCTTGGAATGGATGTTAGTTTATCTCTAATGACGTGTTGGTGCATGGTTACTATCGTATGCTTCTGTTGTTTGTTTCCTTTATTGCTGGAATAGATTATTGCATTAATATCGCGGAGTGTTGTTTTCCCGTAAATTGCTGAACTGCATGGGATTTGTAGGCTTATCTTGTATGATCTTGGATATTGGATTGTGAAGCATGAAAGAAAGAAACTAAATGAGGAATGTACTATATCATGTCTAGTCTCCGGCAAGAGATGTGCTAGTTGGATAGTAATATTGTTTAGCCTTCGACGGGAGATGTGCTAGTTGAACCTTTTCATATTGTCTAGCCTCCGACGGGAGATGTGCCAGTTGGATCTTAATATTGTCTAGCCTCCGACGGGAGATGTGCTAGTTAGATCATAATATTGTCTAGCCTCCGACGGGAGATGTGCTAGTTGGCTCTTAATATTGTCTAGCCTCTGACAGGAGATGGGTAGTTGGATTTGATATTGTCTAGCCACCGTTGGGTGAGATGCTAGTTGGAAAGAAAATCTTCAAATCGAAAAATGAGCGGTGCGGATTGATTAGGGTGAATGACTCAGCGCGAGAAACTCATAAATGTTATGAAAGGAATGAGTGACAACACATTGATAACGAGATCTGATCATCTTAGGCGGATCACGTGAGATACTGGATAGGTTAATGATGTAAATGTAGATATGGTAGGCATGCATATTTTGAAATATATTTGCGTAAGTTCATACTTATGTTATCATTCAGTATTGTGTAGCTTGTCAATTCATTTCATATGTTCATAATATTAGTGTAGATATTCCTACTAGGCTGTCTAGCTCACTCTATCCCTTTCAGGTACTCTCTCGGGATTTAGCATGGAGTGCTTGGATTGCATGGGTTGATACATCACTTTGGAGAGTTACATTGTTAGATTTCATGTAGAGTCTTGTAAACTCTTTTGAAAGGTTTTTAATTTTATAAAATTTATGTACTCTTTCTCTATCATTATGATGGAACAATGTATCTTTAGACAGTTGGATATAAACAAGTCAGGTTATGTCCCTTTGAGCTAAAATACATATTTAAATTCTATTTAGATGGTTGGTTATGAATGAGATCTTTTTGGTTTTATTGGTGAGAATTGTGAAATTTTCTTAAAGGATATGTATTATTTATATGTTTGAAATTGAGAGCGTGACATAAACTTTCTAGGCAACTCGTCTCTTTCAATTTGTGCTGACAGTGGTGGTGCTGTCAACTGTTACAATTCTTTTTGTGTTGTGTTGTCCTCAGTTCGACGCTTTGCCAATTGTTGATTCATCCATTTCCTCATATCTGGAAGTTTTGGCCAAACTTGGGGTGTCCTAGTCAAGGCCTGCCCTTCTCAAGCAATATTGGGGACGCCTGCGGCTAGTAGTTGTCCTTCTGGCGATTGATTTTGCCTTCCATGGTCCTAGTTACGTAGATCATTGTGCTGGACCTGCACCGTCCTTGATCATTTATCTTGTTCCGTGTCAACAGAACGTGCCCAATCCCTCTCTCGCCGGAGGGCTTTATTTTTCCTCTCTATTTGATGGAGGTAGCATCTAATATCTTCAAGTTCACAATTTCTCCTTTGCACCCTTTCTCGATCGCTATCCTCTGTTTCTTATTAGGCTCTTGAGCGCAACATATCACGGGTTGGGGATCTCCTGCCTTCTCCAGGCGGGTCTCGTTGCCCACCCTTTGGTGCCGAATGAAGTGCTGGTGGTGGAGGCGGTGGAAGGTCCACTTGTGGTGGGTCTTGAACCTGTTCTCTAGGTAGATGCTCCGTAAGCCCCGATGGAGGAATCTTTGGAATGTTTTTTCTTTGACCTTTCGATTTAGGGGGTATTAGATGTGGATATTTTGACTTCTCCTTCCCAATGTTTCCTTTTGGTATGTCCTTCAATAGTGTTCTTGCCATGAGATTTTAATTTTTCCACATACAGTGCCAATTGCAGGTGTGGTGATTTTCTCAATCAAGGCAAAAAACTGATATCTCACTTGTCCAACATGAATTATGCTCTCTCTCATGATCGTGACCTATCATCTGCAAGATAATAACTCGTCAAAGGACCCACCGTCATTGTGGTGAGAAAATAATCCGATGATTAAGTCAGGTAAACACAAGTGTATATGTAAATCAAGCTAATATTCTCTATTAGCATTTGAGTTAGTACGTATCTTTCATCATGAACTTGAACCTTTTATTTATAGACTCTGTGACTCAATCTCTCTAATTCTCTTAGAAATCTAACTCCCGATCAGAATTGAAGTTGGACTGTCTTTTGATTGGCCACTAATAAGATAAATCTAATATGGTTCTATCGAGAAAATTATTTTCTACAATTAGAGTTTTATTCAACCATAAAATTCTCGTTTAAGTTGAATTAGTCTTAGACTCCTCATCCATATCTGATTAGAACCTTATCCCGATATATTCGGAGTTCTTTCTTATCTAGGACTTGAGACTGCCAATCACCCTTCGCTTGATCAGTAACATCCCAGATTGCACTTCTTAGGTCGGCAACATATCAGACCGCCCCTTCTCAGGGCGGCTGGTCACTGAACCACAATTCTCAGGTCAAGTATAATAGGAACCACCTTTCCTAGGTCCGTCATGCCCTCACATAATTGGCATATATGCACGTGTGTGAGATAACTTGTTTGTTGAATTGGCTGATTTATTTAAGGAAAAATTTAATAATATTTATTTAAGTTTTATCTCCTTTAGTACTTGTTAGTCTTGTATCAATTTTTGTGAACTATTAGTATGTCTTGACGAAAAGAAATTAGAAATATAAAATTATGTCTAAAAATTAAAAAATATTTTGAAAAGATGAAATTTATGTAATTTTTGTCTTTAATGAAATTTTTTGAATATAATTTTATTTTTTAAAATCTCTCGTTGAGACGAATTAATAGTTCAAAAAAATACAAAATATAAAAAATATATTTTTAGTAAATAAGAATAAAAAATAATAACGACAGTTCAAATATTTAAACTTAAAAGTATTAACACATCCAAATTATTTTTAAACTTTGAACGTCTTTAATAATAATTTAATCCAAATAAGTTCAATTTTTTTATTAGTACAAAGACGGAAAAAACATATAATAATTTAGTGAGAGCAAGGAGACCCTTCACTGGAGCATTATCCTATCAATACGTATCTGATATCTCCCTCCCAACTCTGCAGGTCGCTTGACATGCGACTACCCATGTCGTCCTCTGCTCTACCTCTACCACTCCCATCAACCTCAATTACCCACACTAATCCCAACAATGGTTACTCATCTTCATCAAACTTCTCAGTTCCACCAACCCCATCAGCATCTCATACTCAGCAATCCTCTTTCAAACTCAATTCCCCCGCCAATCTACCTAACCAACCCAAAACCATTCGGTACCGTCTCAGCCAGCTGTGCCGTGACGGCCAACCCCACCTCGCTCGCGAACTGTTCGACACAATTCCCCAACCAAAAACCGTGCTTTGGAACACAATCATAATTGGGTTTGTCTGCAATGGCATGCCGGAGGAAGCCCTGATATTCTATTCCCGGATGATGTCAACTGCAAATACCGTTTGTGATTTCTACACTTACTCTGCAGTTCTCAAGGCTTGCGCCGAGGCTCGACAGCTTAGGATAGGTGAAGCTGTTCACGGCCATGTTCTGCGTTCTTATTCAAAACCTAGTAGAATTGTGTGCAATTCGCTGTTGAACATGTACTCTAGTTGTTTGAGCTCAACCGATGATGGAACAGGTTACGTAGATGATTCAGTATGTCGGGTGTTTGATACTATGAGTAAACGAGATGTAATTGCTTGGAATACTCTTATTTCTTGGTATGTAAAAACAGAGAGATTTGTAGAAGCGTTTAGGAGTTTTTGGTTGATGATGAAATTTGGAATAAAAGTGACCGTTGTGAGCTTTGTCAATGTCTTCCCAGCTGTTTCGAGGATGGGGAGCATTAGGAGAGCTAATGTGCTTTACGGTTTGCTTCTTAAATTGGGAAGTGAGTTTGTTAATGATCCGTTTGCATTGAGTTCGGTAATTTTCATGTATGCTGAGCTTGGTTGTCTTGATTTTGCTAGGAACGTATTTAACCTCAGTTTGGAGAGAAATACAGAGGTTTGGAACACCATGATTGGTGGATATGTTCAGAACAATAGTCCAGTTGAAGCATTAGATATTTTCCTCAAAGCTTTGGAACCAAAACATACTGTTCCCGATGAAGTGACTTTTCTCTCAGCTTTAGCTGCAGCTTCACAGTTGCAGCGTTTAGACTTTGCTCATCAGCTACATGCATATTTAATGAAGAATTCAGTGACCTCACGTATCATGATCCTAAATGCAATGATTGTCATGTATTCAAGGTGCAATTTGGTAGAGATGTCCTTTGAAATTTTTAGTAGAATGAGTGAAAGAGATACCATTTCTTGGAATACTATGATTTCCGCTTTTGTGCAGAATGAGTTGGATGATGAAGGATTGATGCTTGTGTATGAGATGCAAAAGCAAGGGTTCATGATTGATGCTATAACCATAGGTGCTGTACTTTCAGCAGCGTCAAATCTCAGGAACATGGAAATTGGGAAACAAACCCATGCTTATATTCTTAGACATGGCATTCAGTTTGAAGGAATGGAAAGTTATATCATAGATATGTATGCTAAATCCGGTCTGATTCAAGATGCAGAAAGATTGTTTGAAATGTTCTGCACACATGGTAAAGATCAAGCAACATGGAATGCTATGATTGCTGGACATACCCAAAATGGGCAGATAGAGCAGGCTTTCACCATCTTTAGGCAGATGCTTGAGCAAAATGTAATACCTAATGCAGTAACCTTAGCATCAATTCTACCTGCCTGCCATCCATTGGGAAGTGTGGCTCTAGGCAAGCAACTCCATGGCTTTGCTATTCGCAACTGCTTGGACCAGAATATCTTTGTGGGCTCTGCTCTCATAGACATGTACTCAAAATCGGGTGCAATAACTTATGCGGACAATGTTTTTTCCATGTCCCTTGAAAAGAATTCGGTGACATACACCAACATGATATTGGCTTACGGTCAACATGGGTTTGGTGAGAAAGCGCTCTCCCTATTCTACTCAATGGGGGAATCTGACATTAAACCTGATGCCGTTACCTTAGTTGCTGTCTTGTCTGCTTGCAGTTATTCTGGGTGTGTTGAAGAAGGCCTTCAAGTATTTGAGTCAATGGAGAGAGAATACGGAATTCAGCCCTCATATGAGCACCACTGTTGTGTTGCAGATATGTTAGGGAGAGTAGGGAGGGTGGTGGAAGCTTATGAGTTTGTTAAAGAGTTGGGCGAAGAGGGTAACAATCTGAGAATTTGGGGATCCCTTCTTGCGGCTTGTAGAACTCATGGGGAATTTGATTTAGGAAGAATAGTTGCAAATAAGTTGCTTCAGATGGAGAGGGGAAAGTCCTTGTCAGGTTATCATGTTTTGCTGTCAAATATACATGCAGAGGAAGGGAACTGGGATTATGTTAACAGGGTGAGAAAAGGGATGCGAGAAAAGGGTTTGACGAAGGATGTTGGCTGCAGTTGGGTTGATGTAGCTGGTTATGTGAACTCTTTTGTGTCTAGAGATCAAAAGCACCCCCAGTCTGATGAAATATACGAAACATTGGAAGAATTGGCTATAAAGATGAAAGATGCTGGTTATAGACCTGGTCTTGACTCAGAGATAGGTTCAATATCTGAGTTTGAGGAATGAATAACATTTCATTTTGGATTAGGACAGCACATGATATTCAATTGGGAGACTAAACACTTCATCGCATGACAATCAACAATCCGTGGAGTAAAGGCTTGGCTTAGCAAGTAGTGGCAGGTTTGATGCGAGTCCTTCATGGGACTCTGTTGGGGAGTAGGGCGAATAGTTCCCTTGGGAAGGTAACTGGAAGGCAGTCAAATGTTGCATTCTGTGTTTGGATCGCTACTGATGTTATCTTACGGCAGATAATCTGATTGAAAGGAGGAGGATAGTTGTCAATTGTGTCATCTGTGTAAGAGGATGAGGAATTGGCTTCACCCTTTCTGATCCATTGCGAGGTGGCAAGGGATTTTTGGCAATGGTTCTTGCATTGTTTGAGGTCAGTTGGCTCTGCCAAAAGGATATGGACTGGTGCTTTATTTGGTTAGATACGTTTAAGTAAGGAAGCACAGAAGCAAGGCGAGGTGCCTCTCGCCTCTTTGCTTGATTTGGCTTATTAGGGAGCAAGGCAATGGAAAGACTTTTGCAGGGGTAGAATTGCAGGTATGTGCATTTGAGAATTGTTTTTGGGTGATACTGTATAGCTGGCTTCCTGGAAGATGCATGCCTTCATTTTGATAATCTTTTGGTTTTAAAGATTCTGTCGTTGTGGTAGTGTGTCCTCGTCTTGTTGTCTTGACGAGTTTTTTCCTGGATGTTCATACCATAGCTATTAAACTCGGAGTGATGGGGTGTGAGCTACTAGGTTGGATGGCAGTTACTGCACCAAACATAAAAAGATCCTAAGCCCATTATGTCAGGCCAGTATTCAGCTCTAAGGTTGTATATCTTGTTGAGTAATTATTTCTGAGAAAGTATTGGGCCTTCTATTTCATAGTTGCGTACGTGGATTCTCTCCTTACCCCCCTCCCCCTTCTTTCTTACATGTGCGTCATAGTGTGTCTGTGTCCACATGTGCACATGCATTTCCATATATGTCTCTCCAAGCATTCTCCCGTCCCCCCATGACCTACTCTCAAACTTGAAGATAGATAAGGAAGCAATTTAGGCAAGAAACAAGCTCTAATAAACATTCTTCAAAGGTAGTTCTAGCAAAGCAATTTAGGCAAGAAACAAGCTCTAGGAAACATTCTTCAAAGGTAGTTCTAGCAATAGCAGAAAAAAAATGACATATACTCCAATTTGACTCTTGTCAAATGGGCCATCAGAAACAATTTGGATTTTGTTTCGACTGCAAAAGCACCGTCTTTGTGTTTCTTTGCTTGATTTTTCCAAAGTAAAAGCATTGGTGCCTTTTATTTGCAGATGTTATACTCTTTGTTTACAAATTGTATTCAGATCTGTTGTACATTTTGTTCTTGCCAGCTATTGTTTTGTTGCTGCTATTGCTCTGATTATTTATTATCTTGATTTTCTACTGGTAATATTGGCAATTAGTGTGGTTCTTCTTCTTGCTATGGAGTCTATGGTGGTGTTAATATTGCCATTATTCAGTTTTGCTAGTGCAAATGAAATTTATTAAGCCCATCTCTCATTTGATTCAGTTCATCTGTGCTCTTTATTGTGACATTTCTGTTTCACTTTGTTAGTTTTCAACACATACTGCTGTTTTTTTCCTGTCAACATGCTACTTTAGAACTTAGTAGTAGAAAGATTTTATCGGGCAACGAGTTCACCTCAGAACTTTACTCTCGCGTAGGATTGATAATTTTGACTTAAACTCATGATTCCATGCAAATTCACCCACCCTAAGGGCAAGTGCAACAAAGTGAACAAAGAACTGTTCACTTTGTATTTTACTCAGTTCAACTCAAAAAACAGGCTGCAACAAACTCCCTAAACAGGTTAACAAAATGGGTTTCATGAACAGTAGCTCCCTAAATCAACCCCCATTTAGGGAGCTACTGTTCATGACCCATTTATTTTTTTATTATTTCTCTCTCTCTCTCTCTCTCTCTCTCTCTCTCTCTCTCATTGGCTAAGAATTATAAAGAACTGTTCATGACCCTATTAAAAAATAGTATTTTAATAGTAGAGAGTGAGTATAGGTAGTATTGTTGGAGTGTTGAAAATGACATGGGTGAATAAAGAACTGTTCACTAATTTTTTTGGCTAAAGATTTGTTCTTTATTGTTGCACTTACTCTAAAGTCACTCAAACCCAATCCAGTTAAGATGGGTGATAATGAGTCATAACCGAATTTGGCTTATCTCAAATGATTATTAAATGAGTGAGTTAAATTGGTAATTTGTTATTCGCTAAAGCAACAAACTATTAGTGTCACACCACTCTCACTATTACTGCAACAAAATTTATTGACGTCACACCAAACAAGTTTACTAATGCTACTCAAAAATTACTTATGCCACACAAAATTACTAATTTCACTCAAAAAATGCTAAGGTCACGTAAAATTTATTGATGTTACTTCAAAATTACAATGACATCAAAATTTTATTATTGTCAGACCAAAAATTACCACAGACTATTTAACACCTCCAAAGCTTCCTTAAATAAAATCCCCAGGGGTGTCGTTATTTGACAGATCTTCGGTAAATGACCATCCTGTCCTCAAAAGTGGATTTTGAGGGACATGTAATTAATGCTCTCTCTCTCTCCCCCCCTCCATTCGAATATATATATACACACACACACATAGAAAAAACTTCTAATAAGAGATATCTTATTTTGTTAAAATGCGGATTTTTCGTTTTTGATCAAATTTTTTATGATCCGAACCGTTCAACGTGTCTAAAACATATTTTTAAGGGTACTCGCGAAAACTCAAAGTATTACCGGGAATGATTTGATCCATGTAATTTTTTATGAAACTGTTTCTGTCAGCATTTGTGAATAACTGTTTAGATCAATCTCTTTCCAATATTTTTTTGAGTTAATTTCTTGCGGTTATCTTTAAAAATATGTTTTAAACAAATTAAATAGTTCAGAGCATCAAAATTTAATCACGAAATGGGAGGCTTGTATTTGAGCAAAATAAAGAATCTCTTATTAGAAAGGATATGTGTGTGTGTGTTTGAGAAGTATATGTACTTAAGGTATACAAGGTATATATACTTAAGTATATAAATATATATACACTTTTTATATATAATTGTATACACACTTATACTTAATATATACAAATAAATTAAATATTATGTATGTGTGTGTATGCAACATTATTTATAACAATAAATATAATATAATGCAATTACTGTGTGTATGTGCAAAAAAGTCTAATTTTGACTTAATACCCCTTCTAATCCACCCGTATAAGACATCAATCAAATCATGTCTTAAATAGGCAATTTCCTCTTATTACAAAACTCAACAAAATACCTTCTTATTTAATATCTCTATTTACTTCTGTCTTTTAAATACACCTCCAAATTTAATACCGCTTCTAAATAGCCTGTTAGAGTTTCATTTAATCTCAAACTTCTCATTCTAAATTAAAGTGACATAGGAATTCTCGTCCTTACCTAGACTCTTCAGAGACTTATCTTCTTATATGATTTGTTTTTCTACAAAAATAAAATCACACGATTTTACATCAACACTAATAGTTTTTTTCCTTTTCTACTTACTTTCCACTCTTAAGACAAAAGAACATTGAATTTTTTCCAAACTTTTCCTATTAATATAATTTGTTGGTCTAATGTTAAATTGTACCTCGATAGAAATTTTCTATGCTCCCGTGCTTAATACAATTATCGTGTTTGTGAATAATTTATCGGTGTGTATATTTGTTGACATTCGAGATCCAATTGGCTCATAAATGCTCAGATACCTTTGAATTTGTCTCCAAAATGATACAAAATCTTTGAAAATCTTCTTTATGACTAAGCTTCACCAATCACTCATTTTTTGTCTTGCCTAATTGTGCCCATATGCTCTGTTTGGATAAGTACGACACACACCTCTTGATTTGCTTTCATAATATTTTCCATGACACTAAAAATATTCGTTATAAATATTATGAATTTACATCTAAATGTTATATAAAAATAAATTCAAGACCGACGTCACGAATTTTTATAAAAAATATTATAAATTTAAGTTTTCATAAATAGTGCATATCGTATACACCCGAATAGAAGTTTGTATTGAAAACTTTGTACCCATATCTTTTGTGTTGGCCCCCCCATACAAACATAGCATAAAACATATTATAGTGGATATTTGACTAGGAAAATTTGTGTCTGTTGGTTTCAACCTAATGACATAGCAAAAAAGAAACTTGTCATCCTCTATGAAGGCATTTGTTCTGGGATTCCTCCATCATCAATTCCACTAGGGAAAAAATTCAAATGAATATGTGGCCCTTGGCCTCTTGCAGATCCCCTAGCTATCCCCCCCATTAATGTGCCTGTATAATCATGGCTCCCATTTTCTGAAAATGAATCATTAATTTCTCCATTCCAAGTTATACCTTTGCCCAAATATTTACATCACACATTTGTCAACTTTGAATCAATAAATGAGATATAACATTATGAAAATCATGAAATTCGTAGCATAGACGACGTGCTGACACGACACGCAAACATGTTGATACTTAGATTTTAAATAAAATATTAAAAAAATGCAGGATGTGGTAGACTCGGACACCACTTTAATAATTGTATCATTACATGTAATATTCATCACCTATGGAAACTTCATTCAAAAGAAATCATAAGTTGCAACATATATTATATAGTTATTGAATTGAAAGACATGTAAAACAATTTACCAATATCGTCTTAATGATAAAGAACACAAAATAAAGTGCAGAATGTTAGAAATATATTTACTGGGCAGGAGTTGTGTGATAGGTTATGCAAAATATTTTTATGGTGGAGAGATTCATTATAGAAGACACGTTTGAAGGGCTGAAGAAGTATCGTCTAAATTTTTGCACCATGTCGATACAGTGTTTGATATTCTCACTTTTTTCTTTTATAACCTATATGACTTGGGAGAAGTGCCAGACACACCTTTAGGGTTCTTGGTGTTTGATGCAGGTGTTCAACACGACACGCCTCCTTCATAGAAGTGTCTGTGTTTCTTAGGTTGTGAATGTGTTACATTGGTTAGTATCTAGAGCCATTAGTTATTTTAAAACGTAATAGTGGTATGCTTGACTTCGTTTATGTTTGTGTTTTGGGCAATCTTGGGACCCCATGAACTTGTCTAAGCTTATACGTTCTTTCGCCATATGTATATGAACAAGTCTAGGAACACAAGTTATTTATACATATTTCGACAGATGTGTATAGAATTGTTGAATGCACGTGAGACTCACATGATTATGGAGGACTCCAAGTGCATCCAACGGTACTGGATACATCTGTATCCGAATGTGCATGAATAATTTGTATTTCTAGACTTTTTTATTTATGTACCTTGCAAATTCCACCTTTTTTCAATCTCAATATTAGCAATGTGTCTCCACTTTTTTTCAACCTCTTCATTTGGACGTTGCAGGTTTGAGCCATACGGAAGTTGAGATGATTTTCGTTCTCTTTTCCTTATTTAAGCTAGAGTACTTCTTGATTCCAGTTTTGTTTATCCGTTGCCATGTTGGACCATCTCGAGATCTTACTATAATGATCATAATCGTCTATTTTATTTGATTAGTTTATTTTGTTATCACAAAAAAATTCAGCTCAATAGTCTGAAAATATCTTATCGAATTATGATTAAATGTTAAATATGAGAATTACGTAACAATGAATTTGCATTTGGAAAGAAGTTTGAAAGTTTTTCAAATCAAAGTGAAATTTTTTTCCTATGTAAGTGAAAAGAGAGAGGGAATATGTATTAGTGTCGATGAAATTTTCTTATATTTTTTCAAAAAAAGAAAGGAGTAACATTTGTCATATGCTTACTATATGAGAGAGAGAGAGAGAGAGAGAGAGAGAGAGAGAGAGAGAGAGAGAGAGAGAGAGAGAGAATATAGTAATTGATGCAAATAGATTAGTTTGGTGTACGGTAAATACAATTTACAAAAATGTATCTTGTTATGATTTTCACTATTAAAATAACACTTTTTGATATATCTGTGTGATTCCCATGATCACAAAAAGAAAGCAAAAGCATATGAGAGGACTATTGTAGGGTCTTTCAAACAAGCTTTGTTTAAGCTATTGAAGTCCACGCAGACTTTTCACTTTCTGTTCTTCTTACTATCACCATATTGGACAACCACTTGGGGTGTGAAACCTCCATGATAACTTGTCCCTCCATGAAATCTCCACCTTTTTGTTCACCACATCAGTGTGCTGGATGGTTAGCCTCCTATTTTTCTGCTTGGTAGGGCATGTCACTAATGACATTGAGACATTGAGTCAATGGCTTGCTATCTTCGGATACACTCTGGGGATTTCTTAAAGCATCCATGCAAAGACTTCAATGTTCTTAGTTAAGAAACTCATCATCGCCAATTCTTCTACTTCGGTTTGGGAATCGCCGACTAGAAAGTTTTTTTTCAGAATTATCAGGATCGGTCCCCATTTGCTTCAACTGATTCACCATTTGGTGTTCTAGCTGACCATTGACTTCTTCTAGAACTGGCTAGCGGCCATTTCGATCATGTGGACTTGCTTGGCTTTCTAATTCTTCGTGAGCACCCTCAACATGCATTTCTGAGTTGCTACCTGGTTGTTCCTTATTGTCTGGACTCCATTCGGAGTGGGAAATTTAATTCTTTGATGGAAAGTGGATGGCACTGCTTCCAAGCTGGAGATCCATCCCCTCTCCATAATGATGTTGTACATGGAGGAAATGTCGAGTACTAACTATTGAAACTCTCATAAATTCACCAGTAAGAAAGCGACACGTGACGTAGTTCTATGGCAACAACCATACACAATAAAATGCATACCGAGTCTAAACAGCATTACTCAAACTTTGGATATAGTTAATTAACTATCGCAGAGCTCATGCACGCAAAATGCGAAACGTCGTGCGATGGCACTTTGCATGCATGGACAATTATTTCAACTGCCTTGCATGCACACAAACAAAGGAAAACAAGATGGAAAAATGTGCATCGTTAGCATAGGAAGAAGATAGGAGTGGCCGAAGTGGGGCAATCACATCTAGCTTCTATATCGAAGGAAAGAAGATAGCACGAAGTTTTAAGTGAGAAAATTCAAAAGACGAAGCAACAACTAACACTAGTGGTATATAAATAGGGCCAATGGTGAAAAGGAAAACGAGCACAAACCTCAACACAACTTATTTTTACCTCAACACAACTTTTTTTTTTTTCATACTTATTTTTCTTTTCCTGCACTTAGTTAGTTTAATCTAGCATAGCCGTAATTGTAGTAGTTGTTGTACTTGTCTTCATAACTGTAGCCTGTATCTATAGGAGTAGTTCATAATCCTTAGTACGAAGCAACCTGGATTTTTTGTATTTCTTGGATATTAGTTTGTTTTCAAATTTATTATTCAAAATCAGTTCGTTCTACATTATTTGTGACTATTCATTTTTGTTTTTTGGTTTTGAGCCACCATTTGTTGACACTTTAGAAAAGTCCTCATTGTTGAAGTAAGAGAACAGACAATACAAATGCATGGTAATTATTGATTTAACTGTCGCAATCAGTGGTGGACTTACCTGGTGGGGGGGAGTGGCACATGCCACCCCCAAGTGGCCAACTTCAACCAAAAAAATAAAATAATAGTTCTATTAATTACACAAATTTTTTCTCAAGACATAATATTGTTATCTGTGACTGATTGCCCCTCCATAAGTTGAGATGAGAGATTGATTAAATTTTGTCATCTATTTTTTCACTTGTGTGAATGGATGATGAAAATTAGGAGAACAACTTACCACTTAATTTTTCGAGTCCTTGTACTTACACTTCATGTTTCTACCGCAATAGCAAAACTTTCATTTTCAGCCATAAAAATTATCAAAATTAGACTTCGGAATAAAATTAAAGACGATTTTCTCTCGGACTCGTCGCTTATCTACATTGAAAGAGAAATTGCTTTGAAATCTAGTTTAGAATCAATCCTAGGTGATTTTCAAGATTTGAAAGAACGTCGAGTTTCTTTTTGATTTTTCGTTGCATTATTTTGTTTCCAATTGAATAGAGTTCATACAAAATATGTATTTGAATGTATTTTTTATTTTTCATTGCGTTATTTTATTTGTAATTGAATGAAAATTCACACAAAACAATTGGTTAGTAAGGAGTTATTGGAACACATGTATTTTTTTATATTGAATATTATAATTTTATTGTTAGTAGTGTCACCCCTAATATTAAATCCTAGGTCCGCCCCTAGTCGCAATTATAGGTTTTTGTTAAAGCTCCGTCACAAAAGTGAATTCCAAAATTCTTTCAATTATCATTTTAACACATAGGAAAAACATTATTTAGAAAACAAATACGTTACCAATAAAGTGCATAACTAAAGTAAAAAAAAGAATAATAATAACAATACTAAAATCATGCATAGTAAACTAAAAAATAGCATAAATATTTTAGTTTGTGTTACACACTTTAATAAAAAAATGAATAACTAGTACCATTAAAATGCGTCACTAACGAGCCAAGAAAAATATACGTATGTACCATATACTTTCAAGATACACTCGTGAGTAATTAACAAAAAAATAAATAAAAAAGACGTAACAAAAAAAAAAGTAACATGTTCACAAAGAACGCGTAATATTTTTATAGCTTTAACTTTTTGTATTTCAAAAACAGATTTTAATTTGATTATCTTTTATTATAGATCTGTAAATATAATATTTCTATTTCAACTTGAATTGGACAGTTTGAAATCGAAACCAAACCATGTGTCTAAATGGTTTGGATTGGTTCACTTAGCATTGGTTTTTTTTTTTTTGGTTCTGTGGCTGTTGTTGAGCATTGTCATTTTCTGTTTTTTTTTTTTTTAATATTCGTTGGTGTCCCTTTCAATGTCTTCGATTTTTGGGAAGCCATTGTTTTGAGAAGCTGCTGTTTATTTTTTAATTTTTTATTAGGAGTATATTTTTCGGCACAGACTTTACGGACACAGATGTGTCCGGCACTGTTGGATGCACGTGGCGATACAGACTGAACACAGATGTATCTGATATGCACGTGGCGATATAGACCGGACATGGCATTACTTTCTTTCTGTTTTTTTAACTTTTTTATTCACTGCTTAGCGTGTTGCTGTTTTGTCACATTCTCTCTAGCTATCTCTTAAACATGTCAAGGGAGTAGCTCCAAACTATTACACATTATCCAACATTCAGGCGCTTTTTGCAAAATCGCTCTCTCTCTCTCTCTCTCTAGTTAGTTTTGCGTTTTCGAGATGTATTAGTTTTGCATAAAAAGCTGGTACAAAAAGATGCACCTGACAGTGATATTTCTCTAGGTATGAATCACGGTGAGTGCCTTCGTAGTTCTTAATTTTTTTATCATTAAAAGTTATTCGGATTAGATTACATGCCTTCGTAGTTGAGATGTAAGAACATTACTTGGAAAAATACATTGATGTGGTTTATAGGGTCGGTCTTGCCGTTTTTTTTTTTTTTTTGATAACCGAGGTATCCGACGGGGGCACAGGGACATGGCGGCACGACGACCTGCCAGGGGGGAACCCCCGCTTACCCACCGACTAATCCTCGAGGCCCTGAAGTTAACGACCGGGTAAACCTCCAGTGGCCCCAAGTTACCCTTCTTCAGGGCTAGTTGACACCGAGTTTCGACCGCGGGACCTCCGGGTTTACGGCTGGCCTGCTCTCCGCTCGGGCAACCCCTTGGGGTTGTCTTGCCGTTGTAAAGATGAAACTTTGGAGGGGTCAACTTTCTATGCCAAGCCACTGCCTCTATCGTTCTTAAAGAAGAGAAGACACTAATTGTTGTATTCTCTCTTCGTTGATTCTTGAGCTGGTTGGCATACACTTTGCTGTTGGTTCAACCATTCCTTTATGTCGAGAAGGTCATGCCAAGCTTGGTGTGCACTGCTCGATGCTTCTCGCTTTCTATTGTTTTGGGGATAACACCCAATGGAGGTCGTCCCCTTCTTCCTTGTTATGGGACATCACTAGTATCATGTCGACTCCCAGCAGTCCTGATTCGCTTGTCCTAATCAAAACAAACCAATCGATCCCGATCACGGGACCATTTGAGGTTTATGATCTACTTTTTTGCCTTATGGAGGTAATACATGAGATCGCTTATCTCGTTTTTCTGCCTTCGCAACCTCTCCCTAGTGTTTAGATTCCTCTCGAAATCGTCAATCAATCTAGTATGATCATCTTCGTGGGTTTGGGATCCTCTCTCGAACCCTAAGGGGTCACGTGGTGCTTCTACTGGTGCATCACGTGGTGGACCTTGTGGTGCATCATGTAGTGGACGCCGAGGCGGATCCCGTGGTGAACCCTTCCTCTTGAGCGAGGTCGAAGGTGAAGATTTTGATTGCTCTAGCCTGTTACCTTTTTTTTTTAAATTTTAGATTCATTCAATCTTAAATTTTTCATTTTAAGTTGAATTGACCTATGAATCCTTGTCCCTATTTGTTCTGAGTCATTTCGAAGATAATCGAGAATTATTCTTATTTTTAACTCAATCTGTTAATTCCCTTTATCAAATTGGCTAACCTGTTAATTGTCCTTTTCAGATCGACTAATCAATTTCTTGTCATCAGAATTTAATAGTTGACTTAATTGTCACCAACAGTCAACTCACAGATGAGGTGAAGTAAAATCCAGATGCAAACCTAACAAAGAGAATGATCATTCCTCATAGTTGGAGGGGTAATCTATATGTAACAAAACCTCAAGGGACTGTTAGTGCAATTTATCCTTTTTTAGCTTTTTCCACAATTCAAATTATTCGAGTCAATTTTACGTACGCCTCGAGTGATTTTTGTTAGATCAATCCCGTCATTGGTTCCATTCACAAACAATATTGACTTTGATTCAACAAACAATAAAACTTAAAATTTCAATGAATACTATTGCAAGGATTTTACTAGAGTCTTCCTTTGTACTTTTTTGACCTAACAAAAAATGGTGGAAGAACCTTTACATGGGTTTTGCTCTATTTTGCTTGTTCTAATAAAAGTGTAAAGACAAACAGAATTATATAATACAAATAATTCATCCAATCCAGAGCAGGATAACCTTCAAATGGTTGGATATGGACGATACTAGGGACATTCTGATTCACACCCAACTGTTTTTTTTTTTTAATTTTTTAATTTTTTAATGAATAATTTTGTTAAATTAAGTTTATCTTTATCTATTTAGATGAGAGTCTACCTTTAAGACATGGGGCCTCCTTTCAAGTCTCAAAAAAGTAATTTGGATGGTTAATTCCGTACGGTTCAACGAGACGTAGATCAGTTCCATTAAGAGATTAAATTAAACGGACATCACGATTCCAACGAACAAAATAATTTTGTTTTAAAAATAAAGGGTAAGTCTAAATTTATTGGAAAGTAGTCCAATATAACTCTGCTTTTGAGGGTAAATCATTAAAAAATTATAGGTAAATTATTGCCAAATTATTTATGCACCCACGGATCGATGAATATTATTATATAACAGTTCGTATGAAAAAGTTGTGTATGTACAAATTAAATATATATATTTATACTTCATCAGTCGCTTCCTTCGATACATATTATATAAATTAATCTATTTTTTATCTCTAGCAAGAGAAATACTTATGTTACATATATATATGTATGAAAACGTAATCTAGACGTCGATGTTGGATTCTTTTATGTCGTTTATTGCTCAAGTCCCGTTTTTTTGCTATCAGTTATAAACTAAATTTACAGCTTATAAATAAGTTAATTTATAAGTGCTAACAAACGGGGCCATCATACTTTGACGAATATTTATAATTTATTACAAGCGGTAAGGGAATACAAATATGTAAGTTAGGTCAAACTAAACCTAAACCCACGATCACATAAAACTCATTTGACAGACCCATTAAGGGGGCAAATAATAAACAAAGAACTCTCATTCATGAGAAGAACTAGATATCAACAACTAATACCTCTTCTTGATATTTCACTCGAAAGGGTACAATCGTAATTAATAAATGATTGCAATTTTTGAATGTACGATAATTAGATTGGATTATATATATAGTTGTGCATTATCGACTAATAAAATTTTCATATTTAATTCACCATCATAATACAAAATTGCAGCTTCTCAAAAGCAATACAATAATGTAATTATTTGTTTTTTCTCTGCATACACGATACTAAGTTTGAAAGAACTTATAAATATAGCATTTTGTTCCGAATTTAATTGGGCTAGCTCATTAGTGGCGGTTGAATTAGTCCTTCGAAATAATCGGTGTATATATTGTGCTAAATGTGAAGTTATCAAAAAGATCTAATATGAATATTGAATCTACGCTCAGTGTTTTTTTAATTAAAGTAATGCTTTTCTATTGGTTTTTTTATTTCTTTTTTACTGTACTATTTCTTGAATTCTAAAGCACTATAATTTCTTGATACCTTTCTGTGGTGAAGAAAATTAAAAGAGGTCCAAAGCATGGCCTTTTACATATGAGTAGTCACATTATGGCCCTTATGCATTTGCTTGGAATGTGAGGGTAGAATTTCTTGCAAGTTGCAACCAAACAACTCATAATATCCTTCTCCCCACATTCAAAGGGCTCTCTAATACTATAAGGAAAAGTATATAGTTCCAGAAAATTTTTCAGAATTCAAAATAAATGGATTAGATTTACTTGTGTTTGTAGGCTTTCAAATCCTAATAAATTTTCAGTACCCTTGATTTTAAATTCGGTAATATTTTTGGATACACATTTCTGGGACTGTAACACTCCTCGTAATGATAAAAGTGCCAAGTTGTGCAAAAGTGACCCTTGAATAAAGGGCACCCCTAGATTGTATGGTTCCACGTGCATGCCCTAGCTAGTATCTTCTTGTTGCGTTCAGAAAAAAGTATATGATTCTATCCCACCCTTTTAAGCAAAATAATCATATGGCAATGGTATAACTCCACATGTAGTGGTTTATCACCAAAGCCACTTACAACATAAGATATTGGACTTGTTGGGTTCTCATGAACATATTGGCTAACAAATTAATATTTTTGAATTTAATCGAGATACATATAAGTATGTATATATATACATGATATCTATATGCATGCACATGATATTAGGTCGAATGATTTCTATTGGGTGTTGTCAAATCATGGTATTTATCGCGGTATCCAAATAGTGCTGTATCGATCGGAGGAAAATAATAAAGAGATAAAAAGAGAAACAAAATTTAAAAAAAATTTAAATAGAAAAAAAAAGAAAATTTAAGGTTATTTCTCAGAAAAACTTGAAAGTTTTAACACGAAAACTATATCTATACCATATATCAAGCACGTAGTCTACGTATCAAGTCCTTTTTTTTATTTATAAAAAACAAACTTAAAAAAAACCCACCTCATTACAAGAAAATAACCTTTAAACTTCCTTCACTTTTAAATTATTTTTGAATAAATTTTTTACATTTAATATCAAATCGTAAGCTGATGAAGAAATTATGTGCTCTCGTATTTAAAATTAAAATTGTAATTGAATGAGAGGCATTGGTACTGACAAGCATAGTAAAACTTGTTACAAATATAATAAAGCTTCTCTTCAACTACACGTTTAGTTCATATATTGAATGGACTTAATTCGAATAACAACTACCAAAAGTAAAACAATTTAGTGGGGTTATAGAAAAAAAATATTATAATATTGTAAAATTATTGATTTAGATTCAAGTGGAAGAGAATTATTCAACTACACTAACAATTCCTCTTTTTAAAAGCTAAAATTCTAAAATCTACTCATAGTTTCCAAAACACACACGACAATGACTCCACTGATTCATAAAGGAATATCCAATGCAATAAAAGTGGATGTCCTTCTCTCTCGCGCCTTTTTACTCGTTGCTCGATGTAGATGTATGCTCGCATAATTCGCTATATATTAAGTGTTGGAGCATTGTGTGACGGTTCGGAGAGAAGGGTTAAGTTTACTGAATCTCAATCTTTGACTAAGTATTTCTAAGTCTGTTCTTAGTCAATCATTTTTATCAAATATGTTCAAAAATAGATTTGGTAGGTATAATTTTGCATGCATACATTAATCAACATGGATCTATTTGCTTGTACAACTTGAATCATGTTGATATATTATCTAATATGGAGTTTGGAATTCATTCATCGAACTTCCCGCTTGAATTTTAATAACTCGTCGTAAATTACAAAAATGCTTAGACACTAGTGGGTAAATATTGACTAGAATTGGGTCTCTTGCAAACACTTTGACGATCAAGTTACCTTCTGAAAGAATGAAAACAACGTGAAAGCTATGGGTGTATATATATACATATGCGTACTTGAGATTTAGGTGCCCTTGGAGTATTTATAGAGAAAATCCCAACAGTCTAGCTGAGGATGCCACGCTGTGGTCCGAAAATCACGACGCCTCTGCCACGTGTCCCGTTGGATGGCAGAACTAAAAAAAGACATAGAGAGGACCTACGGGACAAATTGGATAGGACCAAAAGCGTAGATCCAGGGATGACCGCTCGGCTACCCATGCTGTTGCATCGGTTCAGACTCGTTCTGAGGTTGCACACGAGCGAATCCTCCCACCAAGTAAGTCCTCCACTGCGAGCAGTTGATCTCACCCATGAGATCCAATCGCCAAATGAAATATAAAACCCAAACATTAAGCCTACCCATTATCGTAGGGTGTGATGAGTTCATCAAGTCTGGTATGCTAATTGTTATAGAATACATGTTTTTGACAAATTTAGAGAAAATTATCCAAATATACCTTCGACTTTGAGTTCAATTTTAATATTAACTCCCTCATATTTTGACATTGATTTCATTCGTTTGGGTTTGTCCATATCTTTAACAGAAAGTCCTCATGTGCAATGCACCTGACTCCATTAAAAGGGCATTTATGGTAATTCCCACCCTCTTGCAACCTCTTGACGTTCACACTTCTCATACATTCTCTCTTTCTCTCGAACACACACACCCCCCATTGTAGAGGAAACAACCTATACACTAGTCTCTCCTTTGCCCATTCCCACCTCAGTATCTCCACACACAAAAAATAAGAAGGACTGAAATGAAATTGAACCTAAAGTCAAATCTACCCCATGTTTACAAATTTACTCTTTTTTGGTAAATTTACTAGGTTTCCAACGCCAATTAGTTCTGAAATACTTGTCAATTGTGAAGATTTTACATACCATGCAAGTTTTTTAATCCAATAAATACACATTTCTTCTTAAATGCATCAGTTGTGGTGATTGATTAATTTGACATTTTTTTGGTTAGGTCCTCGGTCATTGGTGAGCTTATTCGTCGTCTTTAGTGATATTCTTTTAATTTTTAGACATAATTTTATACCTTTCAAATTCCTTTCATCAAGACGGACCAATAATCCACAAAACATTAAGGTAAAAATAATAAATAAAAAAATTGAATAGAGACAAATAAAATAATTTGAAAAAAATTTAGTGAGGCCAAATGGAGTTTTTTTTTTTAATCTTATTGAGAACTTATCCTAAATTGTTTACAGGTTCAAAGTGTAATTGAGTTTTATGGAAATATTTGATTGTATCTTAATTAATGGTTGATTTTGGAAATATTTGACTACATTAAGAAATGGTATGACTACTAAGTACAAATTCACATGAGTGTAATTCAGAAATATTTTAAATTTGAGGAGAAAAGAATAGCCAAACCAACCCAGCTAGCTGGTCAATCTCAGAGATCTTATCAGCCGGCAAACCGGAGATGGACGACCACGGTCCCGCCCTTACCAGCACCGGAGGTGACTTCACGGAAAATAGACATGGGATATGGATTTATGGGACTCACCCACGAATTTTGTTGAAAAGTTAAAAGAGAATTGATCCGAATATATTCCACTTGATTCACCAATTAGGGAACAACTAGTTATAGATAACCGGACTAATAGTCAGAATGCCTTCAATAGCTAAGTATGTAACATCGCGAATTTCAAAAACATTAATAAAATAATAAAGTAATCAAACTTCAAAATATATCATTTATAAGAAAAGTAAATTACAGGTTTGTTCTTACAAAAATATGAAATATCAAAATAAAATCCTTCAAAAAAATTTATCTACGAAAGACTTACATATGGACTTCAGAGTTCTAAACCTATACTAAGTAACCAAGGTTCAACAATGTCATCCTCGAAGTTGATGTTGTCAAAGACCAGGTATTCTTGCTCCGCTCCATCTTCTTCGATACATGACGTAAAATGTTAGGATCAGAGAAATTATAACATGAGCTGTGAGCCTTAATAAGATATCCTACCCTTAGTATATTTTTAATAGGGTAATTTACATAAAACCCCCTTCATCTATCACTTGATTTCACTTAACTCTCTTCATTTTTCAATTGTCTGAATGTACCTCCTAATCTTTTAAAATGTAATGATCAGCCCCTTTTAAATTGACGCAGTTAAAGGAGAATACGATAAGTAGTCATATGCATCAATCCAAAAGGGATCGATCGTTACATTTAAAAAGATCAAGGGGTGCATTGGGATAATTAAAAAATGAAAGGGGTTAAGTGAAATCAAGTGATAGATGAAGGGGATTTTGTGTAAATTACCTTTTTTAATATTTATGATAATTAATACAAGGTAAAATATGATATGCGCAGTTTATATAGAAACTGTAACACCTAAGTGTGAGAGGAAAAATAAAATGATATAAAAGTCTAAGTTTGATAGTGAGTTCTCAAGTGTTATCTTCCAAATCAATATCCCCATATGTTATAACTGATGTAAGTTTATAACAAGTGTGAGTTGCACGTCATTGGGATTGCCTTATAAGGTATTACTTTAGATGTGATGATAAATCTAGAAACTGTTTAATTTGGAGGCCTCAGTGAGATGTACTCACTAGTCGATCATTGATCTTCCCTACATCAGGATGGGTCATCGAAATCGGTGATATCAGAGCATAGTTTCTAGATTTATTAGATGGAACCCAAGGACATAAATATGGGAACACATAGTTGCATCCAACATGCATAATACAACAATATCTCACCTTGCATTGTTTATATCTTTGACTAGAGGCTTGTGATCGAGCTATCAATGGGTGAGCAGTCCAGAGGGGCATGAGGCTATTCTGAATAAGATGATCCTTATGGGAGATGTCGAACAGTGACCACCACATGGACTTGAGAATAAATCAACATTTGAGGTTGGGCAAGTTCCAAGCATCCTAAAGAGAAAGAAGAAGAGGAAAAGATGGAAAAAGATCCTCAGGAGTTAGTGTGAGATGTGCAAAAGGAGCATCAGGAATATTAGGATGAGCAAGACACAGATGAGGATTCAGATTAGTGTGAGATGTGCAAAAGGAGCATCAGGAAGATTAGGAGTTAGTGTGACTTCCAAGGTAGAGTGGCTCACTCAGCCAATAGAACACCACTCAATTGACTGTATGTCAAACTAATTGTATTTGTCTCTCTCTCCACGAAAATCAATAGAAAATTGTCTAAACCAAAATTCTCAAGTTGTTAGTTGTTTGGTGTCCCGAAACCAAGAAAGAGATTCACTATTCATAGAAACCCTAAAGCTTTGAAACCACTGAAAACATAAAATGGAGGGATTAATAGGATCATCATTATACATCAATGACGCAATTAATGGACATTAATGCATGTATGGATGGACTATATTTGTTGCGACCTTCTGATTGTCTCTTCAAACTCTCTAATGTCCCAATTTTATTCACACCCCTTTTAAATTTTCAATACTTCTCAAGACCAAAACAACACAATTCAAAATAGGCACCACTTTCCTAACATTTCCATATTTGTACAAAAATAAAATTTAAAAAAATTCAATAGAGTTTATTAAAAACAATATTTTCATAAAAACTATTATTGAAAATCAATTATAGAAATAGTTGGACAAATATTCTTAAACTTTAATTGTGTACAACATGAAAAAATAAAAAGAAACCTATTCCAATTAAATAGTCAAAGCACTTGGTCCAACAATAGAATAGTTGTACTTAAGTGGAGTGAGATTGTGGACAGGGGCGACATTGAAGCCATGCTCACTAGGCGGTCCCGCCTAGGACTCCGGAGAATTGAGATCCCCGGCCAAAAAATTAGGGCACAGATAATGTGTAAGAAATAAATACGTAATATATATATATATATATATATATATATATATATATATATATAATATAACTAAGGCTATGTTCGTTTGTGTTTGTTTTTGAGATAGTTTTAGAAACTGTTTCAGAAACTGTTTCAGAAACTGTTTCTGAAACTTTTTCTTTTATAGAGAGAAAAAATTGTCTGGGAGAATGTTTTTGAAACTGTTTCTGAAACTGTTTGAGAGAAAATCTCTCAAACATGGCCAACCGAACATAGCCTAAGTTAAATTGTTTCGGTAGAAAAGTATGTTGTTGTTATTGAGACTATTAAAGTTTGTTTATTTTTTTTAGTTTTTATTTCTATCACACATTGGTATTTTAAGGTATTCTTTCCAGCAATGAGATTTTAACTGTGAAAGTATAAATACCTGATTTTGTTGATTAAATTTTTTTTTATTTACTTTTTATATTATTTTTGGTCAAAGTTATCGAAATAAATATAATATATATTATATTTAAAAAATAATTTCTAATTTTAATATAAATGGGTTTCTTTGCTAAAAATAATATCTTATTGTTTAATATTAAGAGAGACATTTATTTTATTAAATTTCAAATTTAAATTAGTTTTGTGGGTAAATGTTGCACTCTGTTGAAAAATATATTTTTATAAAATTACAATTACTTTAGTAAAATAACTAAAATCACTAAATTGGGACAAAAAATGTTAAATATTTTAACAAATGGATGAATGGAGGGGAAAAAAAAAACTATCCCATATATTTATGAACAAAACTAGTCAAATTGAACGATTCTTAACTTCAACTCAAACGGAAGTCAACTACCGGTTTCCTACGCCGTTATATCCGGAAACAGATATACACAAAATATGTATACGTCCGTTGTGTTCCATATATCTATGTGTATATTTAACCAAACCTATGCTCTCTTTTAACCTTACCCATAGTAAAGTCTCTCTCTCTCTCTCTCTCTCTCTCTCTCTCTCCCTCTCTTCGGTCTCCACCAAACAATTTCGTACTCACACTACGTCGCAGCATCCCATTACCGGTCCCCCCCTTTCCTCTCTCTCTCTCTCTCTCTCTCTCTCTCTCTAAGACATCGAGCCTTTCTCCGTGGCAAATCGTCAATTGTTTTTATACCATTTTCTTGTTCCGAAGATCCGAATAGAACGCACTATTTTTCCTTTGAATTCATCCCCCGTGTACCACCAATTTATGCGGATCTCACTTTTGTCTCTCTAGAGAACGTACCCGCAATGGTGGTGAAGATGATAAAGTGGCGGCCGTGGCCGCCTCTGCTGTCGAAGAAATTCGAGGTGAGGCTTGTGGTGCGGAGGCTGGAGAGGTGTAATCAAGTAGGTGCGGGCGCAGAGAATGGAAGTGGGTCGGCGGTAGAGATCAGGTGGAAGGGACCCAAGATCGCCCTGAGTTCGTTTCGGCGGACGGTGAAGAGGAATTTCACCAAGGAGGCCGGGGTGGGGGAAAACGGCGTCGTTGAGTGGGACGAGGAGTTTCAGAGTATTTGTACTCTGTCTGGGTACAAGGACAATGTTTTCCATCCTTGGGACATCACATTTACTGTCTTGAATGTGAGTTTGTTATCTCTTGATTTTGACTCTGCGTTTCTTTTTCTTTCCTTTTTCTCTTTCTGTTGATTTTTTATGTCGAAATTTAGGGGTTCTTTAGTTATTTTCTTTGGGTTTTATGTTTTAGTTAATTGTGCTTGGAATTGGTATTATTTTTTGGTGATTGTTTCAGTAATGATTTTTCAGAACACTTGTCGGAAATTCTCTTGAAGAAATTTGAAAATCTTTTCCATAACAGTTTCTAAGAAGAGTTCGGAAAAACTTTTTTTTTTTTGGAAAGTCAGTCTTGTTTTCCCTTTTTTCTCTGTTGTGTCTCTTATATATTGGGATTTTATATGGAGATTCTGGGGTCTTTTACAAGGTCTAATTTTTGTTGGGTTTCATGGTTTGCCTAGTTTGGGGTCTTTGATTAGGGCATGGGGAAATGCTGAATCTGCGCGAGTGCTCATGAAATTGTTTGTTTCGTTCAAGTTTGTGGGTGAGTGTGATGAGTCGAATTCTGTGTTCTTAGCTCTGGAAAGTAGTAGGCATGCTTGTGTCTTTATACACATAGAAAATATGTTATGATTCAGCAGTGTTCCGGAGAATCAAAATAAAAAGAAAAAATGTGAACCAGTGAACCAATTTTTTCAACTATTTTGTGGGAAAACAAATTCCCGTTGACTGTATAAATTAAAAACGTAAAATTGATTTCGTTTCAATCTTGCGTCTTGTCCTAAAAATTTAATGGAGTTCTTTGTTCAGGAAAGACATTTTTTATTGATAGAAATTGGTATTTTATTGCACCTGTTAGAATACAAATTCTGTGGTTACGCATGCCTTCACACCCCTACCCCCAAAGTTAAGATTATGCATCCGTCCTTGTGTGTTTGTGGTGTGGGGGAGAGAGAGTATATTCTTGACATGGTGATCTGTGTATGTGCCTGTTCCGGGATATAGAAATTTAGATATGATTTGAGTTTGATTAGGTGAGTTTTCAAAGTTTTCCTTTTGGGGGACGAAACGTGTCATCTATACCAGAATTTCTGTGAGCAGACCAAAGGGTTTGTGTGCTCAGGTAGATGGATAATGGCGAAACATTGGTTGTGATGCGCTGATGGAGGTATCATTTCTTCTATTTCTCTCAGTTTCTGTGGGTTTTTAGCGGTATTGTTCATTTTGTCAATGGAGATCTTTGGTGTGTTGTCTACTTGTTTTCGTGGAGTTCCGGATTGGACCAGTATTTTTAAGTGCGCCTATGTGCCGAAATGAAGCAGGGTGCAGCCAAAGCTCTTCAAACACCGCGAGGCGAGGCGAGGCGCAACTCATGAAGTGCGGCTGATGCTCACGATTGTGGACGCCTCATGCTTTTTTCACAAAATTGATGCCTAAATTTCATTACAACCCTTCATTGATAAGGATAACATTGTTGGGGGAATAGCTGCAGTACCCTTGATTGAACTAAATGAAATCCCAGCAGCATTCAGCAGCTGAACTGAACAAGAAAAAGTTTAAACATTTGGAATTTTATAGTTTGTTCTTTGGATTTAATTAAGTATTCACTTATGTTGAGAATTCTGCCCATACAAGAAACTCTACTTATTTTCTAGAACTTGAGCCTCGCTCGAACGAGGCGGACTCTTGGCCTTGCACTTAGAGCTATTTACAAAACTAGATTGGACTACATATTTGTCTTGTGTTAGATATTGTGCTGTTGAAAACAACTAGACATGTACCTCTCAATCATGTCATATCCTCATTAGTATCCAGTGGTTCCAGCTAAAAATTTTGGAGACTGAAAACCTTCTCTTCTTTCATTCCCTCAATTGGACTTGGGTTGTAATCCTTTTACCGTGTATAAGTTTCATGCTTGAGCATCATGGTAATAAGCCTACCGTTGTCAAATCATAGATCTAATGTGAGTTGATTTGATGAAAGAGTGAATGGTGAATCTTGTCAAATCGTGAAAAGTTAAAATGCCATCGTTTTATGCATTGTGCAAACAACGATAGAAACAAAATTTAATCTTCGTTAATCGCAAGAATCGCAGTGAATCAGAAATAGAGTCACAAGCTTTCTTTAGTGTCCGATCAACAGCAAGATTCAAATCGAATTGGTGGAAACTCATATCAGATCTTAGGATCGAATCATCAATTGCGTGATTCTATCGGTATAAATTTTCGCCTAACAGAATTATAGAAACCAAAACAACCGTCTTTGTTTTCTGTTCTTAGCTTTTACTTAGAGAACTTGTGGATTGATTCGTTAGTCATCTGAATAGCATAATATATACGTCTATGTGTGTGGGTGCGAATACTGGTATTTCTGTTTTCTGTAGAGCTAGCTCTACTTTTTTCAAGAAACCTCAGAACATTTTGTGTGATCCAGGGCTTGAATCAAGGACCAAAAATCAAGGTGCCAAGTGTCGGAACAGCATCATTGAACCTTGCTGAATTCGCTTCTAAAGTTGAGGAAAAAGATTTTGAGCTCAATATCCCTCTCATCTTGAGCAGTGCAGCTGAGCCTCCCTCACTTTGTGTATGTGCCATTTGCAAAACTATGGTGCTTTTAGTTGGCAAGTTTATTGGTTTGTCAATCTAGTTGTTATGAAGAATGCAAAAAAGAAAGAAACAGAATAACAGCCCCTTTGCATGGTGAGGAAGGAAAGGATTGGGCTTCCTTTCTCACCATTTTGGCAGAGATATTGCGAAGCAAGATGATAAAACTTTACCATTTTTCACCTCTTTTCTTTATCCAAACTAAGTCATGGATTCTTGTTTCTTTTCTTTTTCTCATCATTTCTCACCATCCAAAGGAGCTGTAACTGGGTTTTCTATCTTATGTTTCTTGTGTTTTTCTGTCATACAACAGATATCACTAAGTTTATTGGAGCTGAAGACTGGTCCAGAATCTGCAGACATAATTCAGAGATCAATCGTTCCTCTCCCATCAAATTCCCCTCTCCAGTCGGGAGACCCTCCTCTATCCACAGATAAAGACGAGCTTTCTGTACTTAAGGCTGGTCTGAGAAAGGTGAAAATTTTTACGGATTATGTTTCAACTAGAAAAGCAAAAAAGGCTTGTCGTGAGGAAGAAGGCAGTGAGGGCAGGAGTGAAGATGGTGATTACACATACTCCTTAGACTCTGACTCACTCGACGAGTTTCCGGAAGGAGAATCCGATGAGGGAAAAAATGAGGACTCCAGTGTTAGAAAATCATTTAGCTACGGCACATTGGCTTATGCCAACTGTGTAGGTGGATCATCTTACTCTGATATGAGGATCAACACAGGGGACGAAGATTGGATTTACTACAACCGCCGAAAATCAGACGTGGGTTGCTCTCAAATAGAGGATTCTACTACTGCCTCTACCTCTGAGCCTTCTTTGTTCCAAACGTCGAAGCGTAGTATCATCTTGCCTTGGAGGAAGAGGAAGCTTAATTTCAGATCTCCCAAGGCTAAAGGTGAGCCACTATTAAAGAAGGCTTATGGAGAAGAAGGGGGGGATGACATCGACTTTGACCGTCGGCAGCTAAGTTCTGATGAATCTCTTTCTTTTGGGGTAAGAACTATTGATCTTTTCCTTTCTTAGTTCAAGCATTTAATTGTGGAAAATATGTCCTCTATTCAGGTTCTTGATGTAAAACCTCTTTACATCTTGACTCTCAAGGATACTTCAAATTATGTTTTTGATGGATTGGCATGTTCATTGAGTTGAGTATGATTGTAGGTGTGATAGCATCTACTATAAAAGGAATAGAATGATTCCGTTTGTGTTAATAAGTGTTTTCTGTTTTCCATTTGTAAAACTTGACCTTCTCAAGTTGGCCCTTAACGTCATATGTATTTGATCATTGATAAATTTGTTAGCATATGATTCTAACAACTGATTGCAAAGTTCATTGTTTGGACCTTCCAATTCTTTGATAATAAAAAGCATTAAGGTGATCATTGTCATATTATATAAACAAAGGGACAACTTGCAGGGTTTGCTGTTTGACACATTCTTATTGTGCGAATACCTTTCTTGTTTCATTAGCACGTTCAACTTACCTTTTGATTGTCACAGTTTTTGTGCTAGTGCTTTTATTTTTCTTACCCATGTTCTTATTGTTGCTTTAAAAAAATTAAATAAATGAAACAACCTTTAGTTTGTATCCATCGTCTAATCTACACGGAATAAAACTGCTCTTATTAATATGAATTACGATTTCCATTTTGGCAGTGGCAAAAGACTGATGAAGACTCTAGTGCGAATCGGTCTTCAATATCTGAGTTTGGGGATGACAGTTTTACCATTGGCAGCTGGGAACAGAAAGAAGTCACAAGTCGGGATGGACACATGAAGCTTCAAACTCAGGTTTTCTTTGCCTCTATCGATCAGCGGAGTGAACGGGCAGCAGGCGAGAGTGCTTGCACTGCCCTTGTTGCGGTCATTGCCGATTGGTTCCAAAATAATAAGGACCTCATGCCCATTAAGTCCCAATTCGACAGTTTGATCCATGAAGGCTCATTGGAATGGAGGAACCTTTGTGAAAACGAAACCTACAGATTGCGTTTCCCCGACAAGCACTTTGATCTGGAAACAGTTCTCCAAGCCAAAATCCGCCCTCTCTCTGTAGTTCCTTCCAAATCCTTCATTGGATTTTTTCATCCCTCTGGTATTACAGACGAGGGTAAATTCAACTTTTTACACGGTGCCATGTCTTTCGACAATATTTGGGACGAGATTAGCCGTTTAGGGTCTGAATGCCTTTATATAGTCAGTTGGAATGATCATTTTTTCTTGCTTAAGGTTGAACCAGAAGCTTATTATATCGTTGACACATTGGGAGAAAGGCTTTACGAGGGGTGTAACCAGGCGTATATCTTGAAATTCGATAAGAATTCGACAATTTACAAACTGCCGGGGTCCTTGCAACCCTTGGAAGAATTACCTTCTGCCAATCAGCTGATAGTTGATGGTCAAGTAGAAACTAAGAACATGGATCCTCAGATTAACACCAAGGAAGTGTTTTCGGTAGAAGGGGCTGAGTCGATGAAGGGTGAAGAGAGAGAGGAGGTTGTTTTGTGCCGAGGTAAAGAGTCGTGTAAGGAGTATGTAAAGAGCTTTTTGGCTGCAATCCCAATAAGGGAATTACAAGCAGATATCAAGAAAGGTTTGATTGCTTCTGCACCTTTACATCACCGACTGCAGATTGAGTTTCATTACACAGAGGTACAACCAGCACTGCCGCTGCCGCCAACGCTCCAGGAATTTCGTTCGACAGAAGTAGCAGCCGCGACACTGCTTTCGTTTTCTGAAAAAGGAGAGCATTTCCCACCACAAGAACAGGTCAATGGTGATGCCATGAGTAGTTAACGTGCTGCTATGACTGAGGTTTGTCGTGCAGGGGCTTAACTGTAAATTGTTAGGGTGTGTTTATCTAACATATTTTTAGGGTCTTATATGTTTTCTTAGCACGGGGTTACCTATGGAATGGGCTAAAAGCATGAGTTCATTTCAGCTTTTTTTGAATGGTTTATGAGAGAAGGGTTGTGTTTGTCACTATTCTGTGTTTGTGTGGCATTTCCCTTTTTAATTTTGTCCATCTTCGTTGTGAAGACTATACTCCTTTAATTGAAACCCTGATCTATTCTAGTTTTCTTGAACTCATCTCTCTCTCTCTCTCTCTCTCTCTCTCTCTCTCTCTCTCTCTCTCTCTCCCCCCTTTGTGGTACTTGACGGCAATTGCCAAATTGGTGTGGAGAAAATTATAGTACTCTGTTGTAGCTATAATTTGGCAATTGTGCATGTGATGAACTGATGTATGGTTATTGACAGGGATGGGATCTGAATGGGATATGCTTAGCTTTGTTTCTAACTATTTAGCTCGTGACCACATATTCCTTTCCCATGTGGGCTGTAGCATGTTTGGTATAGACTTTCCCAATTTGGCCTATATAGGAGGTAATCAGAAGATTCTTTTAATTTAGCTGTTTTTTCTCTTGGGTAAGAAAAGTTTTGGTTCCTTCATAAATCCGCTCCTGTTCTGTACCTCATTCCCAAAAGAGTTTGGTTTGTTTCATGTCCATTTCGTGAAATGTCGGCTGTCTATCTGTGTTGTGTTTATAATGATCCAGATTTGCCAAAAGATTCTTCTTACTAGAATGAATCTTGAGTCGATAAATTCTTACCCGCAAGGATATGCCATTGTTTGATTTACTGTATGTTTTCTATGGTTCTACAAGTCAAAATTTCATTTTTCTAAACTTGTTATATTAGGGAAGGTATTGAAAAGGCCTACGTCACCGAAATTCAAGCTCTGAGGAGCTAAAATAATAATTACTTACAAGAGGTCGGTGGAATACAACGGTTCTGGTTTTTTCTAAATCCACTTGCTGTTGCAGGAACCTTATTTTGATCTATGAAGGCGGCTGGAAAGTCAACTTTCTAATCACCTTCCCGGATGCACTTTCAAGACTTTGCCTCTGTGTGTGTGTGTTTGAGAGAGTGTGTGTGTGTGAGAGAGAGAGAGAGAGAGTGCCATGAGCTTCCTTTGATCCTCAATGAAAAGACAGGGAATGATGGTTGCGTAGATTGTTGCCAAGGGTGTGAGGACCATATCTCATCAGGCCTTTCTAAAGTTGCAAAAACTGCGATACTTCTTGCGCAAAAAATGTGCAGAAATACATACCTAGCGAGATGACACACCCGATGCACCCGAAACAACCCATTTTGACGAAAGGACCAGCTTGAAAGTGATCAAGACAGCAACCAAATTGGACCCATTTTTATCGCCACCACCCCTTAACCCTTTGCAGTGAACAAGTAAAGGTAAACTATGCGAAGCATGCGTACAAGCCAACTGGGCTCCATTATGCAGTGGCACTCAATGTAATTACTTTCTCCACAAATGTTGTGCTGAATTTATCCATTCATATCCGCCATCCGTATCACCCAGAACACTGGCTTGACCTCCTGCCAAAGGCACCTAAGCATTCTAATCTATCCTGGTTCAAGTATTGCATCACACCATGCAATGGATTCTCCTTCTAATGTCCCCACTCCAAAGAATTTTCAGGGCCTATCAAACATGAAGCTCACAAGCACCTTCTTACTTCTAAGGTCATGTCATCACCTCACAGTTGCAGTGCCTGCCTCCCTTTTTCCTCAGGCCTGGCAATCGTACGCTACATATGTAATTTCATTTTAGACATTCAATGTGCTTGCTATGCTGCCACATGCTGTTAAGCGTAGGTACGACAGAAGTACAGACATCCCTTCATCGATCTTACTAACTTATTTACCAACCAAGGGTCATCTGGGCAAGTACTACTGTCAAATTTGCGAGAAAGAAGTGAACCCAAAGCTCTGGTTCTACCATTGTGTTGGTGCATGTATCATTATAATTACCTTCTGGATATAAATACCAAGCACAGGGCATTCTTTAAGGTTGAACGTCACCCACATCCCCTCACTTTTTATTCCATTTGCTGCTAATGAATCTTGCAACCACCGTGGTGCATGTTTGAATTATCATCCCTTTTTTCCTGGGTTCGAATGTGGGCCTTGTAAACTTAAGCCCCACATTGTAATGTGCTCAAAATGCAGCAAAAAAGGGATAAAGTTTCTGAGAAAGGCAATGGGCTAATCCCAACCCCATTTTGGTGTTATTGTAAAAGTTCCATTGAGTTGAATAGTGAAGTTCCCCAAAGCAACATAATACTCTTTTTCTGGCCTACTGCCATATATTTGCTATACATATACATTACTGATAGCGATTTTCATAAATAATGAGTGCCAAAATTAGTTTTTTCTATGCTTCTTTGTTTCTTTTAGAATTCTCATTGCTTATGTGAGTTTTGTCCTCCATTGCTTAGATATGAAAATTTTATATACGAAAACATACCATGAGTGTTTAATTTGATAACTTGACTCTTAGTGGCCATAGTGTTTCGCACCATAAGGGGCGAAGCCAATGCTTTGCACCCAGGACTCATATACTTGCACCCGTGCCTAATAGATGCCTTTTTTTTTATTGTGACTTGGCAAAAAATGGCAGTGATATGGCACACGCGTAGCAGTCAATTAAGTGTCCGTCTGTGGCTAATTAACTGTTGGGTGTGATGGTTAGCATAGTTGCAATCACATCTGTTGGTGTTAAACATTGTAATCGAACGAATGAGATCGGATGTGAATGGGTGTGACCAAATGAATCGGTCCAACTTTGAATATTAACCAGGTGTGTGCTTCTTCGAGTGGATGTGTAGTGATCTGTAAATAGACCATCACAATCAGTCCAAAACTTCAACGTTCCGATTTCTCGGCAACGTTAATAGAACTTTTTTAAAAATGATTTGTTAAAGAAACAAATATTTTAATAGGAATAACTTCATTTCTTGAAAAGATTATGATAATTTTCGGAACAAATTCTTAAAATATATGTGAAAATACTGAAGTACCCAAACCGGGTTTATATGTGGATTTTAAGAAAAGAAATTATTACAGGGTTGACCAAGGGTATGGCATCTAAGTCCCTTTGAATCCTTGAGCTTCGCAGCCTAGCTCTTCCTACTCGGGTTGTTGTTAGAAAATCGAATGAACAACGTTCAATTCCACAACCTTTTTACGAATCTTGAAAATAATGAATCACCAAACAAAAAATAAAAGAATCACCCATGCGTAATAGAAACGAAATGGAAAAAAATGAAACGCAAGATATACGTGAAAAACCTCAACATGAGAAAAACCACGAGAGTCACACTAGTTTATTATGAATCGAATCAATTTTAAGTACAAGTATTCTCACAATCTCACAGAGATTTGTGTTTTCTCTTGTCTCTTTCTCTCTTAAAAGCCTCTACAATCTCTCAATATATCTCTTAATCCCTTAAGAAACCTCCCAAAGGATATATATCTATATGGGATAGACTCCCCAACCCAAGCCATAGCAACCCAATTTCCTACCAATTGCAATAGCCCTTGGATCATCTCAGATCCAAGGGTGGAGAATAAAGAGCAAAAATCAAGATAAACCAAATCCTTAGTCAGCTGACCCACCCATCCCAAAACCCAAAACGAAACCCTCCCTCTCTCTCTCTCACCCCGTATACTCTCTCTCCCCCTCCTGGCGTTGCCGGCCGGCGCAGGCCCCGTACCGACGCCACCGGACCTCGGCCCCTCTACTGCCGACGCCGCCCCCTCTCTCTCTCTCACCCACCCCTGCCCTACCTCTCTCTCTCACCCCGTATACTCTCTCTCACCCTCCTAATCTCGGCCCTCCTGACGCCGCCGGATCTGCCCCCTCTTGACGCCGCCGGCCGGCGCCCTCTCTCTCTCTCTCACCCACCCCTGCCCTCCCTCTCTCTCTAACCTTAGAGCCACCACGTTGGGCATATGATACGAAATACCCATTCAACCCCTCCCAGGACCCCTTTAATGGAGATTGGAGAATAAACTGAGCTCACTGTTTTTGTACTACTATGATGGAGCCCAAACCATCGGTAGGGGACTATCCATGTGAATCCTTGTCTAAATACAGAATTCGAAGTATAAAACCATCCTTTGACTCTTACACACTACAATAGGTAATATTTTCCCCCTTACAGACATGCAATAAACCAGGTCTTCTCCCTTCCAAAGATCAGTTGGATTCCTTTAGCAATGAGGAATTGGAATCTCGCACATTGATCAATCAAAGAGAGATTCAGCAACAAAAAGAAAGATAAATTCTTTGGGATCCTTCCTTTCTTCAAACAGAACACATAGAGATAGAACTGGAAGAAATAAAAAAATGCATGGGTATCCTACGAGATCCATTTGTTTCTTGTCTGACCATCTTGTTTCACGACTGACTATTTTCAACAATCATGACCAATTGTAGACATTTTGTGGCCCTTCAAACTACCTAATCTAAGTTCAATGAAATAATTATCAACTACATGCATTCCAAACAACAATCAGGCTCTGTTTGTTTGAGGTGAAAATGTTTCCCCTGCAATTTTTTTCCAAATTTTCTGTGTTTGGTTGCACAAAAGTTGGGGAAAATATTCTACGCGTAAAATATTTTAAACCAAATGGGCATAAATTGGCTTGTGGCTAAAAGTATACGGGGTGAGAGAGAGTATACGGGGTGAGAGAGAGAGGGAGGGCAGGGGTGGGTGAGAGAGAGAGAGAGGGCGCCGGCCGGCGGCGTCAAGAGGGGGCAGATCCGGCGGCGTCAAGAGGGCGGAGATTAGGAGGGTGAGAGAGAGAGGTAGGGCAGGGGTGGGTGAGAGAGAGAGAGAGAGAGGGCGGCGTCAGCAGTAGAGGGGCCGAGGTCCGGCGGCGTCGGTACGGGGCCTGCGCCGGCCGGCGGCGCCAGGAGGGGGAGAGAGAGTATACGGGGTGAGAGAGAGAGAGGGAGGGTTTCGTTTTGGGTTTTGGGATGGGTGGGTCAGCTGACTAGAGATTTGGTTTATCTTGATTTTTGCTCTTTATTCTCCACCTTTGGATCTGAGATGATCCAAGGGCTATTGCAATTGGTAGGAAATTGGGTTGCTATGGCTTGGGTTGAGGAGCCTATCCCTATATATATATATATATATATATATATATATAACAAATTCCTAAATAATAGGAAAAGACAGTATCTTAATTTGATTAGGAAAACAAATCTTACAAATCTGCAATTAAAATTCTCGTGCATAAACTTACTCTTGATAGTATCAGTCTACTATTGGTAGTTCCAATCATTTTCCAAAAAATCAGAAATACTTACTATCAATAGTACTAGCCTATTATCGGTAGTTCGAGACACTCTCAACATGGATGGGCAATCCAGTGAGGGGTCTTCACCTCCTAACAATCTCTGACTTGAACATCTCCACAGCTTTAACGAACAACTCAACTGCAAATCTGAACCCCAATCAATGGTGGACGTAGTCATCCATCCTCTCTTGGTGTGACTTCAGACCTATCATTTTTTCAAGCATCAAGGCTAGCTGAAATTGAACACAACTTCAGTTTTCCAAAATCTTCTCTAGTAACAACTCTCCATCCAAAAGCAAACGGATAAAGTGGTACCTTAAATCAATGTGTTTCATCTTAGCATGAAACACTGGATTCTTGGCAAAGTGAATGACACTTTGGCTATCACTGAAAAGAACATTGTTTTCTTCATGGTAAATGCTCTACCATTTTGTCTTGGATGTGAAAAAAGTTATGCAGCATACAATGAAATTATTACTGCACCTACTTTTAGTAGATGCTATGTTATCTTATGGTATTAAATTTGTTAAATTTTATGCTATTTGTAGTTTTTTGTGGTGAAATTCAACACAGCTACCGTATCCAATTTTTTCTTGCTTTTTTTTTTTTTTAAGGAATTTTCGTATAAAATGTGATATCAATTTAGCTTGAAATAAGTTGAGAGGGTATTTAGAAAAGAGATTTCTTTCATTTAGGGTACCTTATGGATTAACCATAAACTTCCATAAAAGGTGAAAACTCAAATCAAGTAATGAGAATCTCCCCTCTTTGATAAATCAAACACAAGTTTGTAGACAAGTTCTTTTCTAAACTCAACCCGATCGCATTCAAATAGCATTCGAATGAAATCCAGCCTCTTCATAGGCATATCTGGAGGTGTGTTCCTATTCAAATTTGGCACCAAACTATTTTGGCGAGTGGGGGATTATCAAAGCCGCATATCGATCCGATACGCGATTTTGTCCCAACTTTGATTAGACATCTCTTTATGGACGGTGGGATTAGCTCGTTAGAGATCAATTGAGGTGTCCGTAAGGCGTTCTGAATATCCTAAGTTATCAAAGCAAGAAAAGGCTGCATATCGATTTCGTTTCCATTCCCTCTTTCAAAGTTCTTTCCCTTGTGGCCTTAGACCTAAGAGTTAGATGAATTCAACATGGAAACATATAACATTATCTGCAACTTATATCCTGAAGTATCAACCAAGATATGAAATACCCTTTTCATTTATACGACTTACTTTTGAACTACAACCAATTCAACCAAAAAAAGAAGAAGATCATATATTACAAGAACCAAGAATCAAATCATGTAGAAGCTCAGCAGCAAATTGGGCACTTAACCAATCCATTGTCATTGCACTCTAGACACCTAATCCATGTCAATTCACCAGTTGGCTCATCCGGAATCACTTTCCGACTACCATTACATCTGGAACACACAACAAATCTTACACCACCACACCCGCCGCATGGGCCACTGGATAACTTCACCGGGATTCCTTGGAAGAGTTTCCTCAGCCGCCCTTGTTCGTGCAATCGCACCACCTCCTCCGCCCCTCCAATGTGTCTTCCCTTGATAAAAAGCTGCGGTGGAACCACCCTGCTGCCCAAGATCCGCCGCAGTTCCTCCCTAAACTCCAAGTGCATCGAAAGATCTCTTTCAAAGTAGATAACTTTAAAGCTTTCCAATAAGAACCTCAGACTATTGCAGTCCTGGAATGTTTTCCTAATCCCCTTCAAGCTTGTTGTGTACAAAATGACGCGTTCGTTTCCTTCTGGTGGACAATTCTCTTCAAAATCAAGCAGTGTTGGAAATTCTTCACTCTCCTCCTCAGCTTTCTGAGTGACTCTTTCACTTCCTCCTAGTGGATGATTCTCTTCAAAATTCAACACCTTTGGATATTCTTCGCTCTCCTTCGTCTTAACTCTATCCATCACCATCAGCTCAAATGGGTTAGGCTGTTTAGTGATTTCTGTTTCCTTGGATGATTTTCCAGCTGGGAATGGAACAGCAACAGAATTAATGCTTCCGTACTCCAATGGAATTGGAATCAGATTCTCTGCATTTTCCTTGGACATGTTTTCTTTCCAACAAACATGGAATTCCTCATCTTGGACTTCATTTTTCAATGCTTCCGATACACTGATTCTACCAGATGGAAAAGGCTCTTTCAGATTGTTGCAGTTCTCATCAGTTTGTCCTTCTTCGGCATTTGAGGCATGGAAAATCAGGCCTTGTCTGAGTGAAGTGATAGCGGAAATGGACTTTATTTTCCTTATGAATCTTCCCGTTACGCCTTTCATATTTTAAGAGTGTTTTCTGCAGAATCAACACATGGGTTGATATCCAGAGGAAGGAAAGAATAAAAGAAGGATTGAGTTATGGGTGAGCTTTGGCAGAGATTCCAAGGAAGAAGAGAAAGAAGGGGAGGCGGGATTGATGCGGATTTCTCATACTTTTTCTTGCATTTCAACTTGATTGAAAGTGGAAATTGGAAAGTGGTTTCTGCTGCTTGCTTTTTGAATAATTATTATTGGATAGAGAGGCAGGTTAGGCTGTGGAATGGTACTCCCTCCTTTTAGGTGTCCACTTCCCATAATCCAGTCATAACTAATTAAGAGAAAGCTGCTGGTGGTAATTTCATGTGTGGAATTTATCCTTACATGGGTGGCTGAAGTAATTTCCATCAGTTCGTAGGAGACTTTTCCAACTTTATCGGGTTCCTCACTAGTAGAGGGAGGGATTAATTTTTAAGAATTTCTCGTGGTGCGCATAAATTGACTTGAATTATTTGAAAAAAAATATGGGTGTTTGAAGTAACCTTAAGATTTGCTTGTGGTGGGATGCCTTTGAATCTTGTGTCCTTATTCTATGTTTTATTCTTTGATTACGGCGATGCTAAGAGAAACAAAGGAAACGTTAGGTAAAAAAATTAAAAAATTCTTTTGTGTTTTTCTAAAAAAACGCCAAAGCAGGATAAAACCCTCCGAAAAACACATATTTTTTCGTTTTCTTTTTGACATTGCAAAAGTCTTAAATGTATCCTACTTTAGAGATAAGGCGGATAGTGAAGTTGCCACCTGATGAACGGAGTGTAAGTGGGCTACCATGTTCGCCACACTCTTTAAGTCCACCAGAACACATGCGAAGGCATATATTTTGACGCTAAGTTATGTCAACACCATCTCTTACAAAAGTATTTCTACTTTACGGTCGCTTTATGTGAACAATCATATGTAGCAAATTGTGCATGCTTCTGTATACATTTAGGTTTTAAGTTTCTAACCATTTCTGTATAGTTTCATTTACTTTATTCAATGGTTGTTAATTTCCAAAGTGTTTTCCATTTCCATGCAACTATTTATGTTTGATTTTAGCCAAATAACAGTTCTAATTTTCAAAAAAAGAAAAAAAAGACAGAGAATGAGAGACATAAAGCAACAAGGGAGAATTCAAAGGCAGGTGCGATTAATAGGGTGCATGTGCCTAAGCATTACTTTTGACAATCTAATATGAGAGGTCTGGAGATGGTTCCAGTGGACCAGAGCTGGGCCTGAGGGGAGACAAGGAGTGCCAATGGCTATAATGCAACCACAAGGGAGCAAAAGCTACTTTTTCTTCTTTCTTTTTCATCACTGAGAAACTCTCTATCTAAGATAAAGCAACTATAGTGACTTATTCACTTTCCTTTATGTACTAGGCCATCACTCTTCTTCTCTACCAAACTGGTTCAAAAGTTGATAGACAGATTTCTAGCATCTTCTTTGTTTCCCTACAACCTTTTTTCCACCCCAACCACTGGGGAGAGAGAGAGAGAGAGAGTTGTGGTCCTGTGTTGATGTCTCTTTCATTTACCAAATGGGTAAAAAAGTAAAAGGTGTTTTGGAGGGGGGGAAAAATTAAACCGTGCGTTATTTTTCAAGATTATAAAAGTTATTTTGGGAAAATAAAACCATAAAGGCAGTTTAAGTAATTTAAGGGGTCACTAGCATACATAATGTGTAGTGAATGGGTTAAAAAAATTGGAGTATCAAAACCCCTACTAGTAAAAGTGAAATTCATCTTCTAAAAATTAATCAAGTTGTATGTAAACTGATTTAAACATCGCGAGTTCTAAAAAAACAATAGAATTTGCACATGTATAACAATGTATTAATTTTAGTACTAGAGGTCTAAGCAACTCAATATTTCATAACGATCTCCGTATGCTCCGATGCATTTCACAGTAGGTTGGTGAAAATATTCAAATTTCAAGTCTATACCCATGTTTCATTTCGTATCCAGCCATTTCAAAGAAAATAAAACGAGATTTGGTTCCTTGCGTATGTAATGATATTTCTCTTCTCTCGTTTCTTTTTCCTACTTGCCACACACGCCCATAATATGTGATGGTGGAGGAGCCCAGGTCGAGCCCACTACCTCAGGAGCATTGAACAAATATATATAAACCTAAAAAGGGTCCTCAAACAATCAATTAATATCTCATTATCATCCCAACTACTTGATTTAATACTGAAGAGGAGCAATGAGTGCAGTTGAAAATGATTAGAATGCACATGGACCAGTGATTACATTATCAACAGTTATGCATGAGTACGATTTTATTTAAATCGCAGTGTCATAAACATCAGATGAATCTGGTAGTGCAGAAACAGATGCAACATCTGAAACTGTAGGTAAGACGATATTAGATTACATAATGAACCTTCATCAAAGCACCTAATTATCTGCTATAGCCTCAAACGGCAAAAACCCAATGGTGAAGTCAAAGTTTATGCATGTCAACCGATGTTTGTTTCCATCTTCCATCGTCATTGTAAGTGTGTATGTACCCTGCATATATCAAACACGGGAAGCTACATTGGAAAAGAGAGTACATATGTATCCTAGACGATTGCCAATAAGAAAATGATAGAGAACTCGAAGACGGCACTGTAATAATATAAGAACTCGAAGACTGAACTTGCAGTGCAACGTAAGGCGCAGGTGGATTACAGATTCATGGAGGGATTTAGTGATATACATGCAGATATACTTCTTCACTTTCTTATCTTCTTTTCCCCGCAACCAATGTAATTTACTCCTCCATAAATCTCTTCACAACTTCATGAATCAAACCCATACTACGAGCCTCATAACAAGACATCTGCTCTCTAATGTGTCTAATTCACAACCAATCATTATTAAGTTGGCATACGATTCTACAAAATAGAAGCCTTTAGTTTGATGTTAAACGCGATCTGGTCGTTTTTACCCTATCTTTCTATGGGGAGGCCATTGAATCACATGACAGAGTCGTATGGACTTTGTTAGCAAAAGGATGTCTACCTAATTCAAAGTGCAATACAAATTACTTGATAGTTGCCTCGGTATAATCTGGTTTGCCTCAATCCATTTTTCCCCGATTGAACATTGGAATCGAACAATTACTTCAATGGAATATCTATTCCTATGTCTGGTTCACCAATAAAGGAAGGATTGCTCATTCCAAATAGAATCACTATTCGCTCAAACAAAGGAACAACAATTCCATAGGAAAACTAAGGAATTGTCATCCCATTCTAATTTTTTTGTTGACATGCCAAAATTACTATTGCCAAACCAAAAATACTACTTGCACAACAATATTCACTATTGCCACACCAAACATTCACTATTGTCACTCCAAAATTACTACTTCCATACCAATATTTACTAATGCCCTGACCAAATTTTACTTCCACGCTTATATTCACTATTCTCACACCAAAGTTACTACTCCCGCACCAAAATTCACTATTCACACTTATCTCATCTTATAAAAAAATAGTATGTTGAAGTTGAAATGAATTAGAATTGTTAGTCCTAAGCACAACCAAACATGGGAATGTGAATGGATATTCTAATCTTATTCCATTCCAACCTCAATTCCATTTGTAAGTTCATTCCAATCCACTGTACCAAATGCACCCTTATTTCCATTTGGATATTAATCATATGGTCACTATTTTTTTACATTTGCTTGTTTGGAACGGTAAGTGAAGAAGTCAAACATAATGGGCACTAAACCACACTACATAAGAATGCAATTTAATTGTGAGATTGCTAAATGTACTAGTTAAGTGAATCTGAGAGGTTAAAACAATTTTATCATATATTCATAACTTATTCGATATTGTGACTAAAGTCATGACCAGGGCAAATGTCGAGTAATCTACACGCCTCAATGGATTTAAGTGACTACACATAGGAATCACCTATTAATTTTCCAAGCGCATATCCTGATTTTTATCATTTTTTCCTTCCACTACGTGATTGTCAGCCCAAGCCAAGTCCAACAAAACATATGGACGGTGGGGTTTTATTGGACAGGAATAGACTCTATTTGGGATGTGGATAGCCTTGGACCTTGTAACTGCTCGGATTTCTTGAAGAAGGGCTACTCAAAGACCAGCTACACAGTTTACATGTCATCTCAAGCACAGGTATGTCATGGCACTAGAAGTTGCAACACCTTCCAAGGAGAGAGCCAAAGAAACAAAAAGAAAATGGCTCTCTAACTAGGCATTCCAGATGAATGCAAGCCTTTTTTATCTGAGGATTGATTCCAAATCACAATGGTAAACAACTAATTTGTCATGGGTTTGCCATAAACAGAAATCCATTCTCGCAATGCTACTGCACAATAACATGTCAACATTTATGTGGAAAACATGACTTACCGGTGGGGTGTACCCAGGTAATATCTGGGAGTGAGAAATTATAAAATCACCGGAAGAAATGGGGCAACTTGTCTTTCCACAGATGTCATGGCTCTCACTGTGGATGTGGAATCCAAAGTAAGAAACATCAATCACTAGTTTTCCACCAGAGATGGCTTCACCTGGATTGGGATAAAAAGAGAAACACTTCTGGGTTTCAGTGATGATTCTCAGAGAAACAATGCTCAAAGAAGGGGGCATATCTAAGCGAATGCATTAAACAAAAGAAGTCTCAAGTATATTCAACTACACCACAAGGAGACTGAGGACTACTCATTCAAAAGAATTTTCAAACTCAACAGCCATATACAGGATTAGGTTCAAAAACCCACATAAAGAGATGTACAACTACAACTGTACATGGCTGACAATAAAGGGAAATTCTTGGCAATTTGTAGACAAAATGAAGATATATCTAAAAGCCTGAACTACAACATAAGCAACATACGTGAATCTTATATAACATGCCAATAAAATAAGCAAGATACATGAATCTAATATAAAGTTTTCTACATGCCAATAGAAGTGTGTGAAAATAGTGAATAGTTCTGCCTTAATGGTCCAAACAACAATTCCACCAGTTCCTATTGCCTAATTCCATTGTAGATAAGGATCAGTTTGATTTTGGTGCAAACAAAACATACACGAAACAATTAGGGAAAAATGTTGAAAAATCAGTTAGTAATGTCAAAGGAATAGATGAAATCGGGCATGTATAATTCCAAAGGTTTGTAAAGATTTCAACAAAATAAAGTTCACAAATTCCCCGACGTAACAAAAAGCCACAAGTAGTAGCTTAATTATCAAGAAAAATTTACCAGAAAGAACAACAAAACAGGATTCCTTTTTCTTTTCCATTAAAAGATTCTTAATAAACCCAACTTAGTGTTTTGCGGTTTTCCAGGATATGGAAACAATGGAATCTTTTCTGCTTTCATTTCAGTTTCCCATGAAAAGGACATGTGTCAGCCTTTTGTCTGCTATCATGTATGGTGAATCAAACATAACTTATCCTGCTTGTCTCCATAACGTAAGGATAAGTTCCTCAAATAAACAGGAGATAGTGCATGTATTTTACCTATTTCCTTCAGGTTTTTCCTACTGGTGGTTAAGGCGGGAACTTATGCAGAAGGAACCCACCTACTCTCTACACAAAGGGAAAAGGACAAGTCTCTCGCACCTACCAAATTTTGACTATGATGATAACAGCTAATAACGCAGATATTTGTTAGTTGCACCGCATCAGAATCTCCATCGACCAAGGTCGTGATCTTCTGTCAGGCCTTATAGAAGAACAAATATCATCGATTCTATAAGAATCCTGAAGTAAACCATTTGACAAAGAAGTAGATTGTTTATAAACTAAGTTGGCAACCTTCCAAGCTAAAGCATAAACTTTTGGGGGAACCCTAGTTATCCAACTCAGCTCAAATCAATGAGGAGAATAAATGAGGAATCATCAGTCCCTGAAACGAAATAATAACAAGGTTGTAGAAGAAAATAACCACTCCATAGGCCCAACACATATGATCTGAGCAAGTATAATAGAACCACCAAACAGTCAAGTTGATAGGGGAAGGAAGTAATGGACAAGGAGATCTACCACTGAAACCATCAACAGACACACCTTGAAGTTCAAATATAAAATTTCAGGGAAGTAAGTTTTGAGAGTTCAATCACCTTGAAAAATATCTCCAAGATGGTTAAAGGAAACATTCTCTATTGACGAGGAAGCATAACTACATACCATAAAAAAGCTGAATGACCACAAACTAAATTGCAAGCAACATGCCAATGAGGCTTGGCCTTTACATGGATAAGGATGACCCACATCATAGACCCTCTTTGTATTGTAAGCAAAACAAATTTTTCCAAACCAACTGTTTAATGAACTAATTTTATCGCACAGTAGCATGTCTTACTATTAAGTCTAACAGTTCAAAATCATATGCATATTCTAAACAAGATATCAAATAAGAAATCCAAGAACATTATCTCATAAAGAAACTGACCAAATCTTGTCTTTCAACTTCCATAAAAACTGAGTTGTCGAATGCCACTGCAGCTAATATACATACTGGTTATATCTTCCAATATCCACACTAATAATAGAAGATACTAGAATTTTATACATAGTCCATGACAAGTCAGTACAAACTGAAAAATGAACAAGAAAGGAGAAAAGAGAGTGATATGGAGAGGGAGAATCCTAGGTCATCCAATATCCTTTTCACAACCCTCCAAAAAAATCCGAGAAACAGTCAAGAATGACAGTTATCCTTGATCCCATGAAAACAAACAACACAAAATAGAAGCTGCATTATATTCTTTTGTCAGTATTTTAGCCCAATCATTGTAGATAGATGCAACTATAAGGCATGTCACAAAGACAGGTATTCTCCTGTTAAATCATCATTCCAAAGCACAATGTTTAATTCTTCCAATTCACATCAATATCTCCAAGTAGCAAATAATGGCTGAACACTGCAGCATGTCAAATGAAGCTTTCCGGTATATGGTTATATGTAAGACTAAATCTTGATTACATGCGCATTTTAAGCCAACAAATTCCTGGGAAAATAAAGTGGAATCAACAAAGAAAACATCTGAAACAAACATACTACCTGCAGATGCAGAAATGCTGAAGGTGGCTGGCTCGCCTTTAGCTATAGGATCGGGAGATATCCCAATTCCGTTGACTTTAACATCATAGTTTGCTTTCTTATCTGCACCAGTTCAAAAGCCTACATGTTATGGCTAAAAGTTTCGGGTTAACATCAGAAAAGAGAAATTAGCACCATAACTGAGCCAGTTTGCTTGACCGAAAATATTTCGAGGAATTATTTTTTCCTAGCTTGCTAATTTGGCTGCTATCAAAGCACAGCAAAAGAGAAGAATAAACTAAACTCAAAAAGTAAGCTATTGCATTTATTTATCAAATAACATAGTAAGTTTTTTGAAATGGTAAAAGTGAAATCCAAGTTCTAGTAGTCCAATTCCAGCCAATGTTCTAAAAATTGCTAGGTGATAGTCAGGCGGGATAGGGGCGCCTAGCGCGCGGACTAGTCGGCACTTGTCGACTAGTCCGTTTTTCCATTATCTAAAAAATATCCCCCCTCCCCCAAAGTTTTGAGTAGGAAATGAAATAAGACTATGAAGATATGAATTAAGATTGTATGTTTGTATAAACATATATTTATATATACTTTGATATATATTAATACAAATGTTTATCAAAGAGTTAGATATTAAGATTTCGAAAGTATACTTTAAACCCTGCATTTTAAATATTTCTAATTTAACCCCAAATTTCTTACAAGTTTCCAAATCTCTCCCGCGGACTAATCGGCCCAAATAATTCCCAACAAAACCCCCCCAGAGCCTGGGCAAAGCGTAAGCCGACTTTTAGAACGTTGGTTCCAGCAAAACCATACAGCTGCAATGGGCGTGGTTAATTTCTGATCACTCTTTTCCGCAGGAAAAAAAAAAAAAGAAGGAAAAAGAAAAGAAAATAGCATTTTTCAGAGAGCTACGAAAGATCCTCAAAAGAAGACATATAATAACTCCTGAAACAAAATTCCAAGGGAATTTCATTATCCAAAGCTAAAACGTCACCACAGAACCTTAAGAACAAATTGAAACAACCCGAACCCTAATATTCCGATACCTTGAAATTAAAAACCTAAACTGAACACGAAGAAACAAAATTAAACGAAATAACTTATTATAAACGTAAAAAAATCTGACAAAAAAAAGATGAATAAATACAGAATCAAGGCCAACTGACCGCAGTAGTGAAAATCGGTGGCCTGAGTCAAAGACGAAAGCAGGCACAGAGATAGAAGGAAGGAAACAAGGAGCATGAAGCGAAGCACCGCCATGGATTGGAAAATCTCTCACAACGAATGGAATGTATACGTATAAATTTGGTTTTGGAACCTATATGCATATATGAATTTGTCCAAAGGAGATGTTTCGTAAGAATAACCATTTTGACTAGCAGGTTGGCGGGGAAGAATGTTAGCTGGAAGATACAGATACTTAACATCCACCCTTCCTTTTTTCTGGTACAATCCACATTCACACTTTTCTCGTAACAAGTTGGAATTAAAATAGAGTAAAGCTACGGACACAGACGATTTGAACACATCCGAACACAAATGTGTCTGGAACCGTTGGATGTACGTGAGACCCTCAATAATTCAAGGACCCCACGTGCACCCAATAATTCCGTACATATGTGTGTCCGGACCATATGTACACAGACTTTCCGATTAAAATACGTGTAAACTACCCCCGAGGTTTTAATCAATTACTCGGCATCCCTCCACCTATGGGAAACTACAAATGCTACCTTGTTAATTGACGGCGTTAACTGGGATTGTGAATTTACCTGATTATGCTCGTCTCTTGAAAGGTAAAATACTCTTAAACAGGCGTATCTCAGTGCTCTGTCACGTTACCCATTTCTTTGGAATGACTTTTTATGTTTTTGGATGATGTAACGTCCTGATTTTTAATGATGTTAAGAAATTTTTTTAAAATAATTTGTTGAGTAAAGTAAATATCTTAAAAAAATAACTTTATTTATTGAAAAGATAATATCGGTTGTGAAATCAATTCGTAAGTATAAAGAAATTACTAAAATGTCCAATTGGGTTAGGTAATTTAAAATATCCAATATAGAACTTCTAAGAGTAAGAAATTCAGGCGTTTGTGAAGTTTACCTTGTCATAGCCTGAGTCTTCGAGTTGTAATTGCAACTGCATCTACGGCTGCTCTTCTACATCTAGTATGAAACGACACGAGCAAAAAAATTACTACATGAGTTGTGACACTCGGGTAGAAAATATTACCCAATATACACGAACCCCAAGACATGCATAATAGAGTATTTTAAGCATAGTAAATAAACTGCGGAAATAACACATGCTTCATTAGAATTCTTCAATAATGTTTATAGGATTCTCCTCCTTGAAAAAATAAAATTTACCCACCAATTATAGTGTAAGGGTCTTGATTAAGATTAACCAGTCCTTATTTATGACGGACCCTTGATGACCTTAGCTATAAGTTATATAACCGACAAAGTCACCGTTGACCTTGCAAGGCTAGGACCTTCCACTGTCCACTCAATTTAATCCTGACCTCACTATACATAGACCTAAATGAAAGTAGTGTATCACGTCTTAACTAGTACATCTTATTGCCATGATTCAAGTTCAAGACTGCATATCTTAATTATCTCACATTTAGTTCACAACCGCTAAGAACCCTGACTGTCACTCCTCCAAGATCTTGAGATGCCTTCGCAAACATCCCTAAAGTCACCCTCAAACGCCTTCAATTGCTTCTTGTTGGGATTGTCTTCAATACACAAATAACTATTATGGTGCATTAGGTCCACCAACACATCTTAACACCTCACGTGTAAGTTCAAGACCATTTGGCGCACTAATCGACAGCCATATGAGGCTTACTACCATATCACAGTTGATTCTAGGGTTATTCAAATCATTAAATCAATTCCATGTTTCATTAACCTTAGTTATCTCTAATGGTGAACCTAATTATAATGAATACTCATCTACTGTCACCTTGGTCCCGGCACCATTCGCACCAATCCCACGCCCTAATGTAGGAATCTAGACTAATATAATAAACGGACAATATAATGGCTATAAATTGTCAATTGTTGTGGGTAAGACTGCAAATGAGCTGAGTAGAGCTGAGCGTTGGAGTGCGGGAGCTCAGCTCGTTAACTAAGGCTATGTTCAGTTAGACATTTTTCAAAATTTTTCTGTAAATTTTTGGGAACTTGTTTGAAAATTTTTTTTCCAAACACTTTTACTTTTTCCCAAATAACTTTATCTCTCTATAAAAGAAGAGAAAGAGAGAGAGAGCGACTTGAAAATACCGAAAAAATTTAACTCCCAAATTAAATTTTTTTGAAACACTTACACTAAACAACATTTCAGAGTTTTTTTTTTTCAAAAATCGTTTCAGAAAACACTTAACCGAACACACCCTTAGATAAACCTAAAATTTGAGCTCGAGGTCGGCTAATTTATAAATGAGTCGAGCCAAATTAAGCTTATTTACTTAACGACCCTCTAAAATGAGCTAAGTATTGGAAAAAAATTATTGAAAACCTCAATTTTGGAGTTACAAATTAAGTGGGACCCGGTCTTTGAATGGGGTGGTTCCACATACCGTTGTGTTCGTTTCCGAGTAGAGATAAACCTCGTGTGGTCGGTTTTCATATATATTTTTTGGATGAATTGGAAATTGTTCTTAAGGTGAGCTATATGCTCATACATGAATGTTGGTAGAAGGAGGGATGTGGGTTTGTCCCACATTGGTTGGAGAAAGAAAAATCCTTGAGTTTATTACTAGGATTTTTGCACAAGGGCTTGGCCCTTAGGGTTATAGAAATTTTATGAGCAGGCGAGCGCACACACAATTCCACACGCGTGCGTCACCGCTGCCGTCTGTATGACCGACCGACCGAGCGGGTCGGGTTTGGGCTTGGGCTTGGGCTAATAAATATATTCTTTTTAGAGAAAATTAATACAGACTGGGCTAGGCCCAACTGGATTTAATTTTCTTTTAACCCATGGCCCAACCCGCGGACGGAAACCCATCTTCTAAACGCGTTTTTTTAAGGGACGCGTTCTTCTCCGAACAATTGCAACTTTCCGGTCAGTCACAACTTTTCGGTCAGTTGCAATGCCTCCAAACGGACACCTCTGTGCCTATAAAATCAGAAGGTTGTCTTCATTTTTTCGGTACCAAAAATTCTCTACATTCACGCATTGCATACATATCACTTCTGTTCTGTCTGAGATTACACCGCAGTTTCTTAGTTCGCCTGTCGAGAGGATAGAAGTGTTGCCTCCTTTCGTCGATAGTCGTTGCATCCTGGGAAGCAAACGTCCGATTGTCCCATTATCACCAGTGTGGGGGACATAATTTGCTTTAAGGACAGATTAATCTACTCACCTCGATTCGCCAATTTTCAGAACCCTAAGATTGGCTTTTGTAAGTTTCTGTAATTTTTTTTGTTCTTGTGTTCTACTGTGTAACAGATTGTGTGACTGGAAATTTGTTTTTCGTACACTGGAAACAACACTAAGTCTTATGAGCCAAGCCGAGCTTTTGAGATTCAAACTTGGCTCATTTATGAAACAAGCCTAAAACTTGAGCTCGACTTGTTAACTAAACGAATTAAGCCAAGCTCACGAACGACTCGGTTCATTTGTAACCCTAATTGTGGGGTTGTGAAGATTGACCAATTTGATTCTATTCGTCTCTAAGAACCAAGTTGCTCATATAGCTTGAACAGAGAGCAACCAATTAGTGCCACCCGGCTGTTACCAGTCGGAAGCCACTTTGATGTTTAAGTCAAAATATGTAGGATAAAAGCACAATAGCAATTGTACTTGTAATTACTAGTGTACCTGATTTTGCCTTATGATTCCTTATTTATAAGCCATCAAGTGTCATAGTTTGGGAATAGAATATCTTGAGATTCTTTCCCTAATTGCATATTGCCAAATTTGGCTATTAGTTTGCAGCATAGGGAGTTTTCTAAAGAGGAACATTCTCAAAACTTTATACTTTTCTATTTGGGTCCCTTCTAATTCCAAAAGATTTTGGTCATATGGTCAAACACCCGTTCAGCCAAAAATATGTTACTCTTTTAAATCACACAAGTGTGAGAAAAATAGCATACACTTGCGACAGTTGACATGTGTAAGGACGTGAGAGTGAGGGCTTATCAGGAGCTAATATCACTCCAAGTGATGATGCATTGCGCCACAAATCCAACTTTCTCAGGCATTTTGCACGGTCTAAGAGAAACTAAGGATTAGTTGGTTTGGGTTTTGTCTTAATCAAGATGACTTCTAATTTCAAGTGGTAATAAATTAAGTTAAATATGAATTTGAACGGGTTAAATTATATTGAATGAATGGAAAAATAAGCAAACTAAACCAGAGATGGTTTCTTCTACTTAAATAAGTAAGGATGATACTCAAATCAAATCTAACTTTGACTAATTGAAAGCAAAGAAATTGATAGAAGCTGAATAGCTTGGAAATATGTAGAGTGTTTGTGTTGATTGGTGTGAGACCCTTTTCCCATACGGTCTTGCATTGTATTTCTAAGCTATCATTAAGCCGCTAGCCGTTAGTAACTAACTCCTCATTTTTAGCTCACCATCCTAACCAATTTGTGCAGCAAACAACTCCCTGACTGCTACTTGTCTTATTTTCTCTTAACTACTCGAGAGAATAGTTGACATAGACTCTCCATATTGCCACGTATCCCACAATCTTTGCAATAACAGTTATCCCTTGGGCCCCATCGATCTTTCTTTATTGCCATTTTTTTTTTGATACTTCGGAAATTAGATTGAACTAAAACAAGGAAACAGGAGTTAGGCCAGAGGCCAAAATACACGAAAGATTAATCTACCAAATGCCTCAGATTGAGGCTGTCCCTTAACATAAATTCCCTAATGGAAATAGGGCAATTGACAATATTCATGAACTCCTCATCATGTTCAGCACCAAGCCGAGCCATATGGTCCGCGCACTCATTCGCATCACGATACACATGGGCTAAGGTAGAGTGAGATCCTTGCAGCAGGATTTTAGCATCTTGGATGATAGTGTCCAGATTGCAACCAGTATTATTCCCTCCATTGATCAGATTTACCGCCACCAACGAGTCGGATTCAAACTAATACGGGGGCCTCACCTTTTTATTTTATAAAAAATATCATTTTTTGGCTATATATAACACTAATTAAAATCGTAAAGAAACTATTATATTGTCAGCAACTTCTGGTAAATTTGTAGGGTCCGTTTGTTTCGATTGAATGCGATTATTGAACTGGACCTTATATTTATGTAAGTTACATATTCAATGTTATGTTAAAGTTTTTATGATTGAAATTAAATATTTATCAAATTCAAAAATTGTTATAGAAACCATGAGGTGTGTGGTACCATAATTCATTATTGAGACTATATATTTTTCAAAATTATATATTCTTTCAATATTAATCTAATAAAACAAAAAAATTCTTGAAAACCTTAGGTCATAATTTTTTTTACTACTTATATATTTTTCATCCATACCAATCAATAATATACAAAATGTCGACGCAAAATAAAAAATTACAAGTTCAAAAATGTTAAACAAAAAAATAATCCAATAAAAAATGTTAAACAAAGTTCAAAGGTAGCATAAAACTATATATTATATTTAGGAGTACTTGTCAACATCAAAGTGGTCGTGCCGGAGTGGTTATCGGGCATGACTAGAAATCATGTGGGCTTTGCCCGCGCAGGTTCGAATCCTGCCGACCACGTTTTCCCAATTTTATATTTTTCAAAGTATTTCCATTTTTAATTGCATTTGCAGAGGTCAACATTCTCGCCTTATAAATTATGTTTTTCCTTCTGGGTGGAGACTGCAATGTTTGGGTAATACTATGGGGGTTTGGCCGCACTCTTTTGGTAAATTACTTACTCCCAACATTACATTCCAATGAATTTTTAGATTTAAAAAAATTTATTCTGTGCATTTTGATCTAAAATATTTGTACAAATTCTCATTATAATTTAAAAATCTATAACTTATAATCTAATATTTAGAATCTAAAAAATAATTGATTTCCAAATAGAGCTCTATTTTTTGTCCGATAATATCTTGTATTTTAATAAAATAATTTTTACAGAATGATAACAATTTAAATTGTTTTTTATTCATTTTGTTCTTTTATTATCTATAGATAAGAGTTAAGATAAGTTGAAGCAATAACTTTATTCAAGTTTAATTTAAATAGTAAATCAGTTCAAAATTAATTAATTTATTAGTTAAAATAGGCTCCATTTGGCTTCTTGTTTTCATTTGACTTATTTTTTGTCTTTATTCAAATTTTTTTTGTATTTGTTATTTTATGTCATTTTTTCGTGGATTATTGGTTCGTATCGACGAAAGGAATCTAAAAAGTATAAAATTATGTCCAAAAGTTAAAAAAAAGTCACTAAAGACGAAAATAAGTCAAAATAAGCACTTTTTTTTGCTTATTTTTTGTCTTTTCTGAACTTTTTTCAAATGTATCCGATGATTGAGAACTTTTCTGAAAGCTCTTGTCGAGACGAACCAATAATCATAAAAAAATTGATGAAAAATAAAAAATTTAAAAAAAAATTCAAATAAGGACAAAAAACTAAACAGTGAATAATCCAATAATAACCACAGCCCAAATGGACCCTATCTTGAATATGTTTTCTTAGTTAAGCCGAACACAAATTGAGTTCTAATAATAATTTGACATTTCAAATATTACAAACTTATTAATTTGAGTAATAAGTTAAAAATAATTTTTATGGAGTTGTTCGCTCAGATATGTTCTCATAATTAAATATATGCGAGCGTGTCAAATCAAATTTGTTATTATTATTTTTAAAAAAATTTAATTTAACAACTAAAAAATTAATAGCTATTAAGTGTTTATATTATTTGTTGTCTTATTTTAACTGAATTTTCCTTTAAGGCATATTTTGGACTTTTTGAAACTGTGAACGGAACATAAAGGCCTTGTTTGGTAACACTTCCTGTTTTCTGTTTTTTGTTTTTTATTTTTGTTTCCTAATTTTTGTTTTTGTTTTTAAAAAAACGAAAACAAAAAACTTGTTTGTGTTAACCTGTTTTTAGTTTGTTATATATATAAGTATATAAGTCTTACAATATAATATATATGTATATACATATTATATTATATATAAGTATATATTATATAATGTATAATATTATATATATAAGTATATATATGTATATAATATTATGTATGTATAATATATATAAGTATATACACACACACACACATACATGTATATTAGATATGTATCATGTATATTACTTATATCTAATATAATTATGTGTGTGTGTGTGTGTGTATAAGTATATATATAAATATACATATAAGTATATACATGTATATAACTATATATCAAAGTATATATATATTTATATAATATAATATAAATGTATATATTATAATATAATATACTTTGATATATATGTATATAAATATATATCAAAGTATATAAGTACATACTTATATATAAGTATATAGATACATGTACATATCTATGTATGTATAAGTATAATATATACATATAAATGTATATATTATAATATATCTAAGATTATATATATCATATATAATATATATATATAAGTACATATTATCATATATCTAAGTGTGTGTGTGTATATATATATATTATAAGTACGTATATATATGAATATACATGTATATATGTATATAGGGGGAGGCTCAAGGGACCAACACTTTTTTAGACCAATATTAGACCAACGCCTAAACTCTTTGTTCCCGATTAAATTTTGATAATCCGAACCGTTCAATGTGTTTAAAACATGTTTTTAAGGGTACCCGCGAGAAATCAGCTCAAAATATTACCGAAAAGGACTTGATCCAAACAGTGGTTCAAAATGCTGACAGGAACTGTTTTATGGACCAATGTTTGGATCAAGTCCTTTCCGGTAATATTTTGAGCTGATTTCTCGCGGGTACCCTTAAAAACATGTTTTAAACACATTGAACGGTTCAGATTATCAAAATTTAATCGAGAACGAAGAGTTTAGACGTTGGTCTAATATTGGTCTAAAAAAGTGTTGGTTCATATAGTCTTTCCCATGTATAATATATAATACATAAGTATAAGTATATGTATATAAATGTATATATGTAGAATTATATACGTATATACATACATAATTATACATGTACATTATACATATACATACATATAAATGTATATACATTTATATATGTATAATTATATACACATATATACATGTATATATACATTATACATATACAATTACATATATGTATATAATTATACATATATGTATAACGTACATGTAATTGTATACGTGTAATTATACATGTACATGTATAATTATTGTATACGTGTAATTACACGTATACAATTACATGTACGTTATACAATTACGTGTATATACAATTACATATAATTATACATGTACATTATACAATTACCTGTATAATTATATACATATATGTATAATGTATAAATATATATATATATATGTATGTATGTATGTATGTATGTATGTATCATGTACATGTATAATTATACATGTACTACATATTCAATTACATATATGTATAGACATATATGTATACATATACATATATACATAGTTTATTTTTGAAAATAATAAAAACTGTTTTTGAAATAAATGAAAGCTCACTTTTCATACTTTTACTTTTTTTGAAAATAATGAAAATTGTTTTCGATTTTTTGGAAATAAAACATCAACACAAACATGTTTTTTTCTTCAAAAACAGAAAATTTAGAAAATAAAAACAGAAAACAGAAAACGGAATGGTTACCAAACATGGCCAAAATATCCAATTGATTAAAAAAGTAAACGGCAGTTGCAATTTCTATAGGCTCGCCTAATTACTGGCAAGATTTCCGCCGTTTATCACCACATTGCCAAATCCACCACCACCCCACCACCTCTCACGGCGGCGCTCTGAATAATGGCAACTCGAAGAGTCTCGATCATGGTCCTATCGCTGTCGCTGCTGGCTTTTTTGGCCGAGCCGAGTGGCGACACGAACCCCGTGTACTCGCCGTGCTCCGACACCACGGTCCAGAAATCCGACGGGTTCAGCTTCGCAATCGCCTTCGCAGCTCGAACGGCTTTCTTCGTCAACACATCTGTCCAGCTCTCTCCCTGCGACAAGAGGCTTTCTCTCTCCTCATCCAACGGTCAGATCGCCCTCTTCCGCCCTAAGGTCGATGAGATCTCTCTTCTCACCATCAACACCACCACCACTACCTTCAGTCCGGTACACTAATCTCACCTCTTCACTCCCTCTCTCCTGATATGCAAATATGTACGTGTGTGTGTGTGCGTGTGTTTACAAAAAACTGCAGTTGGATATTCCTTGGTCAAGCTCTAGGGTTTTGAAATTGATGATCTTCTGGGAATGAAGAGAAAGAGTGACGGAAAGTTTCTATTTCGCGTCTTATTGCTAATGTAGACCACGGTAAGTGGGAATTACTGTTGCAGCTTGCAGGAGATAAGAATTATGTTGAGTTTGGGGCGCTAGGGTTTTGATCATTGGAATCCGAACTTAAATCTGGACCAGCTCTAGTGTTTTGGTAATTGGGATGTGTTTGGTTGTGCGAAAATCGAAGGAAAAGTTTCTAATTTCCTGTCTTTCGAGGATTGCATGAATCGGAGCAATCCCTACTCTTCACTCCTCCTCCTCCTTCTCCCTGTCTGTACTCGTCTGTATGTATATCTTTTGGGTATCTTTAAAATGGTGGTTAGTAGGTCAGGCTATCGGGTTGAGATAACTAGGATCTTTTTGTTGCTGCGAGAATGCGCTAAAAACGAAGAAAGAGTAATGGAGAATTCCATTGCTAATTTAGACCACTAAAAACGGAAAACGTCACATTTGGGGCTCTAGGGTTTTGATTTGTGATTTTTGGATGACTGTTGAAAGAGCTGTGGAAAGAAGGGCTGCATGAAGCATGTTAAAGGACTTGTTAACCTTTGGTGTTGTTTTTTTTTCTTTTAGAAGTTGTGATTAGATTATGAGCTGTAGCTATGATTCGAATACCGATAACTGACTTAGTAGATGTTTGATTGGATATTAAAATGGAATTCTGCAAATAAGTCCTTAATCTGGCTGTCTTTTGACAGTCCCATCCCTATTTTTCGATTATTTTGTTTGCATTTTTATCCCTTCCTTGATGATTACAGTTTCATGTTAGGCCAGTCATGGCTTAGATAATCATGTTTTGTGTGTAGTGTGTGATGCATCAAGCTACTAGTAGTGTGTTTTGAGTACTGCCTGTACTTAGGTTGTTTTCTTTTTGCTTGTACAAGGATCCGCGCAGCAAATTCTCTCATCTTGATTCAATAACTTCAACATATACAGTGATAAGTTGCTATGCATACACAATTCTTTGCAAACAAGATGGATGCTTTTTTACAAGCCCCATTGATCAGTCTTAAGTTTGTCAAATTATGAGCAGAAGCTCCCAAAAGTTCACTAAAGATGAAAAAAGTTTGAGAAAGACAATCTTTTACTTTTTTGAGTGCTTTAACGTCTTATTTGTGTCTTTCTTTTTCCTCCAATTTTGGTCCATATTTGTATGCTTTTTCCATTTCTCTGGTTGAGACGAATAAGAAAACAAAACAAATTTGATGAAAAACTATACGAAAAATTGCAAAACATCACATGATACCCACTGTCTTTAACAAAAACTAATTTAGTCCGAACTCAGCTTCTAAATAATGTCACTCTGTTTCTTTCATATCAAAATGGAGTTAGCCTGCATTAACACAAAGTGAGAATTGCACGTCGAAATTGTACTGGAATAAACATTGGTTAAATAGGACAAAGGAGTGACTTTCACCAGTTGCCGATGTTGGAACCGTGCACAGGATAATCTGTGTGACTAATCAGCTCGAGCATATGTGTGTGTCTATGTTAGATGCCGACACTGGAACTTCCAGATGTCTTTTACAAGATTGATTATGCTGTTTTTCAAGGATTTTAGAACTGGATCCAGTTTGGGGCCTTTGGGCACTTAAAAAGCACTGGTTTCCACAACTTAGAGTGAAATGAAAGACATACAAGCTTGGAAATAATAACTTGTGGTCCAACAAAAAGAAAGTGAAATTGATTGTTATTTCTCCATTTTAGTCTCTTCTCCGTTAGTTTTTTAATTTTCTGGAATTCTAGATCTCAAAGCTTTCAATTTATTTATAGAATGTCATAAGCAATAGGTCTTGTTCTTTCACTGTTATTCTCTAGTATCTAGACTCTCACTATTTTGCTTGGCAAAATATGAATGTTGTTGCATTGTAGAAATTGGGCTGTTGTTATCTTTCACATATACGTATGCATTACTTATTTGTTGACTTGTCCCTTCGTGTTGTGTCTTTGTCTGCTTGTAGTTGTGTCTCGTGTCTGGTGTACGTATTTGCTCTTCTCGATAGAGAATTCTTTCTGATAAGGCGGTTGATTGCTAGTTGTGTTTTCTTCCCTTTTGGGGCTATTCTCTTGTTGAGGAATATCAGCTTAGTCAAAAACTTGTACCCAAAGGTGGATTCCTAGTATTTTAAGTACTATATTCATCATGAGACATGGGCCCTGTTTGAGCTTGTCCCCACATTGGTTACTAGTATCATCTCCAATACTAGTATATGAATTAAGGTGGTCTCTTCACTCATTAACAATTGGTTTTAAGTTGGATGCTTTAACATGGTATCAAAGCTATCCTTTTGAAGGCTTCTGGACAAGACCCTCTTGATTGGTTGCCCCTGTTGGTATCATAGTTACATTTTGTTTCGTAGTGATCCCTATGTTATGGATCTTTTTGTTTGCCTCTCCACGTGTTAATTATCACCTCCAAAACTAGTTTATGAGCCTTGACGGCTACTCCACCCATGGGTTATTTGTTTTGACTTGGATGCTTAACATGCCCCCCATTTAGGGAAGTTTGCTTTTTCCACCCGTAGGCCAGACTTGAACTTTGTACACTTGGTTGGATGTATATTGTGGGTACAATGACATACTTAGATTTAGGTTGGGTTTCTAATGTTTGTGGGAAGTCAAATTGAGGGGCCAAGTGCCGTCTGGCTAATCCTGTCACATTAGTAGACCAAAGGACAAAAACTTTGATTCCATAATTTAGTTGAGCAAATTCTAGTACTGGCGCCTAGATGCATTTGGTGGATGGAGATCCAACAAACATGTTTTGTACTAGTCTCTAGATGTTTTTTCAAAGCCGTTGGCAGAAACAGAAGGCCCGGGGCTTAACTTCATGTAACACGGGTGCTTCAAAGATGCTTTTATTGGAGCAGTCCTAAAATTGTATGTGAAGAATCTTATTCGTTATAAGTTGTCGTACCGTTTGGAGAAAGTGACTAGAGCTAAGTAATTCATAGCTTAATTCTTCAAAATATATCAAGGGATTTGGATGCTTTGATTTGAAGCTTCGATTTCTTTGTTGGTCAGAGAAAAGTTGTGCCCTTTTGTTTGAAGGAGTCAAAAGTCCATCTGAAGTATCTCAAGTTTTTTTATTATCTTGTTGTAATTGAAGCCTGAGTTGAGAAGACCTTTGCAATTTTTATGTGAATAGCTAGATCAATGGCTTTCGCGGCTAGTGGTAGTGCTATTTGCTGTCAGGTGATTCATTTCAACTAACATTTCATATATGGTGAACAGTAAGTGTAATTCATTGTGAATTTTCCAGGATTCTACTGGTGGGTACATGGTTGCATTTGCTGGTCAAAAATATGCTGCCATATCTCACCCTGCATTTGTTGCAAACAGTACATACTCTGTAACAAGCTTTACTCTTGTAAGGATCTATGTTTGTTTTGCAATTTTTCACTTTGAACTTAGCCTCCGTTGCATATATATATAACAAAAAGTATGTTGCGAGTGCAGGTTCTTGAATTCCAGAAGGGTAGGCTGCGAAACTTGTACTGGAAGAGAGATGGCTGTGCTTCGTGCTCAGGCAACTCTAACTTTGTATGCCTCAATAACCAGGACTGTGCAATCAAAACAAGCAGCTGTAAGAACCACGGGGGTTCTGTGGATTGCAGCCTCGGGATCCAACTGGCATTCTCTGGCACTGATAAGCACGCGGCGGTTTTCAACTCCTGGTATGAAGTGAGTAACCTTCGCCAGTACTCCCTCTATGGCCTTTATTCGAATCTCAAGGGTTCTCTAACTAGTCAGTATAACAATTTCTTCTGATGGGAGTATCAAGTCGAAAGTAGAATTCACTCTCTGGTCCTTTCTATCCTTTTGTATTTTCTTTTTTTTTTCTTTTTTGTGCTCGTTGGTTTCTTTCCATGTATTATTTGTATTGTTAATTAGTCTCCCTTCTTTCAAAGAACTACTACATTCTCTCCTCTGAGACTGTCAAAATTTGTGTAAATTTTCACCATTGCGGATTGTGCATTATTACTTAAAAGAGATATTATTGGATTAGCAAATTCTCAATAGGGACTGTTTGGGCATATCTTTTCCTTGCATTGGCTCGATTTATGAGAGTCTAGATGATATTAACTTACTCGACAGTGACGGACAAAGTTGCTCAAACATTCATCTTAATGAAGCTGAATTTATCAATTGCCTTCTGTACCCAAGTCTTCTACCTAGGCAGACAGATCGTGGTCCAATTCACAGATTTGGTGGGTCGGAGTATTATCTCGATCATGTCCACAAATTCAAATGGTCGAATACGTTGACTTTTGCTTGACCAGGAATTAGTTCTCATCGTATTGTATCTGATTAAGTATTTCGTTATGAAAGCTAGAATTTGTTTGGCTAACTGATAGAAAGGGTTCTGTCAATTAGAACACATAGATTAACCTGCGGAAATATTCTGGAATTTGTAAACACTGCATCACAAAGTCACATATGGTATTTGGTACAAACACTGCACCCAAAAAAGAAAAGAAAAGAAAAGAAAAGAAAAGAAAAAGCCATCGTCTTTTCTACGGGGATGAATTGTGAGCGAAGATTTATTTATTTTAATAACTCAGGGTGCCTTAGCAAACGTACGCGTCTTGATTAACTATGCGAGAATAAATTACTGAGGTCCTCTGGAAGCTCCTCTTCATTTTCACCGGCAGTTATGTTGTCTGCTACGTGCTCCGATGACATCCCAGAATCCCTAATTCAGTCGCTAGGACCCGGAATGTCCCGATAAAGGGCCATTGTTTCCATGAACCAGTTATCATTCATCAATTCCTCCACCCATGCTGGAATTGAGCAACTCAAATCTTCCACTCGGCTCGGAGCTTGCATATTTTCTTCTTCTACTCCCACTATTTCTGGAGGCGGAGCTGGTGGTGAGAGAGGAGGAGCCGATAGCGTAGGAGGCGGTATTTCCCTTGCCTCTAGCACCTTCAGCTTGTCAACTACCAACAAGGAGAGGTTATTTAACCTCCCTATATCTAGTTCGCTCAAATCATTACCTTCAAATATTTTGTTCATTTCCTCTTGAGCCTCTCGCTTGTCATTTTTCTTCTTTGCCCTCTTCTTTTTCTCAATTTCACCAGCAATCCTCTGTGTGAGGTACCCTTCATGCGTAACCATTTTTTGGCCTCTTTCCACCATTGACATGCTCAGGAACTTCTCAAACAATCCTTTGACGACTTCATAAGATGGATAAAATGCAGGATCAACCTCTTCCGAAGTACCGTAAACAACAGCACATGATTGCACATCTGATAATACTGAAAGCTCTTTACTCTTCTTAAATAAGCCAGCTGTTCTTTTCTTCAGGGCGGCTTTTCTTGAAGACTCATTGGCTATCCATGCGAGTGTAATTTTATTTCTCGCCATTTTTTTTGGTGATATCTCGTACCAAAACGCCTGCTAGAATTTTTAGTGTAGAAAAGGGTTCTGCTACTTATACAAGAAAGACTGTTGTACAATGTTTTGAGGCCTTCAAGTGTTCCTTTCATAGTGTTTTCTTTCCCCAAAATGCCACGAGTATGTATGTAGGGTTTCTGGTCTGGGTTGGTCAAGAGGTCTATTAAAGACGATAAGAATTTTGTTTCCTAAATAAGAGATTTCAGCAATATGGATAAATGGTAGAAATTATGGTATAATTTAGACCAAATCTATGACTTGACCATATTAAATTCACTTGACTTTAAAACATGTTGCTCATGAAAAAGAAGAGGGAAACAATTTAATGTTCTTTTTAATGTTTCCCAAAATATGGCCAATTTCAGTCATTTTTTTTACATGGAAGAACAGTAATAAATTATGTTAAATTAAATGTACATAATTTAAGCTATTATATGAAAATTATCCAGTCAATAAAATAACATGGCTTGGTAGCTTTGAGTAGTTTGATGTTTATTCCTATAAAATAATGGAATGGCTATGATTTGATATCTAATCAAGTTATTATTTCTTACAACATGTTCAAAGAGTATTTTTATGTATCGTGACGGTCGATTGTATTGATTTAAATTGCAAAGACTAGTGGCAAAACTTTCAGAGAAGAAATTAATTAATTTTTTCCTTGAAGACTTCTCTATTTGGTTTTTTTCCGGTTTTTTTTTCTATTTTAATTTTGTCTGTCCTTGATTTTTCTATTTTTCTCATTGTTGAGGCTTTTTTCAGTTATGTAGGAAGAATGGGTGACAACATTCTGCCTAAAGAGTAGACACAAGAAATAAATAAGAGAATACTAAAAATACGAGACATAGACTTTTGCAGTTGTGACCTCATGTACCTTAAGTTTAGATAGCATAAATCCATTGAATTTTGAATCATAAAGTAGATCTCGAATAAGTTCTCTTGATTCAATTTTTTATTGAATAAAATGATTTTGCCGTACCCAGACTAATATTTATTCAGAAAATCATGACTAAAATGGGACTAATTAACCAACCAAACAAAATTACTTGTTACAAATAACATCTTATCCGTGTTGTTGCATCGAAACATATACATCTTGACTAATCTGGCTAGCATAGAACTTAGTAAAAGGGGATGGTTGAATAATTGAAAAATAAAAGTAGTGACGAATTCTAATAGTATGCTAAGCCGACGCACCACCAGATTTGGGTCCCCTATGCCAAGGTATTAGACATGGGACCCAATTTTGACATAAGTTCAAGGCCTTATGCTCACGATACAAGATAAGAAATTTCTACGCATCTATGGGAGATACCCAATGACAATGGCAAGTTGAAGCTTCAAAATTTTTTTTCCTAGAAGTCAATTTAAATGTGGACAAGATGAGTATGATAGAAATAGTTGAGTTCATTCTCATGATTGAGTATAGGTTCTGCGTTAAGTATTTATACAACAATTTCATAGAACAGTTTAAAAAATTAAACCTCAAGGAGATTATGTATTGTGCAACAAAGGCAACCGATGTACAAAGATTTGACCATCATATGAAGAAAATGAAACAGAATGATGAAGCTGCTTTCAATTGGATTTGTGAGACAGATCCAAGTTTTTGGTCTAGATCCCATATCAATATCATAAGTGTGATATCCTTGACAACAATATGTGTGAGAGTTTCAACAAGTGTATCTTAGAGGCTAAGGGAAAACAATATTACCAATGTTAGAGGACATTAGGTGTTACGTTATGAAAATGCAACGACTAAGGAGGGATAAAATGAGTGGCTATCTTCAACTTTTGTGTTCCAATGCAATTGAAAAATTAAATGAAAAGAGGAATATAACCATTTATTACATAGCATCATTATTTGGCAATCAGATTTACAAAGTTACATATTTCAGTGGTGGTCAGTATGTGGTGGACCTTAAGAACAGATTATATAGCTATAGAAAATGACAATTAAGTGGTATACCATGTCCACATGCCATATCGGCCATCTATCAATGCCATGAAAATCTAGAAGACTATGTTGCACATTGGTACCTTAAAGAAACATACATAAAGAGCTATGAGACCTGATATGTGTCCTGCAACTACATTCACCCATATCTCATCTCCCAATATTAGAAGACAATCTGGTAGGCCTAAGAAGACAAGGAAGAAGCAACCTAAGGAAATGAAGATGGGGTCAACTAGTACCACAACATTGAAGAGGAGAAACACCGCTACCACTTGCAGCATATGTGAAAAATTATGGCACAATAAAAGAGGATGTAAGGATGCCCCTATTGCTGAGAAAGAAAGCAAAACCAAGCAGAAGTCTAATATATGTGACTTGTTCATTACGTGCCTCATACATTTTTAATCTTAATCGTGTAACAATTAAGCATATAGCTCTGGTCATTTGTAGGTTTCTAATCAGAAGACTATCAATGCTACACATATACTAACATCCAGTTCACAACCAAAAAGAAGAACTAACAATGTAAGACAGTCAACCCCAACCACTAATGCAAGAAGGATGTAGGGAACCACTAGTGCAAGGCAAGTACATGACATCAATACATTTAGCAGCCAATTTACAACAAGGAGGCAGAAGGTTGTAGTATCAAAAAAGAGTTCAAGCCAATCACAGATGGGGAGAATGATGGATGAAGTTCTGATGTGATCATGTTTTTAATTTGAAATGTTCATGAGTAACCTAATTGTGTACTTTTGTAATGGTTTTGTCTACCAATATATTGTGATTGTATAATTAGGTTAGTTTGTCATGGAAAAATGGATGGTGAATTTTGTGAGGGTTTGTTGTTATCAAAGTGACTGCCATTAGTTTGTAATTTGTGGAATGGTTTGTTGTTATCTAATTCATGATGCTTGTCATATTGTGTATGGTTTGCAATTTTAGAATTGCCGTACCAAGGTCTTTGTGTTTTTGATATCCATTTGTTTGCAGTTTTGTAATGGTTATGCTGGATATTATGTTGCTAAGGTTGTCTAGTTTACACAATGTATTATTTCAAGAAATCAATTACAGTACCATTTCTTTCTACAATCAAAAGGAAGTTCATACAATTAAAGATAGTAATTATCACATTATATTACAAAATCACTTGCCAAGGTCCTTCCATTACAGATACTACCCTACACATAACCCCAAGAGTCCTAAAATATAATCCCCTTACAAGTCAATATTCACAACCCACTATTTCTACTTGATTGAATAAGGAATGTCCACCAGAAAAATGCTAGCCAAGACAGAGCCAATGCCACTACTAGTTTTTTCACCCTTTGATTCTGACTCAATACGTCATCTTCTAACATTGCATTGGTACGCATGAGCTTTAGAATGACAAATGGAGGATCAAGCCACACAAGAAAACTTGCACGCATTTGATCTACTATATTTGGAGCAACCTAGGTATATCCTCACAGGATTGGCTTCACTATTTGCGGTTTTGATCGATGTAGACAATTTGCAATGGCAGCTTAATGCGTTCATGGCTTTGCTCTGCGCCTTCCTTCCCATATCTGCTCTCCTCATTCGTTAACATATTACAATAAGGACAATACAATATATAAGGAAAAAGGGGTAGCCAGAAATTACGAACGAAAAAATAAACGGCCGTCAACTAGTGGACTTAATTGGAGCAAAAAATAAATTAAAGGTCAAAATCGAACAATTTTAAATGGTAAGGATCAAGGTGAGTCATTTTAAATCAATTTTACTTATATACTTCCTAATTCAAAATCTTTTATTCATGCATAGTAAATGAATAACATAATAATTTCACAATTTTAGGGATTGCATAAATTGAATACATATCAATATATGTATTATTGCATATCACCTAAATAAAGGTAAAATGATAAAATTAACACCCAGAATAAGAACCATTGTGTCGATCTACATAAAGTTAGGATTAAAACATAAGCAATAATTTTTGACGGGATAAAAACTTATACGGTCTACGAAATTAATTATTTGATTTAAATAACGAGCAAAACTAAGAAGCAAAATTTCTATTTGTAATTAAACATGTAAAGAAGGATTGCATCATGCGAGTAACAAAAAAATTTAGTGTCCTTCAACCAATTAAAAAGCTCTCATAACACAAAAAGTGCCATGTTGTTCGACTAAAAATTAAATATTCGTGTCATCCAACAAATAGAGTTTTACTAACCAATGCTTAATGACTAATCGATAATATACATATATTACCAAATAAATATGAATATCAATATATATTTTACGGATATAAATACATAATTTATGAATATCGATATAATTTTATACATTATCCACCACCACTTACTTAGGGTTGATTAGCATTTTCGTTAAAACTAATAGGGTAACTTTTTGTCTTTTACTCTATGAGTAAAATATTTACTTCGTCCCTAAACTATGTCCAAATTTTTTTAAATATCCCTAAATTATTAATTTCATTTACTTGGTCCCTAAACTATCAATTTGTACTTTATTTAGTCCAATTACTGAAAATCATCTAAGATCCGTTAGGAACCGTTAAAAAAAGGTTTAATTGTAGTTTTAATATATTGAGAGGGGCTTAGGTGCAATTTACTTATTCCCCATATTAAAACCCTTGTTTCTCATTCTTAACAAGCACGGCAGTTGTTGTTTTTCGGCAGCAACTTTGTGTTCCTGTTCTTCACGAGTTCGGCTGCAAATAGGATTTTGCAGTTTGCATTGATTTGCTTCGCATTGTTTGATGTATTATTCAATTGGCCCGTTCTAATTAAAAAAATTGGGTGATTTGATAATGGTTTGGGCGTTCAGATCGGATAAACTTGCTCCAAAGTGTAAGTTTTTATTATAACTCTGTAAGTTAATATTTTTTATTCGTATTTTTCAAATCAGCTTTTAAGTAATCGAAGCTTTTAGAGAAAACCCCCATAAACTTGTTTATCCACGTGCATCTATGGTATTTTATCAAAATAACTGTTTAGTGATAGGATTTTCTAAACAAAGTGGGGACCAATATTCGTATTGTACTACACAAACAACTATTTTTCTCTTACTTGTCATTCCACCATTAAATAAACTATATTTATTTAAAGACCTTGTATATTGTGCAGAGTTATTTATTCAAAAAGACATATTGATTTTATCTTTGTTTGGGATGACTTATTTGTAGTGTATGTATGGACATTGTGTAGATTTTTTTTAGTTAAGTGATCCCTAATTTTTTTTGTCATGTGGTCTCAAGACAATTTTGACAAGTAGTATCTAATTTTTTTTTTGATGTGCCTACATTGTGCAGATTTCGACCTCGATTATTTTTCAATTAAGTTGTGTTATGGTGGAAATTTTAGTGTTGAAAATGGCATGAAGAATTATGTTGGTGGTAAGGTTATGTACATTGACTACTGTGATAAAGATAGGATGTCTCGTCCAGAGTTGTTTGAAATTTTGAAAGAAATTGGGTATGTGGATTGTGTTTATTGTTACTATATGGTTGGTGATTTTCGAGGAGATTTTGAGCTGATTCAAAATGATGATGATGTTATGGACATGATTACAGGTGTGAGCAATCACTTAGTTAAACTTTTTGTGTCTGAGTCAAATTCTTATTTCTCCCCTAATGTTGACCTACAAGATGTGAATGTGGACACTTGGGAGTGGGAATATGGGACCTTTTCAGGGGATAAATACACTTTTGTTGACGTGGACGCACTAGCCACCAATCAAACAATGCCTAACAATCAAACTCGAATGACCAGTAGAGCTCGTGCGCCTAATGACTCTGATTATGATTATGATTATGACTCTGGGTGTGAGGAATTTATGGATAGTGACTATGACAATAGTGAAGATGATGATGCCTTGTTTGATGCCAATGTGGACAAGAGTGTAGAATGGAGTGGATTGAGTCAGATTAAGCCCACCGTGAGTGTGATTGAGTCAGATGAACTAGAGGATGAAGATTGGAATTCCTCAGATGGGTTTATAAGTGAGAAAGATTCTAATGAAGATAGGGAGGAGGTGCCACAATGGAGAAACTATAGGCCTATTGCTAGTAAGAAGCAAGACCCTAACATAGAGATAGGAATGTTGTTCAAAAGTAGATTGCAGTTTGTTGGGGCTATAAGGCATCATGCAATTCTTCATGGAAAAGCCATAAAATTTAAAAAAAATGAGACACAAAGGGTTAGAGCTGTGTGTAGAGAAGGATGTCCATGGGTATGCTTTGCATCAACTACAGGAGAAAAAAAGACTTACAGGTTAAGAAGTATATCCGTAACCATAAGTGTGGTTGGTCAAACAAGCTTGTTAATTCTACATGGTTGGCAATGTTGTACTTAAGAGATTTCAAGATAAAGCCTTCTTGGTCTTTGAAAGAATTCCGTGAGCAAGTAACAGGTGATTTTAACATCAATGTGTCTGGGACATTGATATACAATGCTAAGAAAAAGGCATTAAAAAATATTGAGGGGGATTATAGTGACCAATATGAAAAGTTGTGGGCATATTGTGGGGAGATTACTAGAACAAATCCAGAGACTTCTGTTTACCTTTACTTCAAGAAAGATATTGATGGAATAACCACTGACAAGTTTGATAGAATTTATATTTGTTGGGCAGCACTTAAGAGAGGCTTTATTGAGGGTTGTAGGCTCATTATTGGTGTAGATGGTTGTCACTTGAAGGGGCCCCATGGTGGGCAATTGTTGACAGCAGTTGGAATTGATGGGAATAACCAAATTTATCCAGTGGCTTATTCAGTAGTCGAAGTTGAGGATGAGCGCAGCTGGACCTGGTTCTTGAAATATTTGATTACTGATCTTCAGATACCAAATGAGCCTATATTTACGATTATGTCAGATAAGTAAAAGGTATAAGCAGTGGAATAATTTTTTTTTTAAATTATGGGTTATTGTTCTTATTATGAACTCTTTCACTTACAATTGTCACTTGTCATTACAGGGATTGTCGAATGCTATAAACAATTTATTACCTTGCGTAGAGAGAAGACATTGTGTGAGACATCTACATGGCAATATGAAGAGGGCTGGATTAACAGGGCAATCTACAAAGGACAGGTTGTGGAGTTTGGCTAGGAGTACATACATGGCGAAGTTTAGGAGGGAAATGGAACAATTGCAAAAGGAAGACGAGGATGCATTCAAATGGCTAGCTGATAAGGACCCCCACCAATGGTCCAGGTCTCATTTCAATGTTACTTCCAAGTGTGACATCTTACTCAATAACATATGTGAGTCTTTTAATGCTGCAATCTTAAATGCTAGGGACCAACCAATACTTACTATGTTAGAGAGAATTAGAAAGTACTTGATGGAAAATTTGGTTAAGAAGAGGGCTTCTGCAGAGAGATGGTATGATGATGTAGGACCAAAAATTCATAAGGTGTTGGACAAGAATACAGATCGTGCATCAGAGTGGATTGCGGTTGTGACCGGAGATAATCATTTTGAAGTAAGGGGTATGTATGGGAATCAATTTACTGTTGACATGGGAGTAAGGACATGCTCTTGTAGAAGATGAGATTTGACAGGTCTCCCTTGCTCACATGCAATTGCAGTCATGAGGCATTCACTTGAAGAACCTGAAGCATACGTACATGATTACTACTCTAAGAAGACCTACATGCAAACCTATAGGCATGTGATGTATCCAATGAATGGTATGGACATGTGGGAGCCAGTGGATAAGCCTCCAATTAAGCCTCCATATTACACTAGAAAAATTGGGAGGCCCAAGAAAATTAGGAGAAAAGAACCAGATGAGCAAGGCAAAGGGAAGGGTAAAGAAAAAGAACCAGAAAAAACCAAACTTAAGAGACAGATGAAGCAATTGAGTTGCAGAAAATGTGGAGAAAAAGGGCACAACAGTCGAACTTGCAAAGCCACGGAAAAAGGCATGAGCTAAAAATTTGTGTTTTGCAAGTAATACGAGAACAAATTATTATTTTTTGGCGCATAATTTACTTAAAGATATTCGGCATTTGGTTTATTTATGTTTTTCTAAGTTGACTTGATCTTTTAGTTATTTTTGAAACAGTCGGATTCTTTATTTTGTTATGTTTTGATGATTTTGGAGAAATATTTGAGTTATATTCTTCATGTTATGAATTTTCAATTGCTATATTGAGTTTTTTGTTGAGTTTTTACTACTACATAGTCTAACTCTAGAAAGTGGATTGATTTTTCAAAATAGTAATGATGTCTTTTGTGAGACAGTTTTTCTTTTACACGGAAATTGAACAGATAGAACAATGGTCAATTTGTAATGTAAGCTCACTTTTTACTATTTTTTTTTGGGTCTATTTATATGATAGGAGAGCTTATCTATTACTTCAACAATTAGTGCCGTGAGTTGTATTCAACTGATTATTTTTCTGTATTCAACTGGTTCTAATAGTAATAGATTGGTTTTGTGTCGTTGCACTTAAAGACCAATCCTAAATCATGAGGTTGATAGTTTTAGAAACTAAATAAATTAAATTGATAGTTTAGGGACATTTTAAAACTTTTGGGCATAGTTTAGGGACGAAGTAAACATGTTACTTTTTTTTTTAATTCTGAGACTAAAATTGCACTTGTACACCCTCCTAACGGACTAAAATTGCAGTTAAACCCTCTTCTTAACGGTTCCTAACGGATCTTAGACGGTTGTCAGTAATTGGACTAAATAAATTTCAAGTCGATAGTTTAGGGATCAAGTAAATCAAATTGATAGTTTAAGAACATTTTAAAACTTTTGAGCATAGTTTAGGGATGAAGTAAATATTTTACTCCTTACTCTATTGTTAAAAATTGATCGATGAATTTTTTCACTCACCGAATACTGATATTATTTTGTCAGAAACAACGACCATTTCTGTTTTTCCCTTCTCTCACAAATGGCTGTTAGGATTTCCACGACGAGATAAAGAGAAGACTCGCCTCTCTCGTTTCTCTCTATAGCTTACTGGAAGCTCGACCATGTCGACATTACGAATGATAGGCAAGTCAATTTAGTGTTTTGTAATTCTTTCTTTTGTTGACACTTGTATAGATTGAGCACCAAAACCTGACTAACTGCTACTGTCTCTATTTCTCTGGATCAGACATAGCCGTGAACTTCACAGGTCAGTGGATTCAACGGAAAGTCACTTACTTGAATTGTTTCCTAAAATCATGTTTTCAGAAATTGTTCCGTGTATTTACTTATGATTTTTTGCATAATCAAACCCAAATGCAGATGGCATGTTCAAGGGTTTATACCATGGAAAACAATGGCACAAACCGGATATTGAAGCAGTCTTGAGCAGGGCTTGGAGTGCCGGTGTTGATCGAATCATCGTAAGTATTGTTTGATTGTCTTTTATAGTTTTTTTGATGCCTCATCTGAGCTTTATGTTTCATAGGGTTTTGGTTTGTAAAATGCATGAAAAGAAACGTGCACAATTTTTGTATGAGCTATTGATAAATGTACCCTTGTCAGCCAATTTTTCTTTCAAAGTTGTTATATTCGTTTTCAAGAGGTTCAAGCCAATAGATTGCTTGGGCTTCAGCTCTTACGAAGCTAGACAAACAAGTCCACACTTTCAAAACATGTGCAAGTCTTATTTTATCTTGATCATAAAATGCTTTTTACTTATGGCTAGATGATTTATTAGGATCTGAACCTCATGGAAAGGGTCAAAGTGAGTTATCTCGACCTTATGCCTCCTGGAAAAAACGGAGAGTTTTGCGAACATGCCTAGAGTGAACATAGGCGTTATTCCTAATAAGTGTGCAACAAACTGAATATTCCACGTTCGGAGCCGATACCAAGGACACTTTGTTTATGTCTTCTTGTATCGTGTTTTATCCTACCAAATAGTTTCATCACTTTCCAATATGCCTTGTCAGGAGCTCAATTTGCTATCGCCAAAATATGGAAACTTACTTGCAATTGTCTTTGTCAAAGATGATAAGTGGAGGCAAATCTCAAAGAGATGTGAATTTGTTTTCATGGAAATCGTGTCCGATTAGTCCTTAAAAACATCTTCTTTCTTGCGTGAAGAAAGATAATTAGTAATGCAAATGTAAATGAGAATATGTATATCTCAATGTGTTGATGATATTGTGTAGTTAATTTTGGAGTATATGCGTAACTATAATGACTCTACTCAATTCAAATACTTATATTCCTGGGCTCGTTCTTGTCTTTTGTTCTACTTATTTGTTATACTTGTTTTGGAGGTATGAACATCTATGATAGCATAGGCTTGGAATGATAAATTGAGGTTGTTTCTTGATTACAAAGCAAATCGGAAATGAAGTTAGGAGCAGTCTTTTTATCTATTTTTTATCGGGTGCGTTAGGTTCACGTATTGCTTGTCCCATGCGTTTCAACTTAGGCCTTTACAAAATGACATATGTTTGTCATGGCAAGGATGGATTTTTATCCTATGGTATGTATCCATGGTCTTTGTGTGGCAAATTTTTTGTATTTAGGTTTCTCTATCATTTGCTCTTGGTTCTACCCGAGCGAGATATTAGGCATTCAGTAGGGGGAGGGAGTAAAGTTTGGTCCCAAATCATTTTAGTATTCATCAGTGCTTTGGCAGTGGTGTAAAAACTGCACAATACCTGCAAAGTTGAAGTGAAGATTTTATTGCACAGCTATAAGGCCAGCTATGTTAGATGGTATAGAGTGTTGGGCTCCTAAGAAATAATATGTGAGAAAGATGAATGCAATTGAAATGAGAATGTTGAGATGAATGTGTAGTAAGACTCTGCGAGATAAAATTACAAACCAAAATCTTCGCAGAATGGCAGGGTAGTACCGATGGAAGATAAGATGAGAGAGGATAGATTAAGGTGGTTTTGACATGTCTATCGTATATCGGTCGATGCGGTAGTTGGGTAGTTGGGAGTGATATGGTTACGCTAGGTGATAGTACTGAGAAGATGGGTAGACCGAAATTGAAATTGACTTTAGAAAATGGATTCATCTAGTTGGCCCTAGTTGATTGGGACTTAAGGCTTGGTTTGGTGTTTGGTATGAATGGAATCAATTAAATAAAAGCATCAAAAGAAGAAATTGATTGATGAGGAGAAGAAGGGAAAAATGGGAACCCAGTTTGCAATTTAAAAAAGCAAGAGGTTTTAAATGTTGTTGATCTGTCTCTGGTATCTGTTTTGTGTTGGAAACAAAATGGGCCAAAATCGATTTCTGTTGATTTCCCTTCTTTTTTTTTTTGGTGGCTGAAAACGATATGGAATAATAGAATAAGTTCAATATTTATTGGCCATCTTGTGGATGGAGTCATTCAGCTTGTTCACCTGAGATAGATAGTATTGTAGACTGGAGCACTATAGTTCAGTCTAGGTTTATGTTGCAGGTCACTGGTGGGTCACTTGAGGAATCAAAGGAAGCTCTTGCCATTGCAGAAACAGATGGTCTGTCGACATTGCCTTTATCCAAACTTGGTTCCCTATATTCACCGTTGGTTACCTAAGCTAATTTGGTTTTCTTTTCGCTGATCTTTGCGTTGGCTAATTACGGCACTTTGTTATTCATGGCAGCAAGGCTTTTCTGTACCGTTGGTGTGCACCCAACAAGATGCAAAGTGGGTATCCGTTACCTGAAGACTTATATTTTCGAATCCTTAGATGTATTATATGGAAGTGCATTGTTATGCATATCTTTCTAATTGTGAGTGCTGTTTGTCAGGAATTTGATAATAGTGGGGATCCAGAAAAGCATTTTCAGGAACTTCTGTCGTTGGCTAAAAAGGGAGTAGAGAAAGGGAAGGTATGCATTTCGAATTTCGGCCATTTTTATGTAAGGATTTATGCACATTTGACTTCAGAATAAATGTTTGCCAATGAGTTCCACAGTTCAGATGGCAAGTAGGTTCGTAGATAATGCTATTATATTTTTGTAATGCGTAAAGAGTGTAAGACTTTTCATTTCGTGGCTTTGTTGAATCTTTTTCCTTGGTTTTTGTTAATGATGTAACTCTAGTATTTCATCATACAAGGTTGTTGCAATCGGTGAATGTGGATTGGATTATGACAGACTTCACTTTTGCCCATCTGGTATTCAAAAGAAGTATGTAATTGCTTCAGTAACTGTTTCCCTTGTTGAAAATGTCTTGCTTGAAAAACTTTAGTAAGCATATTTCGAATTGCTTTACTTTTTTTTTTCTCGTGTATCTCTTAATTCTTTTTGAATGATCCTGCATTTCTTAAGTTTGTGTTTTGAACTAGATATTTTGAGAAGCAGTTTGAATTAGCATATCTCATGAAGCTCCCAATGTTTCTGCATATGCGAGCAGCACCTGAAGATTTCTGTGACATTCTTGAGCGTAATAAAGACAGGTGATCTCTCTAAATTCTGGAACTTATACGTAGAAGGCTAAGTCAATTTGCACAAACAATTCAAAATCGTCACATTCTCCGACCATCACTTTGCTATGATGTATCTATGTGCTGTGACTGAGTCTAATTGCATAGTCCTTGTGGGATTCCAGAAGTTATATATTCACCCAGAAGTCTGAGCTTTATATTAGGGACCAAGAAAAACCATTCCAGACGAAATTTTGCATGTTAGTGAGAAAGTAAAACAAAGTTTGCTTGAGAGAGATAAAAAATGGGTACTGTGAAGGTTTCCAGTTCTTTTCTGTAAAGGTCATTGACATATAACTAAATCTATAAAGAATGATGGAAGAAAATCGCTGTCATTAGCAGACCGTTAATGATTGCATAAACCATGTCCTATGTCTCCTTTTCACATTCTGATGAATTAATATGCGGAGGAAAAGCTCAAGAATTACTTTCAGTTTTTTTTTTTCATGCAGCTGTTATTCCTCAATGAAACTGTACCTTATTCACCTACTTGGCCGATTTCCAATGTCTGACAGGTTCAGTTCTGGGGTTGTCCACTCATTCACTGGCAGTGCAGAAGATTGTGACAAGCTTCTGTCATTCAGTAACATTTTCATAGGTGAAAAAAACTTTAATTTAGAGTTCGTCCGAGATACAGCTTGTGTTTATCTACTGAGTTGTTTCCTGAATCTCTTACCAAACAAAAACAAGTCCAAAGTAAGCTTAATGTCCCAATCCATTGGGGTCGGCTATATGAACCTCTTTTTTGCTATTCTGTTCTGTTGAACGCTCCATTGAAGGCTGGATATTTGCTTAGATTCCGCAGACACACGTCCTTCGTACTACATCTCTTCTCAACTTAGGTCTTCCTCTCTCCCTAACATTTCCGTCAACATTAATATTTTAATGCTTCTTTTCTGTTGCATCTAGTGATCTTCGGTTTTTGTATCCACCTTTGTTTATTTTCTCTCAATTGATATTCGATTGGTGCAATCCCTACCATTTCCTGAGTATTTTCATTTCGAATTGTCCTCCTACGCTTTCACCTTACATTCTCCTTTCAGCTGCTCTCATTTTATTTGCGTGTTTTACTGTTGTTCCTTAGTCTTCTAGTTTTTTCTACAATTTTTTTTTTTTTGATTTTTCTGGTACTCTTGGCTGCATAATACTCCAGCTGCAGCTCTGCCCTTGTGGTAACCAACTTCGATTCTATGACCTGCATCATCTGCAGTCTCTCCGTCGTTATTAATAATTGAACCTAGATAATGGAAATTCACTGTGTTTCCTTAATTTTTCTTTTCCCTTTTTAAAATGTCATAAATTTGTATGTTCCTTACTTTCTCTTTTCCCGTTTCATGACATGTTCAATAACTCCATAATAATAGGTATAAATGGCTGCTCTCTGAAGAGTGCTGAAAACCTTGAAGTTGTTAAGTGCATTCCTGTCGAGAGAATGATGATTGAGACGGATTCTCCATATTGTGAAATCAAGAACACTCATGCCGGGGTCCATTTTGTTAAATCCTTGTGGCCTTCTAAGAAGAAAGAAAAGTATGATCAAGACTGCATTGTTAAAGGTCGCAATGAGCCTTGTTTAGTACGGTGAGTGAAAATGTTTTCGTAAAGCCATATAGACAACGACATAGTATATTTCTGTGATATGTAGCTTCTGCCTTTCAAAATTGGCTAGTTTGATGGGGCCTATTTGGTTGAAGGGTGTTGGTGCCTACTTCTGAAAATGATTGAGAGGCTTGGCAAGGGTGAGCTGCTGATTAACATTTTGCAATTATTACTATGTCACTATGTCCTTGCTGGACTGATGGTGCACACAAGACAGTGAAAGAACAACTAATGATTATTTATGCTGTAACAAATGGATATTTTGATTCATTAGATTGAAAGTGTTATATACAGAGAGAGAGAGAGAGAGAGAGAGAGAATTGCTAATGCTAATTGACATATCATATGACTGCCCCTGGTTTATATGGTCACTCGATATATTTCAAGAGCCAACTTTGGCTTGTTATTTGTGCTATGCTGTTGTGTACTCCTTCATGACTTTTATTTATTGTCTAGATGACCTACTCTTAACCAGAGTCTCTGATTTCTCTAAGTCTTAGACGTGATCTGCTGAATTCAAGTTTAGAATCAATGTTTAGTGGTAGGCCTGGGATTTTGATCTTTAGAGTTCATCCCAATTGAACGTAAGGTAGTTTATTTAAGAAGGATGGCATGTTCTGTAGTTTGATTGCCTCAACTTTTTGAAGAAAAGAAGTTTTTAATTGAACCATATGGCCATCTTTTCCAGGCAAGTCCTTGAGGTGGTTGCTGGTTGTAGAGGTATTGCTGATATGGATCAACTGAGCAAGACCTTGTATCACAACACATGCAGGTACATAGATTTCATTATTTCAGGTTCTCTTGTGATCTTTTTAGTAATTTAGTTCACAAGATTAACCAATATTTGTTAAAAATATTTAGTAAGTCCTTGGGTGATTTGTGAATGTCTTCCCCAAGAAACAAACAAAAAGATTCAGGAATATTAGAAGTATCATCTTAGTTTATGTGAAGGGCTAGGCTTTTACCTTGTCCGTACATGGTGACCAATGAAGCATGGATACGGATACTAAGTATAATATGAGTACGCTGACACAGAAAATTCTATAACAGTAGGATACAGATATGATCAGGATACATTTGGAAAGTTTGTTGTTTATAGTTTTTAGAATGGTATTACCATAGGTTTAAGAATGATGAGAAAGTGACTTAGTAATTATTTGAGCCAGTAGCTAGTGTATGAAGTATATAAAGTTCGAATTCACTCATGCACTCATGAGGCACAATTATGATTTATGAAGTAACAAAGGCTTCGTCAAGTGGAAAAGTTCTCAAAATTTAGGATACTAGCTATAACCTGTGCGGCTGTGCCTAAAGGCACTACCAACATAGTTGGATTGTAATAAAACAACCAATAAGATAATAACACTATTGTAGTTGGCCGAACCACCAGGACATTGGGCCATGGTACAAATAGGTTCATGTTAGATTCGGCATGGGTCAGACTGAAGACACACATCATTCCCTCATCACAGTGGGTTTTCTTGGCCCAGTCTGACCCAACGTTGGGCTGAATTGAAGGCCCCATGAGGCCCACACACCGTGCAACCAGCTCGTTGTTGAGCGCATGACTAATGTGCGTGTTAGGCTGAACGAAAAGTGGTCGGCATTACCATAGTACAACTCAGCTTCTATAACTCTCCATGTCGGCACCGGGCGGTTCGGCATGGCCAGGTGGAGTACAACCTGAAATTTGATGTGTCATGCACGACGTCAGAAGAGAAAACAGTTATTTCTGGCATCGTGGTGCATGTTCCTAGTACATGCTATCTTGGGGCGCATGTACATTTCACTATATAAGGTTACTGAAGCACTTTAAGCAAGAGATGCTAACTTAAGCATCGGAGTGCCCTCTGGTTGACTTCTGCTGGACGACACTAACTGCTTGTTTATCTTGTAGTTCAGAGTAAGTGAATTTGAATGAGACCACCCATGGAAGAATCCACCAAATTGAGGACTCCACAATTTGGCAATCACACTGGGTGTCCTTTCGATTCAAATCTTCTCTCATTCAACATAGCCTTGAATTCCTTCATCTCGATAAATGACCACACCAACCGCCGATCCCGCCAGTTCCAATGGAGGCACACTAGAGAGGCAGTTACTAGACCAGAATATTGTTGGGACTCCATAAACCAAATTCCATTGCTAGATGACCTAGGTGGTGACCTCCACTCTTGATCTCACATCAAGCATCTATAGGCCCGACTCAACGAGATGGATCAACTTATTCTCGCCATCCGAGAAAAGGTTACCCAACTCCGAGGCAAAGTCTTAGCCCAGAGAATTGAAGATGGGTCTCGCTTGGGAGGACAACACCGGCGTCGTCATCGAATGCTATCCCCTGAGAGGAGACGACACGACAAGCATCAGAGAGAGAGAGAGTTTCAGCAAGGGATAGGTTGGGCAGCGACGGCGATGTCGGGTGCCGCAAGAGGAGCGCAGTCCTACGCCAGAGTGACGATGCACGATAAGCATTGCGAACAGCCAAGGGTACTGACATTGCAAAGCAAGGAGAGCCTTCAATGGACAGTTCTCTTTCTGTCTACGTTCATAGTCTAGACAGTGGCAAAACAAGTCACAAGAGCCAACTGGATCTACAACGAAGGGATAGGCAATACGACCATTGGAGGGACGAGCGGCGAAGGAAGCGCTCCCTCGACGTAAGAAGAATGATCCCCTCGCCGTAAACACCGATAACATAGAGAGGGCCTTCGTGAGAAGCTGGTGCACAAATGGAGGAGACCGTCCGAGGAGATTAGGCCCACAAAGTCATACTTCAATAGCATCCACGACCAACTCATCTCCTCTCTATTTACGAGGGAGATTGAGTCTGTGAAGCCTCATCAGGGGTTCAATTCTCCCAAATTTCAAAAATATGATCCCAAGACCGACGTGTACACTTATTTGGTGCACTTGCACCAGATGATGCCTCTTTACAACACGGATGACACACTGATGTGCAAGCCATTTCCCTCCAATCTTGGGGGGCTTAGCCTCCTCTGGTTCGATAAGTTGTCGAGCGCTTAGATCTCCTCTTTTTCAAAGAGCTTTTCACTGCCCTTTCCGCTTGGTTTGTGAGGAGCACTTGGCAGGAGGAGGTTGATTTCCTGCTCATGCTTCTGCAAATGAAACACTCAACCAATATGCCACCCTCTATTGGGAGCTTTACAACAAAATCAAGGGGTGCAATTAGGCCATTGCTGTCACGTCCTTCAAACTAGTTTTGGACCACGGGAGTTCAATCTTTGAGGATCTGATATTGTCCAACCTAGGGGACATGAACGATTTGATGTCTTGGTCGACAAGCACTGCCAGTTTGAAGAAGCGAGGAAAGAAGAAGGCAGGCTGAGCAAATTGTTTCAGTGCCAACCAGAGGCAACAAAGAGGGCCATGGCTGAAAGAATGGCGTTAATGTAACAACACCGGACGAGAAGAAGAGCCCTCGGTTGCATGAAATTCGTGGCTTTATCAAAAGTTTTCACGCTCCCTATCTATGCCTTGATTTGCAAAATTGTGAGCATGCCGTACTTCAAGTGGTTGTTGAAACTTGGTGAACATAAGGACAAGAACACAAGAATGACGTGCTCTTATCACAGGGAAAAAGGACATCTCACAACCAGTTGCAAGACCTACACAGGGTACCTATAGAAGCTAGTGGCCGGAGTGCAGCGGGAGGAATATGTAGTTATCGAGATGAAAAACGTTGGGCCTTCCTCGCTGCAGAGCAGGGAGGGCTCCGCCGAAGTGAGGGTGATCAATGTCGTTCACGACATGGTGGATGCTGCAACTGAAAAGTGTCTTCGCGCCGGACTTCAAAAGGCAACGTAGGCTAAGGAAGTCATGATGATCGATTTTGGTGTAAAGTGCCTCCAAACGGATCTGGAGCAACTAAAGTCATCACTTTCTCGATCAAAGACACCTGAGCGGTACGGGTGCCCCGCAACGACGCCTTGGTAGTCACCGTCCGTGTCGGCGCTTGTAACGTTCGCAGAATTTTGGTATACCAGGGGAGCTCAGTAGATGTAATGTACTACTCTCTGTTCAAGCAGCTCGACCTCTCTGAGTCAGACCTCAACCCCCCAAAGTCCCTGAGGTCACATTCAATGGAGTTCCCGTTTAGCCAATTAGAAAGGTCAAATTACCAGTCTGGGCATGATCAGTCACCATGCAGCGCAAGTTCGTGCTTGTTGATGTGTCGAGCCCATACAACGCTATTGGCGGCAGAGTATGGCTCCACAAGAAGAAGGCAGTGGCTTTGACCTATCACCAGGTGATTCGGTGTATTAGCGCCAACAGGCAGGAGGAAATCTACGGCGATTAGATTGCCGCCAAGAAATGCTGTATCGCGGCCATCAAAGCAAGGTGAAGCCTGAGCAAGTTCACTGGTGTGCATAGGAATCAAAAAATTATGATATGACTTAAATTTGGTATGTAGGTCTTACGTTGATTCCATCCAATTGGAGAACAAGCATTTATGTAGCCAATCCCAATGAATTGAGACTTAAACTTGATTTGATTTGGTTTGGTGAAAACATTATGAGTTGTGATTTTCTTTCTAGGACTCATAGTAATTTGAAATAGAACTCTCAACTATCTGTCCGAGTTGAATGAGATAACTGATTAACGAATATTGAGCATTAAGATTTTTGTTCCCGTTCATTCTAACTTTCTCATTTTCTTTTTCCCATGCCATATAAAAAAGTATTAACACTTGAATGGAAGTGGTTAGTGTTCATGTATTCAACTTCGCATTTGTAAACATTAAATTTATTTAAAATAAGAGGCGTACACGAGTTACCCATGGGCTAGGCTAATATATGTTTCAATGTGTTAAACCTAATGTTCTACAACCGTGTCTCCAATACCCTTTCCTTTATGACTACAACTATGTATTGGATTACAGTATCACCCCACTGCATTTTTTTCTCATGTATATAACTACTAAAGCGTCTATAGCAAACACCACCATCTACTATATGAACACTAAAAATGCCTCTAACTTAATTCGGCACGAGACAAGCATTGATCCAGCAAGGCAGCAAACCTTCAACCCACAACTGATTTTGACCAACCACTTCGGCCGACACGGCCTCTAATTTTGATCCATCACTGAAAAGGCAAAGACCATAAATGTTTACCCACATAAGGCAATTAGGAGGAGGAAGTTTCTGGTTCATGGGGTCTGGGGAGTTGGGTTTTGGGGGTTGGAGGTATGTGTGGGACGATGGGTGGTGGTTAGCATTTATGGTTTCGGCCCGTAGTAAGTTAAGGGAGAGTAATGGCCTATGAGGTGGATTACAGTTGTGATTGAAGTGATCCCAATCGTTGTTGTAAAGTGTGTGTGCCACACCGTTGTGATTTGTAATATACTTTACTTTTAATGTCCATTTGATAAAAATTAAGATACGTAATGCAGAGCACTGGAGAAGTATATGCTTGGGTACATTTAGAACGTATAAAACTATTTGATAATTCGAAATGTCAAAGAAAATTAATTTCAGATAATATCTATGCTTAGGAAGTATCTGATGTGTCTCCGTGAGTATCCCAAGAGTATTGGTCACGGTATGGATACCATACAAATATGACTCCCTTTTTTAAGTATTTGTGCTTCATAGCTCATCATTGCTTGAAATGAGGGCCGTCTTTTGTTTCATTCGAAGAAGATATTCAGATTTTTCTACATCATAATTTTTAATGCAGGCTTTTCTTTCCTCATGACGTGGACTCTGCAGCAGATGCTATTCTTTCTGGTGGCCATGGTACCGAGTGAAAGCATGCACATCACCTGCTGGAAGAACTTTTATTTTAGGGAGTCACAATCTTATTCTTCTTAATGTGATACATGGCATAGACAATTTTTTTTATTTTTTATACTGGATATGAAACTTCAATCTGTTTTGAAAATGGGAAGTGTTATGAATTGATTTTTCAGGTAAATTATCAGTTTTGGAAATCAATATCACAGTCATTATTGTTAACATCTGTCTTTCTGTGTGCGCCCGCGTAGTGAAAGCTTTTCTTTGGCTGACAGTGAGTTCAACCAAGCCAAGCCAAGCCCATTAGGCCGTTACCATTAACCGCAGGAGGCCAAGCTTGAAACCAGTTCTTAGGGTGCTTCAGCCTTTTTTCCCAATACCTAGTTTCCTTGATTTCTGGAGAACTATTAGAACCCGAGATGAAAGGTCCCAATTAAAGACGATCTATGGTTTTTTATATACGTTCTATTTTGTTTAGATTCGTCAGACTTTCTTGAATTCACTTAGACGTTAATGTAAATGAACCATAACTATGTACCCTATCCTTCTCTAACAATTGTTGTACATGGGCACAGTAACAAACGAATTGCTGAGAGATCATTCATAAGCTCTCTCTCTCTCTCTTTCTCTCATATTGTGCACTTATTGACAGCCCAGTGGAGAACAGAAGGCAAACAAGTCCGGTGAAGTGTGAAGAATCCTGAATATTAATGTGAACATTCTGGTATGAACATAGCACTTCACAATAAGTATATTTGGAACTGCAATTAGGATTCAATCCTCATATAGCCCATAATAGTTGTAACTTAAGCTACCATTACAATAACAAGCTCAAACTAATAATGTCGTCTGGTTTAACACCTTTTCTTGCTCAACCTGCACTGAACCATATGAATCCAGCGGATGAACAGCGAGCCGAAAGGACAATATGAGAGTCGATGTAACGAGAACTCAATTTCATGAAGCACCAATTTAGCCTGCATCTTTTTGTGACTCAATCATAAATCAAGAACATCTGAAGCACCTAATCCACTCTTGCTTCCCCTCTTTAGGGGCTGAAACTGGAAAACATTTCACTGTTGTTGAAATTGTTTTCGGAATATCTTGGTTGTCGTGGAGCAACAGCTCTTCCATCAGCCATATTCAACCGCAGAGGTCGCCCTTCCAACCCCTAAAAGGCAATATTAGCATAAAAATAAATAGATTAGCAGCACACACATAAAAAAGGAAGGCAATTCATTGACAGAAGAAACCCCAAGGGGTTGTCCAAGCGGTAGAACAAGCAAGCTGTAAACCCCAGATGCCCCGTTCGAAACTTGGTAACAACTATAAAAACCTTGGGGCCACTGGGGGTGTACAAGTGGTCGACCCACCAGGGCCTCGAGGACTAGTCGGCATTAGGTGGGGGCTCCCCCAAGCCGTTACCCCCGGCTTGGTCCCAAGCCGTACCGGATACCTCGGTTATCAAAAAAAAAAATTCATTGACAGAAGATGGGCGAGGGGTCCTGTCTTAAATTATACACGTTTCTCTTTCCAATGCATTGACAGAAGCATGATTAAAAAAAACCCACGATAAGCTCGTGTGTGTCAATTCGTTAGACAAAGGGACAAAGATATTGGATATGAAGGATTCACTGAGTTTGGCCTAGCTTATTCATAACTTTTTTTCTGTTCTCTGAAAATTTTTCCCATTTTCGTTCAAAGTCGCATAATTCTCCAATTCATCTCTGCAAAAGGAATCAGAAAGTAAACAATATCGAACAATTTTAAAAAGAATTGGAAAAAAATAAAAAAAAGTTTTTATATCTTGGTTCTTCTTATCAAGACAAATTGAAAAATTAAAAACTTTTGAGGGACACAAAATAAATCAAAAAAAGGCAAAAGTAAGCCATTACGTGTATGATTGAAGACGACAAGTTGCGAAATTTGACCAAAAACTGAGAAGGTTCACTAAAAAGAAAAGTAGCAATTACAAAAAGATAGGAGAGTCCCAACTGAGCAAGTAAGAAGTCCACATCAGTCTTACCACTCCATTCATAGCATTTAGGGCAGATTCTGCATCCTCGGCAGATGAAAATGTTATAAATCCGAAACCTCGAGATCTTCCAGTGTCTCTGTCGTAGATGACCTTGGTACTTAATACACCTGGCTGATCCTCAAAAGCTTCTCTAAGCTCCTGGGAAGTGATATTCCAACTGAGGTTTCCTGCGTAGAGTTTGTGAGGGCTGTCTACAAAGGCATGGTAGCTGTTTTGTATTCTTGGCCCCATTACCTCCCTTTCGCCTCCCCTTGGCACTTCTGGGAAGTTTACCCTCACTGTTCGGCCTCCAATTTGCTGTGACCATTGCCACCATTAGCAATAACCACAGAAAGAACACAAGCTCAGTTACATGCAAGGATAAGGCCACTGCCACGCTAGGGATAACAATCTGAAGTCATGTTTTTATAATCCGCTAAACGTCTAGGAATTTTAATAGGTATAGAAATACAGAACCTTCAAGCCCAAGCTCCCATTCAGGCATTGCACGAATAATGATGCATAATTTTGAAGTTTTTAAGGGAAAAAAATTTCACTTTTGCGCCACTGAAGTTAACCAGAATGTCAGAAAGTACGGAATTTCATCAACACGGGGTGGAAAAGTGGCACCTTTTGGGTGATTTTTATGCAAGATACCAGTGCCTGAGGTTGCAACCATACTCGGTATAGTGCTCATTACTAATTAGGGAAAAACGAACCCTATACCCTGTATGGTTTATGCAGATGTCTATTGGATTAATGGATCAATATATTGCTATGATCAGAGTGTGGAACATTTCAATCCTTTTACGTATCATGAAATTAGTTGTACTGCATCAATGGTGAAGTGAAAGTAAAATGGATGACTGCTAATTCATGCAATCTCAGCCTCGTCAATGTTTTATTCAAGATCCTTCAATGTGAGTAAAAAGCATAAATGTTTGCTTGAAACGAAGACCCTGCAAAAAGAAAGCCTCGACAATGCCCAAGAAGCGGAATGCAGTTACATTTACAATGCTAGCTATGCAAGCTTGTATGTAAATACAAATCAATAAACAAACCAAAATTTCTTCAGTACAAATTATGGCACTTATTACAACTTTAAACAGGTTATGTTGGAAATTAGCAAAATATTGGTTATTTTACATATGCATGTAGAAGGATACTTGGTGTTCAAATTTATCTGCAGCATTTTACTCGAAAATAGTTAAAATTTATGAGAGAGGATTCTCACCATAGTCGTTCAATTTGTAGGCCTTTATGTGCTTATCTTTCATGCCTAAAACAGGATGATCTGACATCCGTATAAGCTTGGTCGAATCATATTGTCTGAGGAGAATGACCGGTCAAAGTCTGACCGCACACTACCTTTGTAAAAAACATGCTTTCTTCACATGGATGCCAATATCTGATATATTTGAGTTTTTGCATGAACGATAAAACATCAAGACCTACGAAATGAGTCTCTCGGATCATCAAATGAGACCATAGTGGATCATATCTTCCAACACATGAGGAACACAAGAGGTCATCAAATGAGAGGACCTTCATTCAACACTTCTGGCTGAATTTTCTCTTTTAGAAAGCTTCAAGTTACTAGAGGGTCATAGGTATCAAAATTTATCCCTTTTTTTAGCGCTTTTGAATAAACTCCCCCCCAATTGGCAACTCAATTTTCCTTTGTCTAAGGTTTTGTATTAGTAGCAACTCATGCATTGTAGAATTTTTAGCTCTTGAAATATTCCCAGAAGGGCTCCAAAATTCCATATAATTGGGTGTCATATCAAACTTCCACTTGTTCATTCGCCTTTCTCTGCATCAAAAAATTGATGATCAAGATCCTCTCATTTGACAATCTCTCATGTGACTTAAATAGAACCATAGTGCTCTTGTTAACGATTCGAACTCTTCATTTTGCAAGTTAAGTTGCGTATATTATTCATACAAAAGTTAGGTTGATCGGATGTCCGTAACGTATTTGTCGAATCATATTTGTTACTAGAATTGCTCTTGAAGACAAATTTTAGTCGTTCAAATGGATACTGATGTATGACCGTCCTAATTTTTTCCCATGAATTAGATGCATAATGATATTTACAAAATGAACAACTAGGATCATTAAACGGTATTCCTCAGTCTCAGTTTGCTTTACATGAGGATCACATGAGGAATCATCACATTAGAGGATCCAAATTCCATAAGAATATATGAGGAGTCAATTCTGGTAATGTGAATAGAATGTGCACACTTACAGATCCATCAAACATCCGAATTGCCTCTTGTGCTTCTTCAACACTACCCATCTTCACAAACCCAAACCCCCGGCTTCTATCTGTAACTCGATCATACACAATCTACAACAAAACACAATTGAATTCAAAAACCCTAAAATCAACATCACCCCAATTCTACACTTACATTCAATAAAAAAAACGATTCAATAATCAATACTTACGAGCTAAATTATTTAATTATTTTCTTAAAAAGAAGCTGAATAAGAAATGCTAGATCACATAATTTGCTTGCCAGCTTATTTGAACTTCTAAAAAAGAGGTTTTTTCAAGCCCAAAACTTTATAGGGTCTTCTTTTTTTCTTCCTAATTTGGATATAAAGTAGCACTTAAGTACAAGAGCCCCTCTATAAATCTTCCCAAGGCAATCTGCTCAATCTAGATTGTCCATTCAGTTGATAAAATGCTGCTCGACAGCATATTTCACGGAGTGTTCAAAAAAATTGAACCGCATATTATGAACTAGTTTGGATCTTTTAAGTATCTCACATTTCGTAATGTAAACCCAACTTATAAGGGGAAAACCAAAAAACCAACCTCCACAGATTTCACAACACCGGCTTCACCAAAGATTTCACCCAATTCAGAATTAGTAATTGCATATGGCAAATTTCCAACATACAGTCTACGTTCTGTCTGAACTTGTCCGTCGTCATCGTCGCTGTATTCATCTTGTTCTGATTGGGTTTCAGATTCAGATTCTGGTTGTTGCGTGAAGGCAGAGGCCGAAGCTCGACTGAGAAGGGAGCGAAAGCGGAGAGAGAAGGGAGGGGTATGTGGGGATACGGTTTTGAGTTTCAGGGCTTTTATGGGCTTTGGTCTAGGGATTGGAGAGAGAGAGTGGTACTCAAAGGGGATATGGAGAAGTTTCTTGCAGAGAGGAACTGCCGTTGAAGAAGAAGAAGCAGCAGCGATGGCAGTGGCAGCCATTGGGACAGTCTTGGGAACACGAGAGAGATATCTGGAATTGATGTAATGGATAAGGCGTGAAGATTTAACGGTATGAATCTTGTAATCTACGGGACACAAAACAGTACGTTTATTATTGTGTATCCTATAGGTTCTATTTATCTTAACTTATTTAAATTAATATTTTTTTGTTTTTATTTAAAACTTTTTTGTAGTTTTTAAATTTTTATTATTTTTTTGTTAATTGCTATTTCATATCGGCGAAAATAGTTAAAAAAGCATAATATTATGTTTAAAAGTTTAAAAAAGTTCACCTAAAAATACAAAATAATCAAAAAATATCATATGACTTATTTTTTCTCTTTTGCTGATTTTTTTAGTTTTTAAATATAATTTTATATTTTTTAAATTTCTTGTTGAGAGGAATGAATAATCATAACAAAAATGAAGCAAAATAAAAAATACAAAAAATTTAAATAAAAGACAAAAAAATTATTAGACAATAATTTAATAATTACCACAGGCCGAATAGATTCAACATCAATATGCTGATCTATACTAAAAAATTCGGAATATACCTGGTATTTTCAAATCTTAGACTGTACAATTTTTTAATTAATTTATTTTAATTTACTTTTAAAATAAATTATATAGTATTATTTTTAATAAAAATATTTATTTTCATGACCGATGATTGTGTTCAAGTGTAATAAAATCTCATAATTTTTTATTTTTTTGATTATATCCTAATACGTATTTTATGTCTTAAAAATAATTAATTTTATAATTTGTTATTTTTAATTAGTTTAAAAGTTCAAATGCTCAATTTTTTGTTTTGTATAATTGTGGGGAACGACGTTATTTGAAAAGAATACATTAGGTCGTATTAATAAATTTGAAGCAGTGCGCCAAAATATATCTGTATTGGTATGTATCATACGAGAACCAAAAACAGTATGTTTGCCGGTATGATATTGATAATTTTGACTTGCATTGCATTTGAAGAGAAAATAAAAGAAATTGAAGGAATAAATAATCTCTCTCATTTTTGGATTGACAAGAAGATGAGAAAGGTGAAAAAAGATAAGATAGAGTGGGAATAGAGAAACCCTTCAAGCTTCCATTTTGATTCTCACTAATTTTAGTAAGATTTTATGAGAAAAAAAACCTAAAGGAATTCAATTTTTTATGTTACCAACTTTATCATTCTTTTCGTTTTTGTTACCATTAACTGCAAAGGATCCCCCTGCTCTGGGCCAAGTCGAGCCTATACTACGACTGGTCCAAAGTACCAAGAGTTTGAAAAATTAAAAGCAATGGATTGGAAAGCCAAGATGGTTACTTGTTATATGCTAAAGCAAAAATCTTGTTCGCCAGTTCCAAAGAAGTATAGCCAAAGCAAGATTTAAAGAAAATTCCAAGCTTTGGACCGTGAGCAGGGTGTGGTCGACAATGCCACCAGACCACGCTCGGGGTTGAAACCTATTTAGGGCTATGATAGGTCGGCAATTCCACTAAACCGTTACCGAAGCTAGTGAGAAGTACTTGGAGCCATAAGTGGTTGACAATACCGCCAAATCACACTTCAGGTTAGAACTTTTCTCAAAGGTATGACTGATTGACAGTACCACCGAACCACGCTCTGTTTAAGTAAAATGGTGCTTGGCAACATAACCAAACATAAACAATGATGACAGCAAGATGTCAACATATGTCGGAACTAAAAGCTATGAATTTTTCTTTTATTGAAATTGAAACTTGAACTCAAATCTTCTTACATTTGAAAAATACAAAACTGGTGCTGAAATGGAAGATGAAAACTCAATGATATAACGGTGATGGTATGATGGCGTGAGTGATGGTGCAAGATTGATCCACGGTAGAACTATTGACACTTAATATTTTAGACAAAAAATATATACTTTTTAAATTCTTTTCGTTAAGGTAAATTTATAATTTATAGAAAATTAAAATAAATAAAAAATAAGAATAATAATTTAAATTCACATATATAAAAACAAATATTATTGCACGCAAACGTTTGATCCACGTAAATGGGGACAACAAAAAAGTGAGGAGTCTCTCGCATTTCACAAAAATATATACCTATCTTAGTGAGGAGAATAATGTAATTGTCAGCAAAAACAAGGAAAGACATCTCAAGGGACGTCACTGAAATTGGCATAGAAAATCACGGCAGAGGTAAACAAAAATTTGGGTATTTGTTTTGCTTGAAATTGTGACATGCATTTTCTATTTTGTCCTCGTATAAATTACAAGTTCTATATCAACAAAGGGTAAAACAGTCATCATCACACGCTCTTGAGATTTTAATCCCATGTACATACGGAACATGGACACCCTCTGAAAATGTAGTCCTACCACAACTTCACACCAAACACCCAAATTTGGGACCCCACGAGATTACATTTCCTATCCTGTCTCCAAATCCTCGGAATGAACAAGCCCTAAAGGCCAGGGCTGGTTATGAAGGCATAAATGTGAAGATGACCAAATTAGGTTTACCTGGGTTAGAGTTGTGAGAAAAATAGCATGAAGCAAAATTCCCCCTCAGAGGGGTGAGATTCTGAAGCTTTTGGGGGTCTTGGGAAGGCCCTAAACAAGGCCTTGACCAAACTCAGAAGCACCAAAAGGAATGCATATTAGAAAGAGATTGTGGACTTATAACAAATGTGGCCTCAGTGCAAAACCTTATCAACAGAATAAACAATGCAGATGAAACCACACACATAACAGAAGACTCACACTACATTACCTCACCAAGTAGTTAAAATGCAGACTCAAAATATGAACTTCAACAACTTCAAGATCACAAACACAAAATCCACCTTTCAGCAGATTTAAGTCAAAAGCCTTATGATATATTATTACATTACTTCACCAAGTTTGGAATCCAGACATCTTAAGCAAACTAATTAAACATCAACAACTTCAAGATCACAGGCACAAAGTCCAGGCTTCCATGGTATAGTGGGCAGAAGATTACGTCAAAAGCCTTCAGACAATTATTACAAACTTCGCCAAGTTTGAAATCCACACTTGAAATACCAACTTCAGCAACATCAACATTTTTCACGGTTTTTATTCAGAAACAGGATTTAACCCGTTTAAAGTCCTGCCCTCCTATTTCCTGCACCAAGGCTCTAATGTCTTTGCCACATGGAGTGGCAAAGACAACCTCAATGCAGGTGGGACAAGTACATAGCCAAGGATAAATTGCCCTCACTGACAAACAAACGCATGAGACTTCTCCATTTGGTTGCAGTGAAAGAGGAGTCCGTGCCAACTATTTGACAACAAACCCCCTCGTCCCCTTTTCTCTCAAACTTTGAGATTGCAGCAGCTATCAGCTGTTGCCATCCATTTACTGGGCATGGCCCTGCCCTGCCCAGCACTCATTCCCGAAAGAGAGTGGACAGGAAGCAGGAGATGATTGAATGTGAAACGATCAACATCTCCCCTAATAAACATACTAGTCACCTCAGACACCGGAGGATTTGACCTCATTCTATTTGCTTCCTTGGGTGAGCTTGAATTTCTACTGTCAGATTGCAGAACTTCAGAATATTGAGATTCAGTGGGCTGAGAAAGTTTTCCATCTCCAGTCATTTCTTTATCAGTTCCACCATTAGTACCCTTCGAAGCCTTGGTGTTAAGGAAGCGGCCACCGGAGCCCCTTGGTCGGCGCATTGCATGGAGATGGCGTGACCGGTGCAAGTATGGCTGTGGAAAAGATAGAAGAACAATGTAAGAAACTGATTAGGGGGAAAAATTTACAGACATTGCAAGAATGAAAATATTTAATTGAGGCATCAGCAATTGTCCAAAACAAAGTTGCCAAAGAATGAAATTTGAAGTTGAAAAAAAAGCTGAATTTAGAGGAGACTTAAGATAATAAAGAATAACAAGAAGAGCCTGACATCCTCGTTATAGCATTGGATATACCCAATCCAAGCCTGTGACTCCAAGCCAGGATTCTTTTGGAGTTTTTGTATATTTGCTTTGCTTGGTAGGCGGGAGGGCCTTTTTCTAGTTGGCTACTTTTTTTTTTGATATAGTTTACTTGCACCCTTGTACAATGGGTTCCATCCATTTGATGCTCTTACCAAATATGTTTTACCATAGCCATCATAAAATACCCAATCCAAGTTTACACAGACAACCTGTTAAGTTATGGGTATTATGTACAATTAGAGTTATTCTATTATGTAAATAGATTAGATGAGGGTCACAGTAGTAATTTCTTACATTCCTCTTGTATAAATACAACGTAATGAGAAGGTAAACCTAATTTTGGGTTTTACTATTATTTTGTCTAATCTAACATGGTATCAAAGTGGGGCAAAAAACCCTAGCCGTTCCCCACTACTTTCACCATACCAACAAATCCTAGCCCATCATCACCACCTTCTGCCCTTCGCCTGCCGTTGCTCAGGGTGCCGCTGAAGTCGCCCGTTGTTGCTTTGGGTGCCGTCGCCGTCGATCAAATCACCGACAGTCTCCTCTGCCTCTATCCAGATCGTCGACAGTTGGTATCACCAGATCGCGTCTCTTTCCTTGCTCTTTGTCCTATTGTGAGTAATCACCGTCAGCCATACGGCGGTGAATTCATCTGCTGTCACCAATAGGTTCTCGGCTGTTGGTTGTTAGATGCTCGTTGACTATTGTGTGCTGCGCTCAGTAGGTTTTGCTATTTTCTGTTTATTGGTGCTGTGATATGCTATTGCGACTTGCTGGTCCTATATTTTTTGGCTGCTTGTTTCTTTGTTTTTTGTTGGGTATCTGCATTGCGGTATGACTGAGGATCCAAAAATTATTCCCACGGGTTTGTCTGGAACTGAAGATGCCTTGAGCCAATTTGACAGGTCTTTTGAAAACGTTCCCTTGGATATTTGTTCTACCAAGTTGGATGGTACCAACTACTTGATCTGGTTTTGCACTTTCACTTTAGCCATTGAAGCCAGAGGAATGTCAGAGTTCATTGAGGGCCCTGTTCTTCCACCTAATAAGAGTGAGAGTGTTGCTCTTAAGCAATTTAAATCTCAGAAATCTTTGGTCATGACTTGTCTATACGGGCTGGTATTCGCCATACCTTTCTACTCCTTGATACACCATATCATATTTGGAGTACTGCAGCCCAAACCTCTTCGCAACAAGGTCATTGCACAGTGTTTTGAGTTCAAAAGCGCCTCTGAACGTTGGACCACTACTATCGGTCGGTCGCTGTGTATTATGTAGAGTTGAGTGGAGTATGGAAGAAATTTGATTATTATCAGGCTGTTTATTCTGTTGATGTTGTGACTTGGTTAAAAAGGTTGGAGAAAGAGTGCGTTCACGACTTTCTTGTTGGCTTTGATATGGAATATGATTATATGGAGTACAAGTATTGGGCCGTGTTCCGTTTTTGTCTTTGGGAGAGACCTATACCCTTGTTTAGCAGGAGGAGAGCAGGAGAGGTGCTATGGTGCACACCTCTTCTACTGATTGTTTTGCCTTGATTGCCATTCCTTCACAGGGTGGTAAGTCACAGTGTAGTGGCAGATTGATTATGAGTCACTCCAGTGTGATTATTGGCACAACATCGGCCATACCAAGGGTTTTTGTTGGAAGTTACATGGTCGTCCCTCCCATGGATAGCGTTAGTCCTTCCGGGTTTAGTATTGGAGCTCAAGCATCTTCTGATTCTATTGATGGTTTTTCTTAGGGGGAAATACAAGCTCTCCAGTGCCTTATGGCTCGGATTGATTTCTCATCTACTATAACTTCCGCTTCCACAGCAGCCTCCACTTCATTCCATTTTGCTTACACAGGTATCCTAGCTCATGCATTTACTATATCTTCTGCTATTCATTGGATTATAGATCCCAGTGTCTCAGATCATATGACAAGTTGTTCCTCTGTGTTTGATTCTTACTCTACCTATTTTGATAAGGATAAGATCAGAATAGCAGACGGGTCATTCTCTGCTATTTCAGGAAAAGATTCCGTCCACTATTCTCCCTCACTGTTTCTCTCTTCTGTTCTACATATTCAAAATTTTGCCACTAATTTTTTGTCTATTAGTAGTCTTACTCGTTCTGCAAATTGTTCCGTGACTTTTTTATCTACTCATTGTGTTTTTCAAGAATTGAATACGGGAATGGTGATTGACAGTGGTAAAGCACGCGGTGGCCTCTATTTCTTGGACTCTGAAGCTCGTCCATCTCACTCACCCATGTCATGTGATCTATCTTTCCAAGCAGATGCGAATTCAGCTCTTTCTATGTTACATCAGTGACACCATATATTGGGTCATCCTTCTTTTGAATCTTAAAAAAAAAATTTCCTAGTTTAGTTAAATATTATTCTCGAAGTCAATTTTTTTGTGAAGCCTGTGAGCTTGGAAAACATAAACGTTCTTTTTATGCACCTATTAATAAAAGGAGTGATTCTCCGTTTGCGATTATCAATTATGATGTTTGGGGTCCTTCCCTATTCCATCTCTAAAAGGTTATCGGTTGTTTGTCACTTTTATTGACTATTATTCTTGTGTCACTTGGGTGTATTTACTTAAGTCTAAATGTGAGGTTGTTTCTTGTTTTAAATCCTTTCATGCGATTGTCCGCACCCAGTTTGATAAGTGGGTTAAAATTCTCCGCAGTGACAATGACACTGAGTATATAGATAGAAGTTTTACAACCTTCCTTGATGAAAATGATATTCTTTTTCAGACAACTTGTGTTGATACTCCACAACAAAATGGAGTTGCTGAATGCAAAAATTACCATCTTGTTGAGGTAGCTCGCTCTCTTTTGTTGACTATGAATGTTCCTAAATTTTGATGGGGCGAAGAGCTACTAACTACTACCTATCTTATCAACCGCATGCCCTCTAGCGTTCTCCATTTCAAAACTCCTCTTTAGTGTCTTCCTAATAGTTTTTGTGTCACGACTCTTCCTCCACGTATTTTTGATTGTGTGTTTTGTTCATGCCCTCACCCCGCTAGTGGCAAGTTAGGTCCTAAAGCCCATAAATGTATTTTCATTGGGTACTCTTCTACCTAGAAATGCTACAAAAGTAATGATCCTTCTTCTAAAAAGTTGTCTCAATCGATGTCACCTTTTGGGAGACCGAATCGTTTACTTTCCCTCCACTACATCTCTTCAGGGAGAGCTACCTGGTATACTCATAATAAGGGGGAGAAACTGTTTTATAACCACTGTTTTGGGGGGGGGGGGGGGGGGGGGGGGGAGAAAGAAAACTCAATATCTGTTGAAAGAGCCACACATGACATTGGTGGTGATATGGGGGAATGTAAACTCCAGCTACAAGAAGTTAACTTAAAGACCTACACTAACTAGAAGAAAACTGGTAACTCCTCATGTGTGATACCACTTTGTCCATCACAATCGCATGCTCTAGTTCTAGATTCCTCGAATGACTTATCTGGTAATGACTCTTCTCCCATTGAACCTCCCTTTATTGATTCTGATAATCTTCCTATTGCTCTTCAAAAAGGTGTTAGGTCCTGAACTCTACATCATATCTCCCAGTTTGTCTCTTATGATCGTTTATCTCCTTTATACCATAACTTTTTATCATCTCTTTCTTCTGTATCTATTCCACAAAATTGCCAAGATGCAGCCATGATACGTAAGTGGAAAGGAGCTATGATAGAGAAGATGACGACTTTAAAAAGAATGACAGCTGGGAGCTTGTATCACTTCCCAGAGGCAAGAAATAAGTAGGATGCAAGTGGATTTTTATTGTTAAGTAGAATGCTGATGGTACAGTTGAAAAATACAAGGCAAGACTTATTGCTAAGGGTTTTACTCGAACCTATGGTATTGACTACGAGGATACTTCTACTCCAGTCGCGAAGATGAACTCTGTGCGAGCTTTACTCTCTTGTGTTGCAAATTTGAATTGGCCTCTTCATTAGTTTCATGTGAAGAATGCATTTATTCATGGTGAGTTAGAGGAGGAGGTGTATATAGATATACTACTATATTTTTCTTCCTCTGAGACATCGAAAATGTGTGTAGATTGAAAAAAGCCCTTTATGCTGAAGAAGTCACCTAGAGCTTGGTTTGACAAATTTTCAAAGGCTATGTTGAAGTTCAGGTACAAACAAAGTCATGCAAATTATACTATGTTTATCAAGGGAAGTGCTGGTAAGATCGCTGTCCTTATTGTTTATCTTGATGATATTACAATGACCGACAATTATGTGGATGAGATTCTTAACCTTTAAATCCAGTCTAGCTCAAGAATTCGAGATTAAGGATTTTGGATCACTGAGATATTTTCTTGGAATGGAAGTGGATAGAGGTATTTTTATCTCCCAACGGAAGTACATACTTGATCTCTTGAAGGAAACATGTATGTTGGGTCGTAGACCTGCTAATTCCCCCATCCGATCTCTTGGGAAGCGCACTGATAAGAAAAGATATGAACGCTACTGATATACTTAGTCCACACTCGATCGGATGTCTCTTGTGCAATGAGCGTTGTTAGTCAGTTTATGCATGATACTCGTCCTTCAAATCTAGATGTAGTTTACCGTATATTTTGAGTTATCTCAAATCAGCTCCAGGAAAAAGGGATTCTATTTTTTGATCATGGTCACCAACGGTCGGAGGCATTCACTGATGCCGACTGGGCTGGTTCTGTGGATGGTAGACGCTCTACTTCTAGCTATTGTACTCTCCTTAGGAAATTTGATTACTTCGCGAAGTAAGAAGCAATCAGTAGTCGCCAGGTCTAGCGCAAAACCTGAATATAGGGCTATGACTCATGGTGTTTGCGAGCTCTTGTGGCTCCAAAACTTGTTACGTGATTTGAAAATGTCTAATAATGGTCCCATGAAACTCTACTGTGACAACAAAGCTTTCATAAATATTGAACACGACAGAACAAAACATATAGAGATTGATAGGCACTTTATCAAAGAAAAGCTGAGCAAGGGTTCGATATGTATGCATTTTGTGGGATCTGAATATCAATTAGCTGATATCTTCACAAACGGGTTAGGCAACAAGGTTTTCCATTCCATTGTGTTCAAGTTGGACCTCATTGATATCTTTGCACCAACTTGAGGGGGAGTGTTAAGTTATGGATATTATGTACAATTAGAGTTAGAGTTATTCTATTATGTAAATAGATTAGATAAGGGTCATAGTGGTAATTTCTTTCTTTCCTCTTGTATAAATACAACGTAATGGGAAGGTAAACCTAATTTTGGGTTTTACTATTATTTTGTCTAATCTAACACAACCCAATAATATAGCTCAAAAATTCCTAAACAAATCACATTAACACGTATGAGTAGCTTAATTAACCTTTATATTATAATGAGCAAGGACGAATTAGTTTAGTGATTAGCTGCAGAAAACGCCATGGCTCCAACAGCTAGACCATAGCATCAGTTTGACTTCAATTGGACTTCTTCAAGGTAGACCGAAATTTTGTAAGCTTTAATAGGCTCCTGATACAAAGATGATCACAACATATAACTAACACATTTCCAGAGCCTAAACTTCTCATTGCCCTATAGGATGGAACATTAGCCATTCAGAAGCACATACACAAATACGAGACAGGCATGTACACGATACAAACATGCAACATGTATCTTTGAAAATTGCAGCACATAACACCCTGGGCAGATGCAAAATACAGTGTTTTGTATATTAATTGCATGCTATGTATGTATATACGTTTATATGTACCTTACAAACTTTCGTGCAAAAATAATGAAACAAAATAATGACTAAAACAGGCTAACTAAACATTTTAAACATCTCAGAAATCATTTCTTAAACTATAATCAACAGAAATTACTACCACTTTAATGTTGCCAATAAATGCAGCTTCTGCTCCTCAAGTTTAAACTTACAATTTCCATCACTAAAACTTAACAAAATTTCATTTTGGCTGCCAAACGCGCCCCTCATGTCCCCAACATTTCCCCCACACCCCGCGGCCCACCTGTCCCAATGTGTCCATGAAGAAGAAGAAGAAGAAGACGTAGAAGAAGAGAGCAGACATACAATGAGGGCGTCGAGACGTGTCCGAACTATGTCCTTGTATGTCGCCTACAAAACTGTTTCATAAATTATGATTTCTCAAGGATATAGTGAGGTATGGAATTTTACCTTACGGGCTCTCAGAACTTTATTCTCCGATACTGCCTTTGCACGTGAGAGCCGGCGCCGGATAATTCCATGATACTGCTTAGCATTCACATATATTGGTCCATCATCTGCTGTCAACATAATCCGGCCCTAAATCATGTAAAAGCAGAAATTATGCACATTGGTAACTGCGTCTGGATATATTGATGTGAACATTATGATAAGAGAGCATAGGCCAAACACCAACCAAAGTAGTATGAAGCAGACAACGAAATATAAACCTTCTACCTGGCAACATCAGATACAAGAACTTGGATAGAGATATGTGTCCACTAAAAGTAAGTTTATCACTGTAGAATACTGCCTTCATGCTTGGTGTTTGATTTTCAACAATCTACTCCAAGCCTGTAAAATGGAAAAATATAACTGACGTAGCCAACCTCAAATCTCCCAAAACCTTTGTTGAGTTGAGGCGTTTATGCTAAATGTCACCCCTTTCCTTCTTCACATTTGATTAGACAATAAATTTTCCTACACATCTCTAGTATCTCATTATGCCACAGACTAGCATCCCTCGCATGAATTACAAATTCCTTCCATGATGCCGCTTCTTGTCATTGTCAGCATCTTATTTGGTTCACTTAACAGGGTTAAATGATGCTATCTGAGTGTTAGTGTGATTTCAAAAAGTTTAAGGGTGCTCAGTGAGGTATGGATATAATACAGCGGGTGTTTGTGAAATTTATCCTTTAAATTATGGTAACAAGTTAACTGCTTGGACAACCCGAGAATCCCATTGCCACATCTGGGGCAGGTTTCCAGATTTATCTAGTCCAGATGGATATCCACGAATAACAGATAGCCGTATCTATTAATAATCATGTTCCATTAGCCAATTTTACTGTGAGATAGATACTTTCTAGTGCTCAGAAATCCTAGATGCTATAGGCTTGTAAGTATATTTTGCCCCTTCAATAGAGAAAGTGAGGACTCTGTATCTTTGAAATATTTGTAGACTGTGTTATAGCTATATGCACTCAACACAACTACCACAAACAATAAAGATGAAGGAAAGCAAGCACACAAACAAACACAAGATATGCGTTTAACACACGAGACTGTGAACCTACATCTGCAGGGAAAGGGCAATCCACTAAAAAAGGATTACAACACTCAACGGTCGCCCTCTCACTAGTGGCTCCTAGCTTTTTCAAGTTTCTCTCCAGAAAATCCTTAAAGAATAGACATTATGTATGTTTTGCGTCCCCAAACATCTGAATGAACTTAACTCCTGTCCATAGTCCAAAACTTAATGTGAACGTCAGTGATGAAGCCTATTGAAGTCTACTGAAAATACATGGAAAAAAAATCCTTCGAGATGCGTTACAATGTCATTTTCCTAAAGACAGTATTTGCCCCTACTGAATGTTGTACACTGGGTTACAGCAAACCTGCCTTCAAGATACAATGAAGATGAGCTTGTGTTCTTTCTTTCTATATTTGCACAAACAAAGACAGACACAATAACTGCGTAGTAAAAATAAAGAAGAATCATAAAATCACCAAGTATTGTTTCTGCAGGATAACAATATTTGGACTAAAAGCTTCCAGAATATAAGAACTTTTTAGGAGAGAGTGGGCAAAATTGAAATAAGTTTAATTGTGTTAGAGAAGATTTGCATTTATAGATGGTTTAAGGGTACAATTGAAAAGTCACAACTTTTCAATCTATAGATGCAACGGAAAAATTACAAATTTTGAATTAATAAAAATCACAACCCTTAATGTAGAATTGCATTTGAATAATCACAACTATTCAATTGATAAAAGTCAACTTTTAGCGTAACAATACAATTTGAATAGTCACAACTTTTCAAGTAGTCATGCCTTTAACAATTAGACATATCCCTTAATTTTTGAAATTCTCAGATTAATTTTATAACCACCAACTTTAATAACAACATATAAAATTTCACTCATTACAACCTATAAATATATATGCATAAACATATATATACAACAAGCATAGTCAATTTATAGGCCACATCACACCCCTTGGATAGGGTCACACTCAAATGCCTCTCAAGTTTCCAACGTGAGACTACCCCAACATCAAATGCAAGCATTCTAGGAACAAGGAGGGTTTTACAAAAAAATACCCACAATATAAACCCATTTATTTTGAAAATCCTTAACAACAGCTGTGAGCGTAATATATCTATAGACAACAGGCGTCCAGGCAATCCCCATGCAGATGTTGGGCCCCTTTTACCTTATACAAAAAGCCACACCTCACAATAGTAATTCAAAACTCCAAGGGAACCAAAAAGCATTTAAAATTTACCCATAACTAAGAAGCATATAGACACAGACATGGACACGACACGGATACACAAAAACGTGATGTTTTCCAAAAATTAGGTCAGTGACACATTTGGCAAACGTTGAAATAAAAAAAAAATTAATGTTTATATATATGCATATCGGCAAACATTATATAACCATATTATTTTTTGTTAAATTAAAGATAAAAAATAAATAATATTACCTAGAAGACAAATCATTCAAAAAGTTGATAATACAAACGAATACAAGAGAAACAAGATTGAGAAGAAGAGGGAGAAACAAAGAAAGAGAGAAAGGATGAGAGATGAACAGAGGCAGAAGAACAGAGAGATCTGCCTCTCTCTGCCCTATGTGGGTTTAAGAACCGACTGATATAATGTTAGGTGTTCTCTATTTCTTCTAAATATGATAGTTTTGACCTTCATGTTACTAAGTATTAGTTATAATTACATTAATATTCATAATATTACAAATTTGAGTCCATTTTTGAGGTTTTAAAAATTGCATTGTGACCCAAATGTGTCCTGTACGTGTCCTTAAAAAAATAATTATAACACTGGACACCTATTTTAACGTGTCCGATACAAGAGCATGGAGAGGCGTCCGTGCTTTTTAGACCCATAACACATCGACCAACTCCCATCAATCGAAGTCAGAAGACAAAAAATAGCAACCAAAAAATTTTGGGCACTAAGAAGTGGTAGAGATAGCATGTCTGTGAACATTGTTCAAGAAGAACCTTTTTGACAGTTGTTTGCTTCTTGACACAATTGGACATGCTCCTAGCCCACTCATAAACATGTGGTCATGACTTCTCATGGCCGTTGCCTTACATTGAAAGAACTATTACTGTCAATGTGCCTATGTCGTTTCATATCGTCGGGAGAGTTTATGAAATATGTTTTCTATGTATTATTCTCCTAGCAAGAGACACAACTTATAGGACAGGACAGACTACATATTCAAAAAAGAAAATACAAATCAATCACCTAATTATATTCCTAAACTTTAGGGTGTGTTCGGTTGAGTGTTTCTGAAGCGATTTTTGGTGGAAAAAACTCTGAGATGTTGTTTGGTATAAGTGTTCCAGAAAAAATTTGGGAGTGGCATTTTCGAGGTGTCTCTCTCTCTTCTTTTATAGAGAGATAAAGTTGTTTGGGAAAAAAGTAAAATTGTTCGGAAATTTTTTTCCAAAAACTTGTTTGGGAAATTTTTTTCTAAACAAGCAAACAAGCACAGCCTAAATCCCTTAATATATTCGTACCATATTACATTGTCAACAAATCAAATCCTATCATATTACATTAAATTAAATCAATCAGCACAATGAACCCTCCCCCTTAAGCTGGAGAGTATATATCATGAACACCCAGCTTGCGACAAATAGAATCAATGTTGAATTTGGCAAGAGTTTTGGTAAAGATATCCGCAAGTTGAGAACTAAAAGGAACAAAGGGAGTAGTAATCTCCTTTGACTCTACTTTCGATCGAACAAAGTGACAATCAATCTCAATATGTTCGGTTCGCTCATGAAATGCTGAATTTTGGCAATATGAATAGCAGCTTGATTATCGCAAAAAGCGGAGTTGGACCATGAACTAAAGATCCAAATTCTTGAAAGAGTGTGCGTAACCAGGTCAACTCACAATCGATATGAGTCATTGCTCGACACTTTTATCCCAGCACTCGAACGTGCCACCATCGATTGCTTCTTACTCTTCCATGTCACAAGATTGCCCCCTATAAAGGTGCAACAACTAGTAGTGGAATGATGGTCTACATGGATCCTGGCTAGTCAGCATCAGCTTATCCTTCATTCCCCTGACGATGGAGGGGAATGAGAAGCGTCCTCAGGAGCGACAAGCGTAGGTGGATGGTGTTGACGCCGAACATAGATCTAAGTGACAGGCGAGTGAGCTGCAAGAAGCATAGGAACACCTAAAGTGGCAATCTCGGAAAACATCTGAGAGCTGACCTGACTTAGAGAGGATTGGATCTTGCAAATGGTGACCTGCTGCGGAATAGTAAGGTACAGTTTCAAAGAATGTGACGTCAGCACTAACAAAGTTTTTGTGTAACAAAGGACTATAGCACTTGTAGCCTTTTTAAGTGCGAGAATAACCAAGAAAGATACACTTATGAGAATAGGGATCCAGTTTATCACCACAAGGGTGTAGATTATGGACAAAACACAACCAAAAAGCCTAGAAGGAAGAGGAAATGGTTCTATGCCAAGAAACAAAATCTGAAAAGGAGATTTGCCTTTCAAAACCCGAGATGGCATTCGGTTTAAGAGAAAACTTGCAGTGAAAAACGACATCCCCCCAAAAAAGATTTGGGAACATGTATGTGTAGCATAAGAGAACGAGCAATGGCAAGAATAGGACAATTTTTTCGTTCAATGACCCCATTTTGTTGAGGGGTAATGACACATGAAGTTTGATGAATAATGACATTAGAGTCGAGGAACTGCGTAACAGGGTTAGAGGTGTATTTCTGAGCATTATCACTACGGAGAACAATAATCTGGCATTAAATTGATTCACTATTTCAGCATAAAGTAAAACTGAGTATATGGTTTGCAAGTTTAGTGATACCCGAAGTGCGTACGAAGAAAAAGTGATGATTCAAGATCAGGAGATACCAAAGAGTGACCGTTTTAAGTATTTAGGCTCTATTATTAGTCAAGATGGAGAGATTACGGATGATGTGACCCATAGGATCCAAGTGGGGTGGCTCAAGTGGAGAAGTGCTACTGGTGTACTGTGCGACAAGAGGGTACCCACAAAGTTGAAGGGAAAATTCTATAGAACTGCTATAAGACCAGCGATGCTTTACGGGACAGAATGCTGGCCTATGAAGAAACAACAGGTGACCAAGATGAGTGTAGCGGAAACGAGAATGTTGAGGTGGATGTGTGGTAAGACTAGACGAGATAGGATTAGAAACGAAACAGTCCGCGAGATGGTAGGCGTAGCACCTATAGACGAGAAGTTGAGGGAAAATAGGCTTAGGTGGTTTGGGCATGTCTATCGTAGACCTACGGAGGCAATAGTTAAGAGAGCGGATAGGATAGCTTTGCATAGCAATGCTCCGGGGAGGGGAAGACCCAAATTGACATTAGATGCGGTAGTACGCAAGGATTTAAGTCTACTAGGGCTAAGTGAGGAAACAGCACTTGACAGAACTCTTTGGAGGAAAAGGATTCATGTAGCCGACCCCAATTGATTTGGGACACAAGGCTCAGTTTGGTTTGGTTTACTATTTCAGCATAAAAAAACTGAAATACAATAAATAACTGAGAGCGATCTTTAAGCACATACACCCAAGTCAACCGAGAAAAAATATTAATAAATGTGACAAAATATAGAGCACCACATAAACCAGTGGTTCGAGATGGTCCCCAAATATCAGAATGAACAAGAGCAAAAAGTTGCAAACTAGGTGACTCGGTACGAGGAGGGAAAGTGAGATCAGGAGTGAAATATGGGCTAATGTCATGAACAGGAGTTTTAGTTTCATTAGCAATTGTAACAAAGGAAGGGGACGAATGATAAGTGACATCAGAAAGAAGAGACAAATTACTTGTCATATGGTCAAGGCTCCAGAAGAAGAATAAAGATACGCGTTATCTGATGAGACGAAATGAGTGGTGGAAGAAGAAGATGCCCGTTGAAGAATTGAATCGTACTCGGATTTGGAGATAGTAATCTGATCAGATTGCGCTCCCTTAAATGGAGCTTGATTAGTCCAAGTTGGCGTGCCATGAAGTTGCCAACAAAACTCAACAGAATAATTAGTCTGATCACAATAAGTGCACCACTTGGTATCACGGCCACTACGATGGCTACCATGACGAGTATTCTTAACATCCATGGAGGTAAAGTGAGAGGAAGACAATCCAAAAAAAAGAACCGAGACGAACAACACCAATGAGTCGATCAAAAATACCCAAGAATAACACCAATAAATAGTACCGAAACGATCAATGAACAAAGATCCAATTCCGGCAACAAAATTCCGGCGAGATTTCCGACAAGCACATTCCGGTGAGAGGCCATCGAGGTTAGACAAGTAGAAATTGATGAGTACAACGAGATAACAGAAACAACAAATTTTCTAGCAAACGTTTCCGGCGAGATTTCCCGGCAAGGTTAGACAAGTGTCGGCGAGATCAAGCGAGGGAGCGAGAGGCAATGGGGTGTGAGAGGAAGGCACACCGAGTGGAGAGAAAGAGATATCGGATTAGGATACTATAACCTGCTCTAATACCATGTCAAAAGAGTTTATCAAATAGGTTTTTTGTGTATTCTTCTCCTAGCAGGAGGCAAATTTATAGGACACTCTACAGACTCAAAAAAGAAAATACAAATCAATCACCTAATTATATTCCTAAACTAAATCCCTAATTATATTCCTAAGCTATCCCTAATTATATTCCTACCATATTACATTGTCAACAAATCAAATCCTACCACATTACATTAAATCAACACTTATGATCCTTGCTCTTCCATTTCCATTCTATGTCGACAGATAAGCATCGCATATTGGAACCGACCAGAACAAAAGTAAAAGAAGGGTAAAGAAGCTATTCTTCTCTCCCGCATGGGCCTATCCTAGTGGGTCCCCTTTTGTAGAATAACTTAAAATGCTTTTGCGCCCCTAAGAGGTCATACTAATCTATGTTGGATAAGAGCTCTCCCTCCTAGGCGAGGTAAATAGGACTAGCTAGAGTAGGAGCTCCACAATCAAATGTGTGTTTGGATGACAAAATTTAATAAATGGTCTTGTTTCAGGACCTCAAACTTTGTAAAATTTTGTAGACTCAACTGTACAGATTCAATCTTTAGAATAGACTAGACACACACAAAAAGAAGAAGCAAACAATTTCGCAGTTATATTAAAGTTAGCTACATTTTCCAATCACACAGGCATGCGTCGCGGCAAGCAAGTAAACAGATTGTCCACAAAAGACTTTAAACTTAAAGGAAACGTGTGCGAAAAACTCTAGCTTATAATAACCAGTGAGCAACAAGATTTGAAGGGAGACAAACCGCAATCTGATGTCCATAAGTTGGGAATACTCCATAACACTGATCCCCGTAACGATACTTTGTACATACATATGCAAGTTCAAGGAACAAGAAATAATTAGCATACCTTGACAAAAAACAGAGTAACATCAATTTGGGTATTTTTTTCATATCATAAAGTATGGTTTTTCCCTTACCATAGATTGACCAAATCCTAGCTCGAAACGACCTTGATATTCAGGTGGAGCAGATTGCATGGGCATGTTTTGTGATCTTTTGCAGTCACCTGAATGAGCAACTACTTGGATGGTTAAGAAAAATCACTCGGAAGTGCTTTTTGCATAAGTAGTTTCAGTAGCAGGTCTCAGTACTTATTGCTGATCTTTCCTTCATGATCATGAAGGAAAAAAGCATTAAGCAAAGCAACAAAATTAATAAGGTTTCAGAGGCGTGGCAAAGATAACAAACTTATGTGCAAGAAACAAAAATGCCCTTCTGTGGACCATAGGGAAAATCTAATGACAACAAGTTGCTCATTGGCTAGCCTCTCTAGTTGTAAGAGGGTGTTGTTTTCTTTGCAGGCTAGAGGACAACGAGTCTAGAGAGTTGTTTTGTACCATGTTAGCATACTTGTAAAGTCTTGAGCTTCTCTATATCTCTTTTGGTTTTGGGAGAAAACACATACTCCCTTTCCCCCAAAATGGATTTTGTTCACCCTAGGGCGAACATTATCCTTATTCTCATTGGTTGAGAGTGTCACATTATTACCAAAAAGTGTATTGCAGAGGTGGGACCTACGCCATTTCAACCAATGAAAGTAAGGGTGATTCACCCTCTTTAAAAGAGGGTGAACAAAATTGCACTCCTTCCCCCCCACCCCCAAAAGGGAAAAAATGTAAGAGAGAAGTACATTGTTTTTATATATTTTTATCTTCCTTGACCATATCACCAAATATAATGGTAAACATGAACTTAGCCCATTTGGCCTCTTATATCCTATCATTTATATATGTATGCGTATAATTATTGCACATCCAAATGCAGATGACAAATACTCTGACAACCATATAGAAGAGCAATACGAGGTTCATCAAGAACCAATAAGGTCTGCACTCATGCTCAGAAACTTTAGAAGAATTTTCCATTTATTGATATTTCACTGGAATTTAACTCCAATTGCCCCTACAAGGCCCACAAGACCAGTTCACAAATTATTTTTCCGTTCAATAATTGAAAAATGGGCATCAGTGTTGCATAAGTGAAGAAATTACCAGGAAATAAAGTGAATTGGGTGGTATTCCCTTTCTCCAGCCCTTGTTCCATACGCTGCTCCGCTTGTTTATTTGCAGTCAGTTGACCTCCAGTGTTATGGTGTTCCATAAAGGAAGACTTATTCTGGCCAAAAGGTTCAGTGTAAGTCGATTGAGATGCGAAACCACTCCACCATGGCACTGCAGCCGATGGCAACTGACCGGTAGGATTTTGGACAATCCCTTCATGTTCCTTGAGGTATAAACCATGCGTGGTCATAGAACCCAGATTATAGTTTTTGAATTACAATTCTGCAAATAATAGGTATACAAGTTAGTATTTCCACCAAAAGATTCATCAAGTTAAATCCCTATCAAGTGGTTTCACCAAAAGTCTTGAAAAAACGCGTTATCCTACAATTTAGTCACACAACAAAATTCTTCTCTCTTGAAATTTGTCTTTGATTAAGTACTACTACAACATTAAGACCCCAATCAAGTGATCTTCACCGAAGATCTTAAACAGCTGAGTTCCTGAAATTGAGTCCCATCAAAAGAAGACCAACCCGCAAAAAACTCTCACCTCTTTCAAAATTCACTTGGTGAACCAAGTCAAAGTTCAGGAATGCGAGAAAGGCTTCAAGAGACAGTGGCTGAAAGCATTAACAGGAAATAGAAAGGTCCGTGTGAAGAGGGTGCTAATTGGCATTTTTACTCCCAAGAAAGATTTTAAATTTCAAACGGATCAAACCACATGGTCTACAAATCTATTCCAAATATCAGCAAATTATTGAACTTTTAGGTGGAATGGGGATTGTAATTCTTTCTATTTCTCGAGATCCAGTAGAAAAGGCTACTCTTCTTCTTCGAAAATAAAGGAGCTCATTTAGATAGGACAAGATAAAGAGCAAGGTAAAAAAATGAAAAGAAAAAGAAACAACAAAGCAAACTAAAGTACCACTTGATTCGAATTAAGAGAAGATGAGATTATACCTATATTATTGCAAACCAAAAACTAGAATTCAAATTCTAGGGTACTAAATCCCGAAAAGAACTTTAAGCTATATACAAAAAAAAATTTCAAAAGAGATACAAGAAAAAGAACTCCAAATCAAACAGAGCTAGCGGATAAAGAGCATAGAAATTTTGGTTCACTCTAACTAAAAGAAAGACAATGAAACGCCAACAAAGAGTCCAGGTTTTAGCTTGAACCAGAGATACCCAGAAGAGAGAGAGAGAGAGAGAGAGAGAACGGGACTACCAAAATAAACCAAAAGAATAATTAGGATGCCCAGAAGCGGCAGTAGCTTCAAATCAACAAGGACGGAAACCCCATTTGGCTGGAGGCATGTTGGTACAATATGAAGCAGGGAGAGGAGAGAGAAAGAGGGGGAAAGACGGCCGAGGGAAGCGTACGAGTGCATAATGGAACTACACGGCAGCAACCAATGAAATAAAGCATTCATGCATACGTTTGTTTTTATTTGGTAAAACATTTGTTAATGTTTCTCTGTTGTTCTCTATCTCTAATCTTTAACCATTTCTTTATTTGATCCAACACTGGGGCACTCATTCCACTTCTGCTCATTTTCCAACTTTTTTATAAATAAAAAGGTCCCAAAAGTAAAGGTCTCCTCTCAGTCTCGGGTACAATTTGTCATGTTCTAATATCTTCATCCTGTATACATTTGTACTCACATAGCGATGTCTCAAGATCATTCAGTAATTTTTCTGCTGAAGGAAAATAAAAAAATTCCGAGTTTCTTATATTTAGATAATATTGATGAAGTTCTCAGTTATATATTTATGAGATTCAGAATAGATAATACATAACATGACTATGAATAATTCGTGGCAAAAAATATCACGAGGGTCTATCGTTACAATATTATGTGACTATTTACCAAGCTACAATGTAGGTCAATTCTCACAATATTACGTGACTATGAACTCTAAAGAGTTGGTTTAGTGGTCAAAATTTAACTCTTGGGAGTTTGCTCCTTTTTATGAATCAAGTTCGAAATCCATCAGTGCTGTAAATTTTTATAGAGTCACTTTATAAAGACATTTGTTCTGCTTTTAGTTCGGATCCCAACAACTGGACAATAGGATTAATCTTTCAAAAATTAATTGAAAGTATGTGTAATCTGATCCGGACACTATGAGTTATAAAAAAAATATATTAGGTGACTGTAAATAATTTGTGACCAAGTTATGACTGGGTTCATCTTCAAATATATGAAACTTACAATACGTCATTGTTACGTTGTAAATAGTTTGGAGCCGCCAAATAATTTGTCATGGTTGCTATTGGTGACTCTAGGCCAAACAATGGTAACCTTTTTATTTGTCTGCAAGTACTATTTGTGGTTAAATTTAAGAGAAAGTCTGTGTACACAAACAGATCCGGACACAGATGTGTCCAGATCCGTCGGATGCACGTGAGACCCTTGAATTATTAAGGGTCCCACGTGCATCCGACGGATCCGGACACATCTGTGTCCGGATCTGTGTACACAGTCTGTGTACACAGCACTACTCTAAATTTAAATACTAAAACAAGTGGGTTATATAACAAAGAAGGGATCTCTTTCGTGTGTGTGTTTGTACGTGTGTGTGAGAGAGAGATAGAGAGTGTGCATCTATACTATATGTATTATTGGTGGATGACTTTTCTTAAGAATTAATATGAAAACGATAAGTGACAAATGCCGATTGAATTGATGCCAGAATTTTAAAGCATTACATGTTATTTTACACTAACACATATTATATGAATCTTTTTTGAATATTGAATTCAAATTAAAAAAATCTTACCGTATTTTTATTTTCATAATTTTTTCTACTTATTTATGTTTACATCATACACATATAGGTATGCATTTACATATCTATGTACATACTATATGTAAAGAGGCGTAATATTTTAAAATCTGGTAAATTTCACGTAGATCCCATGAGGTTTCTGATAGAATCACTGCACTCCTCTCAACTTCAGATAATATTATTGTCCTCCCCTGCTTTTGAAACTATTCTTTTCCCGGCCCCCTATTGTGAAATTCCGTCCGTTAACTGTTTGAATTTGATGACGTAAGCGTACTATTTTTTGAAAAATCCAATTTTATCCCTCCCCTCACTCTGATCTCTCTCTTATATATATACACTCTTAACCCTTTTATCCTCTTTCTCCATCTTTCTCTAACTTCAATAATGGTGCATTTTTTTCTTAGCTTTTTATTCTAACCAAATTAGTTTGTTATTTAATGCGTTTTTTTTTACTTTTCATTATAATCAAATGACTTTGTTATTTTATGTGTATATATTTTTTTTTATTTTTCATTCTAACCAATTAGTTTGTTATTTCATGCGTATTTTTTATTGCCAACAGAAGATCCCCCACAGTCTGTCTTAACGAGGTGAGTTCAAAAAGTAAAAAGTATGAAAAAAAAGTTAAAGAAATCTTATTGCACACAAAAGGATGTAATAATAAATAGGGGCCATATTACATCCTTATTTATTGTATTTTGACTATCAATTTCAATATATTAAGAATTTTTTCGCTAAGATTTTTTTTATTTATTTACGAAAAGACAACACTTAAGGTTTTTCGAATTCTGCAATTGAAATGCTGGAAAATTTAAAATCTAACATTCAATACAAAAAATACTAAAATGGGGTTTATTTAATTGAGTAAAATTTATATTTGCTGAACACAACTGAAATAACAAATTGATTTAATACAAAAAATAAATTGACTAAATAAACTATATGGTATCATTCAATATATTAAAGGGTTCATTTAATTGACTAAATAAATTATATTTACTAACTGCAACTGAAATAACAAACTAATTCAATTACAATGAAAAGCAAAAAAAAAAAACGCAGTAAATAACAGTAATTTAGTTACAATGAAAAGATTAAAAAAATACGCATAAAATAATGATTGATTTTATTAGAATGAAATGCAAAAAATAAAAAGAAAAATAGACATGAAATAGAGAGAAGGGGAATAACACACCTTTAGTGAATACAGGGAATGAGGTAAATCCAGGGAAAGAGAGAGAGAGAGAGGGAATAGTGGAATAATTGGTTTGGAGTGTTTATATAATAGAGAGGTGAAGGGAGGGGTAAAATGAGGTTTTTTAGAAATTAGTACGCTTACATCAAAAAGTTCAAACGGCTCACGGACGAAAAATATTAGTTTCAAAAACAGAGAAGAGCAGTGATATTGTTAGAAGTTGACGGGAGAGCGGTGACTTTATCAGAAGCCTCAGGAGAGATATGTGAAATTTACCCTTTAAAATTTACACCGGGTTGGTTTTCAAAATTAAAGTATAAACAAAAATACATATTCTTACATAAAAATAAATTTTGATGAACAACTCCTTACTAACAAATAAATATATAATATATCATTTTTCATTATCACTAATTTTGATTTTAAAAAGAATATCACATTTTTTTAAAATTTTCCTTTACTTTTTTATAAATACATTTTGAAATAGTTTTTTAAAAAATATATACAAATAACAGTTAAGACAGATTTCTATAACATAAAGTATTTACTATAATAAATGAGATTGTGAATCAGCTGTACTGTCACCATAGAGATGTGCATGGGTCAGATTGAGTGAGTTAAAATTAAATTTTAATTAACTCATCCTAAACAAGCTGATATTTTTTCTACTCGCTGCAAAATCACTCATCTTTGAAATTGCATAGTTGGCTAATTTTACCGACAGTTTCAATTGTAGGTTGACAGTTAAAAATAAGGTAAAATAACTGGATAAAAAATTAAAAGAAATTCCTTCTTCAAATTTTTTTGTTTTCAAAATTTAAAATAAAAAATATAAAGAGGTCACTTATAATATTGAGAATAAGCGCAACAACAATGGTGAGTTATAATAAGTATGATTATTTTCTTATGTAGTATTTGTTATAGTGCAAGAGAGGTTATTCTTATAACGTCTTTAAGATAGATAGACTTAGATAATGAGCGACTTATGAAATTTTACTCGCTTTCTCGCTCACATGTTGAACAGTTAGATTGGATAAAAAAATAAGTTACGCTATGGATTAATAATTTATTAAGATACGAAAGTATCTTAATTAGAATTTTAAGTAGGTCTTTAATAACGTTTTTCAACAAATACATATCCAGCTAATAAATATCATATTATCTATTAATTGCAAATTTTTATATACTAGGTTGAATTTATTTTTCCTTTTTTGTAGCATAGGTACATAAACATTTTTTTTGAATTTGTTAATTTTTTTAAAAATAATATTGAGACTAGTTTGTGGTAAAATAACGGATAGTATGATTTTTCTATCGGCAAAGGGTACAGTGATTCAGAATTAGACAATGTCTCTTTCAAAATTTATTCCCAATTACTTTATATTTCGCAATTCATTAATTTTTATGTTTTATATTAATTTTGTGAGATGTGAGATTGAATGAATAGTTGATCAATTTACTTAGTCGTCATTGAAATATTCATTTTAATATTTCACTAGAAGTAGAATTTAGAATAAGATATTAAAAATATTTCAAATTGCACATATTATAAAAACTATTACATTGCGTTACTGACTTACTGTAATTGAAATCTGTTATTAAAATTTTAAGAAAAAATATTGACTGATGTAATAAAATATTTCTCATTTTATTTTAGAAGTACAGTGCATAGCACGAATTCTTGCTAGTAATATAAAATACAAGGGTATTGATGGTTTTTTACAAAATAACCTCAACACTCAAATAGGATTTATGTAAAATGATTTTATTGAATGAAACCCTAATTAAGAAACCAAGTATTGAAAGGATAAATAGTTGACTAAATCCATAAATGATGTTGGGGAGATCCTCTTTTTGTCATGGGATAAATATGACCTCATGTCTCTGGTCAGCCAAACTATTTAATTGTTTCAAATATTTAGAATAACATTATTTGGCGATTTTCTTAATTTTATAAGCAAAAGGTGACTTATAAATTTATTCTTATTCATTTTCATTTGCCTCATACAATTAATAAGAGAATTTTAATGATTGGTCCAGACATATTCTTTAGTTATCTCTAATTCCGACATTAATAATATGATAATAAAAATCGTCTTAACGAGGCGCGCATATATATATATATATATATATATATATATATATATATATATATATAATTTTAAATTCAATGCAAAATTCAAATCACAGTTGAATTTTAAATCAACTGGGTCACTATCTGAAGATAATCCAACTAATTCTTGAACCAATTGGTATTATATAATTTGCCAACCTTACCTACTTATTATTGGAGAAAGCTAGGTTCAATATCGAATATTAATGATGAAGTCTGCTGCAATAGAACAGATGATACTTTGAATCACGTTACAATGTCGTTTTCGTAGAGATAGTATTTTTTTCAACCAAATAATATGCACCGGATCACAAGAAATTTATCTTCAAAATACAATGAAGCCCGAACTTATGTTCTTTTCGACTACATTTGCACAAGCGGTGAAATAAAAAAGAACTATCTATTTCATAGTAAAATAAAAAAGAAACCAGAAATTACTGAATTGTTTTTTCACAGAATAACAACAATTGGTACGAATGCTTGTGAGATGACAGAGTTTTGGGAGAGAAAGAGTGGGTCGAACATATATGTCTACATGATTGTTATTTTGGTGTATTTATAGACCAAATCGCATCCTTTTGCATAGGCAAACGCCGATTGATTTTTGGTTTGAATTTAACCTGAACGGCCCAGATCATACGAATCAGCAAACTATTGGTATGTCTCATCGTACCCGATCGACCCAGTGTCTTGTTTCACACACACCCGATCGAATCCGAATATAATCAAATTTATCGGAATCTGATATCCCGATTATCGAATCGGATAATTCGTAATTAGATTTGGATTTATCGAATTATGAACGATATAGGAGAAAGATAATCAGATATTGTCTTTTGTAAGATCATCCACTGACCTCGAAAAAAAAGTGTTACAAATTTTCAAAATAAATACATTTACTTTTGGGTGTTTTTGAAAATCTTCCTTCGCTCCAAGAGTGCTTGTATTTGATGGTCCCTTTAATTCCCACATTAGGAGGTTGTGGAAAAGTTGACTGGAATATAGATATGAGCACATTTAGTAAGTTTACTTTAAGGGTTTGGCTTTTGTGTGTCCCTTACTTTGAGGGCTTGGCTTCATGTGTCCCATGGTGCTTTGCACCATAAATCGGTGAAGCTGGTGCTTTGCACCACGGTTCACACAGCGGTGTATCAGTGTGTGACAATGGGTTGTATGGAGCTTTGATGACACATTTTGCACTTAACACATCAACGTGAAGTGCCTAATAGGTGTCATTTCTGTTTGCTATGGATCAATGACGTAGCACTGATGTGAATTCTGTGGGGCGTCCATGTGGCAGGTGATGTGGTCTAACTAAGTAGGTATAACTGTTCGTCACGAATAGGTGCCAACCAAGACAAAAAGGGCGAGCAGGTCAGTTATACGATACATCCAATTAGCCCACGCTTAGGGATGAAAAATGCAAAACATGCACTTGAGTGCATTCATCAGCACGTACAAACCAATCGCTATAAATAGTAGGGAAGATCTACCAGCCAAGGAGATTGATCATTTGGAGAGCTTATTCCAAGTCAATTATTGAGGTATTCTTTGTCACTTTTTACACACCGAAATATTTGAGATTACCTTTAAAGGAGCAATCTGTATCTGCTAACAAGCGCGGAAAAAGCCTCTCTGAAAACTCCTATTCTAGAAAGCCGAAACTTGTTCCATAAAAGAGGTAGTCAGAGAGTCTCTAAGCCCATTCAACTTGGTTTCAATGGAATGGATCACATTCTAAAGTTTTTGAGTGTCACCCACCTTGCGATGAAGATATGTCTAGGTGCTTTCAAGCTGAGAGTCGTGCTCTGAAAGGTCTCACCTCAGGAGCTCTAACTTAGCTTTGAAAGGTCGAGTTCTTCTTCTCGGCATTAAGAACTTTAGAGTTGTCGCTTTCCAATTCACCGACCAACTAAACCTTATCGGCTTCTAATGCTGGCTTGCTGGCCTTAAAGGATGCTTTCTCTGTTGCAAATAAAGCCTGCTTTGCATCAAGCGACATCTTTAATGTTGCGAGCTCATCTTCCAGGGTCTTTACCCAATCCTTGGCAAACGTAGTCTTTGTCTTTGCTGCTTCAAGGTCTTAGGTAGTAGAGGCCGCATCATTTTGGGCATTTAGAAGACGATCAATTATCACTAAAGCACCTATCAAGACTGGCAAACACAAAAAATAATTCAACTGCAAAATACCCAATGAACTGAAAAAATTCACAAAATGCTAGTATTACCATATAGCAAGAGAGGAAGAAAATATTGAACGGGAACTCGATTGACATCCTCCCTATGTCTTCTATATCTCTCCTACGTTGTAAATGGGGGAAAATGTCGGCAAACACAAGAAATATTTCAACTGCAAAATACCCAATGAACTGGAAAAATTCACAAAATGCTAATATTACCATGTAGCAAAAGAGGAAGAAAATATTGAACGAGAACTCAGTTGACATCCTCCCCATGTCCTCTATATCTCTCCTACGTTGCAAATGGTGGAAAATGTTGAGAACGAGGCCTTGATCCTTGAGCATCGAGGTGTTTAGGGAAATGGGGACTCCATTCACAAAAGGAAGGACAACCTAGTCCGCATCCATTATGCTGATCATCTAGACCAAAGGCATGGCAACCTCTTTGGCTCTGGCTTTCTTGGTCAGTGGTTTAGAATTGAAGTCAAAGAAGGGATCACCCTTAGTCATGGGAGGAAAAGCAAAAAAGCCTCCCCGCCAACTTGAGGAGCATCATCCTCAAGCAGTTGCTTCTCAAAGTTGGCCAATTGGAAGGCGGGGTCAACCTCTACATGTGCAGCAGAGGAGGCATCACGAACAGTGGCGTTAGGAGCAACCGCCTCCTTACTTAATTACTCCCTTATCATTTCGTTGGCAGGGGAAGGATTCTTTTTATTTGGCCACCTCAAAGTAGCAATCAGATTAAGCACTTTCATTGTTAGTAGTGGATCCATCAAATATTGCTCGAATGGGTCGACCATTTTCTTAGTTGGAGAAGCGTTGCCAACCGACTTGAAAGAGGGCGCCCAAACTATTGTGTGTGATGTAAAGGGGACTTCTAGGCAGCAACGGGCTCTACAAAAGACACCTCCACCACATCCTCTAAATTCTTGGGATCATTTATGGTGTCCTTGGATGATTCAGAAGGGGACTTCTCATACCGAGTGAAATCTAACTAAAGACATTCGGGTTTAAAATAAGTATACAACCTACCTTCCTCTTTGACAAGGATATCCTCCAAGGTAGTGAAGGTCCAGACAGAAAGGTAGTAGTTCAGCAATACAGTGAGTTGACTAACCATAACTTTTTATGTTAGAATCGTGACCCACGCTAGGTCTAAACTGGCCAAACTTTTTACAATTTCTCTACCTGACAAAAAGAAAAGAAGAATGTGTTATTATGAGGATGGGTAAGCTTAGCAAAAATAATAAAAAAAAATAGGGTAGAGAGAATCTCACCAGTAGCTCTCTCTACCCGTGGGATATGCTTGGCCTCTTGGATGCCGATCGGGAACTCTCATCCCCCAAAAACCCCAAATAGTAGTGGGTCTAGATTCTTGGCCGTTGATAGGATGGCTTGGACCATATTGTACCTGCTACTTTGGGCTTGTAAATGGAATTTTTGGGGTTTCCATGCGTCGTACTCCTACCGTTCTTTCGCCGAATCCCAATTTAGTCCTAAGGATGGCGTTAACTGCCTCAATCCCGAACATTATTCAATAGAAATTACCGATGGTTTGAGAATGGGCAATACCCTAAAAGTAAACGGCCTTACAAAGATGGATACTAACAGATAATCTAACTCCATTCTCTACTATAGCCATCAAAAGGAAAAAGGTTAAATTACTATTAGTATCACCGTCGGCCCATCGTCTTTCCGTAGAAGGTGAACACCAACATTATTAGGGATACAGTAGGTTTTCCTAAATCTATCAAAGTTTTCCTAAAAAAAAAACATTCTCTTTAAGGTGGTCGCCATTGGAGAATTGAGAAAGACATGAATTTACAACATTTCTGCAACTCTAATTTTGTGAAAGTATATTTAAATAATGGTTTGAAAATGTCTAAACTATTTTATTATGGAGGCCTTAGTGGCTTAACTTAATGGTCGGTCATGGCCCCTGTCGTATCAAGTTAAGTTGTGAGAAGCAATGATGGACAACGCCTAACATGTGTTAAGCATGCCGCCAGCATTCATCCAAATTGGTTCAAAGTAGTGCATTAAGCGCCATAACCCCAGACATTGCCCGATAGAAATTATCAGTGGGCAATACCCTAGAAGCAAAGGGCTTCATGAAGAAGGATGGTAATAGAAAACCTAACTCGGTCCTCTACGACGACCATTAGAGGAAAGTAGGTCGAGTTACTATTGGCATCAATAGACGGATTCCCTCCTTTTCCTAGGAGGCGAATGCCAGCATTGTACTTCCTTTAACCTATCGAAGGTATGTGCTGAAAACATCCTCTTTAAAAGCGGTTGCCCTGGGAGAGTTTACAAGAGATTGAACTTACGAATGCAAAAGGCAAAAAACGTTTGAAACGGCAAATCAATTCTTCTTGGACTACTCATAAAAAGTCAAACAAACTCTTGGTCTTACCGATTTATATAGAAGTATTTAAGTGGGAGTCGGAAAGTCAATTTTTAGGAAAAGTGCCAAAAAGAATGCCAAATGACATGTTGATTTTAATGTGGAGGCAGTCAGTAGCATGTGGATGACGTAAAAAAACATAAACTGCCAACTCACCTCCTTGGCTGATTAGTTTACTGTCACTCAAATCACAACGGTTATGACCAAGCAACAACAGGCTAACTAGAGGCAATTGTGTGAGGTGAGCAAATCTCATAGCCGACCCGATTATGTCTGAGAACTGGCTAGGGGTTGATCTGAAGGCTCCACCTCATCATGTCGGATAAAAATTGTCTACGACCAAAACCCTTCTCGAATGATAACTTAATGCAAGTTGACCATCTTAGGCCGACCATCTTGTAATACTGAGCCTCGCATGACGCCACCTCAGACCTAAGTCATCTTGGTCGGTGTTGCCAACCATTACAAACACTAATTAATCCTGTGAGTGTCAAATCAGCTCACGATCAAGAGCGTCGAATGTAGAAAAAACTTTCAAGTGCATTCATCTAGACACTCAACCAATTTTTATAAATAGGGGTAAAGATCCACCAACAGAGAGACATTTCATCTAGACACTTGGGTAACTTATGCCAAGTTGATTATTGACGTATTCTTAGTTACTTTCATGTATCAATCCACTATAAGGGACATTTCATATACTTGTTATTGTACGTATATTTGTTGGGCGGAGTACTTGTTCTTTGAGTTAACCCTCTCATAGTTGCTGACTTAGCCTTTGGAGGGCATTCCGACTACTATTCAAGGTTTTGCTGACTGGTTTTTCCTTTTGTAGAGGGTGTTTGATTGAAATAATTGGTGGTGCACGTTCAAGTCAACCTTCTTTCATCTCCAAAACGACTCGTGGGGGAATCCCACGAACCAACGCCCTCCGACTACTAGTCGAGATATCTCTGACTATTTGTTCCTTTTGTAGAGGGCGCTCGATTGAAACAACTATTGGTGCACATTTAGGTCAGCCTTCTTTTAACTCACAAAGTACTCTAGGGAGAGTCCCACAAATTACTACAACTCAAGCGGGTACCTTGCTTGTCGTCGATCAATGTCAATAAAAAGTGTATCCTAAGCGTAGGATCAATTGATCAGTCGTGCGTAATAATCCGAAAGTCAAGAGTCAAATCCAGAAGGAATGAGTAATTTGAAAGTTTATCAGGAGAAAGGAAGAAAAGATTTAGAAATTTTTGTTGTGTAAAGATGTTGAAAATAAATACTGAGAAGAACTAATTAACAAAAATAAGATCTAATTCTCGGGATCTTCATCGACCTTGACTCGTAATAGTCTAATCCTCTAAAATAACTCAGCTCCGGTTCTATAACATCGAACCTTCGTCAGATGATGGAAAAATTATGATTTATAAAAAATCAAGAAAGATGGATAATTGTTCTATAATCAAAATAAGAAAATTTAATTTTCAAATCAAAACTTTGTAGATCTAAGAATTGTTTGTGCCAACGGAGGTTGTCTACACACAAGCAAAAAATTCTACATAAATTCTTGATTGATTTCAAAATGCTTCTCAATTTAATAAAATGACATCATAAATTAAAGACCTTGTACGAGGATCGAATTACGTTAAGTCACGATTTGATACTTCACCTTCGAATCGAATCTTGAGAGGATTAGTTATTCATTGATTGAATAGAATCCATGAAAATAAATGAACAAGAGATGAAGCAAAAGAATAATTGGAACGGAAAATAACTTTTAATTGAATCTCCAACTATTTCTACTAACTGTTGTAATCAAAAGAACAAGATAAGGATGACATTTTAAAAGAATACTAATGCCCTAAAATAAGAAAAATCTATATGCACCCTATTACCGGTAGTATTACTAGGAATGACAATTCTGTCTGCTCCGCTTCGCGCCGATCCGTTTGGATTGGAGTTTCGAGAATTTTTTTTGGGAATGGGTTGGATTTGGAGGCAAAAGTAAAAAAAAAGGGAGAACGGCTCAGAGGCGGGACTTAGTACCTCCCCTCCATTTCCGGTCCTGTATTAAATAATTATTATTTTACTTTTTAACCCTTTTATTTGTAACCATTTACAATATTTTTTAAAACTCCTTTAATATATTTTTTCAAAATCCATGTAAAATTGCCCATGTATAGATATATATATGTGTATATGTATGTATATTAGTTCGTTGCCCATGTATAGATATATATCAGTTCATGTATAGATGTATATACACATATGAAATTGAGGTTATATATGTGTATAGATGTATATACGATCCCATATAGTTAAAATTCAATTTGTCTTAAAATGATTAGTTTATGATATTGCCTCGAAAATTCTAATTTGTCTCCCCAATCCCCATTCGGGGCAGGGATGGAGAATAGGGTTCGTTCCCCAAACAGGAAATGGGGCGGGGATGGAGGTGGAGTTCAAATTCGGGGAGTAAGGGCAGGGATGGACAAATCCAGTCCCGATCCGTTCCGTTGTCATCCCTAAGTATTACCGGTAATACACATCCATTTGCAATAATTTCAGCTTTTCTCCAATTTCGGTAGTGTACTCTAGTACCGGTAATTGCAGGTTCCGTTTCTTTTCCTCTTTTTCAGCAAATCTAGACAGTGCACTCTATTATCAGTAACTGCACTCCTATTACCGGTAATTCAAAGTTCTGCCTGAAACTCCAAAAGTTAGTGTCTTCTACTACCTGTAGTACTTCATTTACTACCGTAATTGAACCTTCTGCCTTCATTCTTAACTTTATTTCCGGAAAAGTTAACGTTCCGAACCTCAGAATTTCCTGTAAAATACTCCAATCGTACACTAACAACCCAAAACACGCGTTAAATGATAAAATCACATAAAATACGATCAATGAATAATACACACACGTAAGTCAAGGGGTTTTGACATAGAATATACGCACTTTTGAGTGCGAATCATACCCAGAATAAAGTAATCAAATATGGTATTTTGCAAGATAGACCCCTTGATCTCCTCAAAAGGTTAAGCTTGGCGAATTTGACCAGCTGTTTCGTTAGATTTAATGATGTAATGGAGATAAAGTGATATTTGTCGTGAAGTGATGAGTTGTAGCCCTGTGTGGCTGATTTCCATTCTCACCTTATAACAAGTAAGAATGTGTCTTGACCAGTAATTGAAAGCCTCCTGTTATTATTTGTACGAATCGAATTAAAATGAATAATAAAATATTTAGAGGTCACCTTTTGAATAATAAGATTAAGAAAATGTTGTTTCCAAATATTCGAAACAAACAGTTGACATAGTGTCTGGCCGACCAGAAGCATCAAAGTCATACAAATCCAATGGCTAGAAGAAGAGATCCCCAACATCATTTTCATTTATCAAACCAATGTTGATTCTGTCTAAAGTAATGTACTTAATTAATATTTTACAAACCATCCATACCCTTGTACGTAATTCATATATGTTATGTGCAGTCTCTCTCTCCTTCTCTGAAAACTAGGATGTTTCATTTGGCTAAAATATGGATTTTTTTCGTTCTTGATCAAATTTTGATGATTCGAACCGTTTAATATATTTAAAACATGTTTTTAAGGATACTCGCGAAAAATTGGCTTAAAAAAATATTGGGAAGGGCTTGATCTAAATATTTTTTCATAAATACTGATAGGAACAGTTTTATGAGAAACTGTTTTGATCAAGACCTTTACAGTAACATTTTAAGCTGATTTTTCACGAGTATCTTTAAAAATATATTTTAAACACATTGAACTGTTTGGATCATCAACATTTGATTAAGAAATGAAAGGTCCTCATTTTAGAAAAATAAGAGATCCCTCGTTAGAAGTTTTTTCTCTCTCTCTCTCTCTCTCTCTCTCTCTCTCTCTCTTTATACATATATATATATATATATATATATATATATATATCAGAATAGAAATTGTTACACAGATATCTAATGGGGGATTTCATTTCTATATGCTGTCTATCTATCGAGAATTCTCAGGAAATTCTCGTGTTTCAATTTTTCATTAAATTAAATACATTGAATAAAAAATATAAATTTGGATAGAGCACGACTCACGCTGCCCTGAATAGAACAACAATACGGAGGAATAAGGATCTATATATATATATATATATATATCTCACCGATTACGTTATCTCAAAATCCTAACTTGATTTTTGGTTGTAGATGCGGCTATCCACAGCGTTGAATCTCTATTAAACCAACTGTCCAAAATAAAAAAAAAACCTTATCATATATCGATTAGCTCAGCAAAATCCTAACTCCATTCTTGATTGCTCCTTCATGACAAAAAAAGTGCAAGTCCATTTTTTCAACTTTTTTATTTTCATTTTTCCTGATCTTGTTGTTTAATGGGTTCTGTGCTTCAAATTGAGAGTGGGTTTAATCAGGAAAATTTGTTTTGTAGGTTGTAATAATTTTTTCCCCAAACAAGAGAAGCTTTTGAGAAAAAAAGATATTGGAGGACACTTTAAATTTGATCATAAAATATACATAGTAAATTGCATATGACAGTTTAATTTTGGTCATTACATGAGAAATTTGAGCATTTTTAGGAAATGATAAATTGTGGAGAATAATATTTATTAGATAATGGTTAAGTTACCATGATAATTTTCACTTATCATAACTACTTATGTTAAACCTTTTAACGGATCAAATTCAATTTGGATATGTGAAGATCTGAAATATCGGATCCAATCTGAATATCATTTTAGAATACAATCGAAAGTTATCCGAATCAGAATTTTCTGTTCCAGCTGATATCTGATTCGAGTAGAGAAATGCTATAGTCACACCCAAATAAAGATTTGGGACCCAAAGTGATTGGCGGTGACCATTGAATAAGTTTCTTCAGCTTGAGTTGGGTTAAAAGCACGGAATGTATTTGCACCATCACCATCTTCAAATAAAGTATTTTCTACGGTAGCAACATGAATAGCGCATAGCAAAGCCATGCCAAAGTTAGGCGCAAATAACCAACTAGAGTTAGTGGATAAATTAGGAATACAGAAACAAAAACAACAATTGGGCCAGAGAATGCAATTACATTATAAGGTCGTAATTGAACAGATCGAGTAAGTTCGAATTAACGTAACATGAAACCTATTAGTCAGAAAAAGCCATGGAGAGCAAAAAAAGTCCACATATGACAACCTGCAATCAATAGGATTTCGCTAATCCTCACTTCCCAAAAAGGAAGAGTGTAAAATTCTTTTTTCTTTCCGCAGAGACCAGGAGATTGGATCTAGCCGTAAGAAGAATGTTTGGTAGAAATATAAATAAGTATTTCTTGGTCTCCGACCCCTGAGTCACTACGACACAAAATTCATTTATCTGATTGATAGTTTCTAAGTTGATAGATTATAAGAAGAAAATTCATAGTCCAAATGCTTAGGCTTAGTAAGAATAATTAAGAAGAAATAATCCAATTTGAGTTCATGGATTTACCTAGGTTAGGTTATAGACCAATAAAAAAGAATATCTTCAAAACTCATCCGAAAGGGCAGTGCGCGATAAATCATACATTAAATAAATGATCGAATCTTCAGACGCCCTTCAAATGCTATGAGGTGCTCGAAAATGGTCGCAATAGTTGAATAGAAGGATTACTATGACCATACCCCTTGGTAAATTTACCAAAGACGAAAATGATTTATTTGATATTATGGATGACTGGTTACGGAGGGACCGTTTCAAGTGTAAACCAAGGTCATCAATACCGTATCGATTGACTGGTACATACTATTTTGGCGTAAAAAATGCACCAGATATCTTTGATATTGTATCATTCTAGATACTGGCCATATCTGCCAGTACCTTTTTTTTTTTACGAGTTGAGAAAAAAAATTAATTTTTTCTGCTCTCTCTATGGTTTTTGTGTGTGTGTGTGTGTGTATTGATAGTTGCAGTAAATTTGATAAGGTACCAAGTATATGGCTGGTACTCAAGCCAATCCGGTATTCAGAACCTTGGTGTGAACTCTACAAGTTACCAATAAGGTTAATTAAAATGAAGTACGAGGCTCCGGTGTATAGAGAAGACCTCACCATGTACAAAGTAACCATAGAAACGATGAAATCCACTATTTCTTTATCCATTTATTACTTTTTTATTTACTATGTTTTTGATATGTAGTAGAATAGAATTTACTTTTTCTAGGCATTTTACCTTTACCTTGAAAAAAAAATTGTGGTCGGGAAGGTTATAGTAGCCAACGCCATTTGATTTTTTTTTTTTTATACATTGGAAAAATTCATTTTGTTATTAATTGACTAAGGAGGGCAAAAGAATAACCAAACGAAAGGAAATCCATTAGTTATTTTCAAAGTTTCATTTATTCAATGACTAGAATTAGGCGGGGATATATAGCTCGGAGACGTAGAACAAAAATGCGTTCATTTGCATCAGGCTGGTCTTGTTCAAACCTTACCCAAATTATAACTCAACATCAAATAAAAGCTTTGGATTCGGCCCATCGGGATAGAGAGAGGAAAAAGATAAATTTTTAGTGTTTGTGAATCACTCGTATAAACGCAAAAATTCAAAAAAATATGGGTATTCAATAGTTATAGTAGATTTATACACGATCTCTACAAGAGAGGGATGCTTTTTAATTGTAAAATACTTTCACAAATAGCTATATTTAATAATAATTGTCTTTATATAATTTTTAACAAGAATATGACTTCTAGTGGGATCATAAAAGAAGTAAATTGTATGAACTCCGCTGGAATAATAATAATTTAAACAGAGTTTCTCGAAAATAACCCCCAGTGAAGAGTGAAATAGAACATGAAACCGTAAGCTCCCAAGCAGTGGGAGGAGTTCATGGCTCTGACTGCATGGCTGCTAAAGAATGAGCCGACGAATCATAGGCAGTGGCTTGGTTAAGGGAACCCATCAGAACTGTGACAAAAGTGAGTCTTCATAGGTGATTTGAGGCGCAGCAGTTAACTGAACATCTAGGGGTAAACACTATTTCGATGCGGGTCATGAGAGTGGTACCAAATCAAGACAAACTCTGAATACTAGATATGACCTCCAAATAACAGGGGTCAACGTCGGCCAGTGAGACGATGGGGAATAAGCTTCATCGTCGAGAGGGAAACAGCCCAGATCACCAACTAATTAGGCCCCTAAATGACTGCTCAGCTTTGGCGTAGCAGCTATATTTCGACTCATCCTTTTTTTTCAAGGTTTTCATTCTTTTGTTTTTTTAAATTCTTGTTCTTATTTTTTAGTTTATTTTATTTATTAGTTTGGCATTAATTTTTTTTTAAAAAGTAAATTTTTTTTACTATAGGCAAATCAAATTCCGGGGAGCAATAATTTTGAACTTGTGGGATCAAAAACATAGCATATTTGTGAGAAAATGTGAACTCTTATAGGGAGATTTCAAAGCCAGTAGGGGCAAGTGACCTCACTTGTATTTTGAGTGACTCTACTCTCGTCCGCAAAGTACGTACAACGATTTTAATATGAACGGATTTAATTTGTACAAACAGACTTGTTTACAAGTTTAAGCCAACCACAGCATGCAGTAACACTGATAAAAGGAGAAATGAGAGAAAATAAATTAAGATAATTTCTTGACATGTATCATAGATCGGTCGATTTGATAGTTAGGTGGAGTATATACATGGTTACGATAGATGGGATACTGTCCGTATGTGGGGATAGACTTTATAGCTAATTCTAAATGTTGGGAAAATAGGTTTTGACAAAAGTTTTTTTTTTTTACAAAATTTAAAGCAAAACTAAAGTGGAACCTACAAATACTTAGGGGTGGATCCAAGAGTGAAAGATATTCACCAATATAAGGAGACTACTCATGCAATCAATCTGTCAAAACGATTAATGGATTAAATAACACTTAGCTTCAAAGAAGGCTATTTGAACTTGATGAAATAGACTTGAACCCCACGTAGAAAAGTTACGAAAATCCTAGCAGGTATATAAACTCCAACTTTGCTCTTGGGTTTGTATCCCAAGGTGTACTCAAGTTTAATTTGCAAGGGGAGATGACGTAGGTGGTGTGGACTTTGACCCATCTATCACGCGTGCGTCACCCATCTACCATTTGCTTGCCCAACTGACTCGGGTTTGTTTGGTTGTGATGGGTTCAGCTCGAGCCTTGGAGTTAAATTTTTTGGGGCTATTTATATTTTAAGTATTTTCTTTTACTTAAGACTCTGTCTGTTACATGAAATGGTCTAACCCTGTGCTCATATCTATTCATTTCCGAATAATTGTGACAGTTTATTGCCGATCAGACACGTTCGCCAGTCATGCATTTTTCGCATACAACAATTGTGCCTCATGAATGGTTGGTGAGTATTTGTGTTACCAACAAGCATTTGAGGTCCCTCTTTTTTATCATTTTCTAATTTTTATATTCGAAGTAAGATTTTTTTATGGCTATATGAATTTAACTGTTAAAATTTTAGAATTTTTTTAATTTATGGTGTGAATCAGTCATCACAATCAACTAAAGACATGTGGGGTTTGATTTGGGTCTTGATCGTATTTTTAGATTTTGATGATTGCTTCACTGAATGCAATGATTTGGGTCTCGTAACCAGTCTGCGATATGTTTCATTCTTTCTGATACTTGCCAACACATTGCAAACACTCCTCAAGCACAACCTAAAAATAATCTGACATGATATTTTTATGATCCAATAATACATTTTGAATTATTAAAATAATTATTTATTTTGAAGTAATTACATTTTTATAGTTTTTATAATGAAAATATTTTTGTAATGATTCTGTTATATAAAGTTTATGTTATATGTATTTTATATGCAAAATATAAGGGCCATAATTGAAGAATTCGCTTCGGCCCCTGAAATCTTAGGGCCGACACTAACGCCAAGTACTGAAGATGGGGTGGGAGACCTGCACTGTGCAGCCGACATCCACGCCGTCAATGAAGACCCGGTTGAACAAGTGTTTACATAGATGTAGATGCTCTCTAAAAAAAAATTGAAAGGTATTTTCAAAATGTGACTTTATTGTCAAAAACTATATTTTCATATTTCATCCTTAAGTGAAGAGTATACATTTGGGTTTCGAAAATTCAAACTTAACGATTTCAAAAATTGGGGTGTTATGTTAGAAGAGGTGTATCTTTTGTGGATATTAAATGTAATAATTTTGTTATTAGTTTTTGTTTTTTTCTAATTTATTTGGAGTTTTATTAGGAGAGTAAAAGTCATTAACAAACTAAAAAACAAGACATAAAAAATGAAATAATTTTTAATTAGTCAAGCCTACAAAACAAAATAAAAAAACAAAAAAAAAAGTTGATACAAGTTAGGGCACGGTCTGAAAGATTAGCCATTTGTAATTTCTTATGAGTTTATTCTGCGGCCTGTTTTGCATTAAGTACTAGAAATCCGACCTAAACAATACCAATCTTGCACCCTTGTATGATTCTTTAAAAAAAAAAAAGTGGAAAGAAATAATAACAACTTTAGAAAAGAAAATAAAGAGCAACAAAAATAAAAGGAAAGTGAGAAGATTTTCAGTTCCCAATTATTTTCTTTTGAATTAATGCTTTCCTTTTCCCTCCATACCAATTATTTTCTACCTAATGTCTCCCATTTATACTTTGCCCTTATGACCCATTTGTTACCGTTTAAAATTTTAAACGGGATATGGTGGATATAACAGCAAGGCAGATAATAATATAATAAAAATTTATTATAGAGGAGTGAATAGTTATAAAGGGTTTGTCTCAGTATTTTTCGAGAAAGAAAAATATGATGGATATGAGTATGTGAATAGAATTCTCATAATTAATAATGACATTTGTGTAAATAGAAAGACGAATATATATAAAAGAGGATAAGATGTGAATATGAGCAAGGGTGGAGAAATTTTATCCCCTCCGAGAGGATAAATTAATACCTCCGGATATCATATCGAGGGTCTAAAAAAATAAACAAATCCATATATAACAAATCGAATAACCATATCTAAAATGATGAACAATAAATTTTTTTTGATCACTAACAAAAACGTCCATAGTTCAAAAAATAGCATAGTTTTTTTTGGTGGACTAAAGCTCTAATATTGGTCCATACAACTATTGATAACCGGAGTTAGGGAGGAAGCTGAATTGTGTGGACCATATGAGTTAGGGAGGAAGCTTAATTATGTGGACCATATGGCTATGATTAATTAAGTCCTCCATATATATATATGGAGGCTCAAGGGACCAACACTTTTTTAGACCAATATTAGACCAACGTCTAAACTCTTCGTTCCCGATTAAATGTTGATAATCCGAACCGTTCAATGTGTTTAAAACATGTTTTTAAGGGTACCCGCGAGAAATCAGCTCAAAATATTACCGGAAAAGACTTGATCCAAACAGTGGTTCAAAATGCTGACAGGAACTGTTTTATGAACCAACGTTTGGATCAAGTCCTTTCCGGTAATATTTGGAGCTGATTTCTCGCGGGTAGTCTTAAAAACATGTTTTAAACACATTGAACGGTTCGGATTATCAAAATTTAATCGGGAACGAAGAGTTTAGACGTTGGTCTAATATTGGTCTAAAAAAGTGTTGGTTCATATAGTATTTCCCTATATATATATATATATATATATAGAGAGAGAGAGAGAGAGAGAGAGAGAGAGAGAGAGAGAGAGTATATGTTTATACACGTGTTCCCTAGTCTATACTTTGTTCGTCCCATATTATTTAGGGGTAGGTAAAGCTTTGGATTGAGCCCAAGTGACGTAGATCATGAGATAAGCTCTTTTGCCCTATCGAGGGAGTCATGCCCACATTGGAATCTCAACCCTTGGACTTTGTCTCCTAACCCATCAGACCTATTTTTGTCTTTTTATCGGTATTTTCTTCTACCCAAGAACAATAGGTAAGGACAGGAATAAATATTGAGTGCGACATCCGCACCATAGTGACCGCGACATCCGCACCATTACATTTAGTGGCTGCTATACCAAATAAAAAATTGCATATAGTGTTATTTTATTTATCCACTCAAACAATTTTTAACGTTTTTTTTAATACAGAGGTTTCAAAAATGCAAAAAATATGAACCTTAAAACAATTTCAGAAAAAATAAAATAATTTTAAATTTTTGGCCGTTTTAAATTATTTTCGTCTTTAGTTAGTTGGTTTTTAGCTTTGGGTTATATTATTTTTAAATTTTTGGATTTTTTTCGTCAAAACGAATCTATAATCTATAAAAATTTGACGCAAAACCTAACAAATACAAAAAATATATATATATACATAAGAACATATTAGGCCAAACTATTATAATCATTATACGAAATTCTACCATTAAATTTCTGAACAAGAATAAGTGTTACACAAATCTTTCTCACTTCGTAAAATTAAATAAAATTGACGTTTTTTGACACAACGTGAAGATTCATTATAATTTTATTTAATCTATTGAAAAATGCTTCATGTTGCCTAAATAGTTGTGGATGAGCTTCTTGAATTAATAAAAACTAAAAATAAATTAAGCTTATTTTCTAAATATTTAGCTCAAAAAAAAATATTAGAACAAGATTCTTTTTCGTGTTACTTCAAATGTGAAGTAAAAAATTACCAAGGGCCCACAGTACGGCAGTACCCATACAGACCCAACCTTGTCCCAAATGAAATGAAAAAGAGACAGTTATAGTAAAACCCCACGTTGTGCCACGTGGCATCAAAAAGGGTAAGGTGCAGACTGGGGAAGTGGATAGACTTGCAGAAGATGAGCCCCACTCCTCCTAGGAATATCCTAAAGCATGTTCTATGAACAACTTGGTCGCCAAAAAATGGATCTTCTATAAGTACACCTAAATTCTTGGGTTAAGGCATGAAGTAATTCGTTGTGTAGTTTCTACATGTTATATTTCTTGAGTTTAAAATTCACTTGAGCGTTGAAATTTCTCCGATCGACTACTAACTTATTATTACTTTGTTAATTTCAGATTTGGATCATCATTTTGATGGGCTATCATCTCCGACAACGATGTGCATAGCTAACTTGCACACTACAATAGGCTTACTACTTGTGGGCTAATCGAAAGGCTACGCCAAATAGCCGCCACAAGGCCACGCCGTTATCATGAGTAAGAAAGGTCATGAGCTCAGCTTATTGGGTTCTTGCATATAACATGATGAACGGGAAGCTCGAGTTGCATTCATCATGCATGACATCATTTGGTAAAACACGTTGGAAGGGGACGAGCCCGACATGGGCTTACGTGGAGTCCAAGTATGTACACTCTCACTAAATAATGCACATGATTAACTCTGAAAATCTACATCATTACTTGCTAAAAAGATATTGTATTATCTTCCCTTCTTAAATTAGGACAAATTTAGGTACGAAATTACCGTACAACTAGAATTCAGTTTGTCAGTACTAACTCGTTGATTCTCTTACGGTTAACTCGAGAAAGAGACCCACATCCCACTTCCATAATTCGCGCCTACTAAAATTTTTCAAAGCCAACAATTACAATTTAATTTCTCCAAATTTATAATAGCACACTATCATGTTTGCACAGGATCTCTTGATGTATATAGAAAGGAAAGTTAGTATGGGAATATTATTTCCCTTTTATTTGACAAGTCCTAGGTTAAATTTAAAGCTAGATAGTCTAGCTCAAATGAGATTTGCTGCAAAGTGTACTTGTTATGAGTTCAGATATTTTCTACCAGAAATTTTCTCTATCTTATTTTAGTATAGTTTTAGGGATTTGATTTCCACAAACTCTTTTTTTTCATTTGCACTCTTTCTTTTCTTCTTATTATATAAAGTTACTAAATATAAGGGTATTTTAGTAACTTTATATAATAGGGACAAAAAAAGAGTAAGTGACAAAAAAGGTGTGTGAAAATTAATTAATCTCCTAATTTAAACTATTAAATTATTTATGAACTGCAAAAAAACAAATACAGCAAAACAAATGTACGAGGAATTTCAGTACATACAATTGAGCAGACAAAGCTATTGTTAGATGGGTAAAGAACTGAGTGCAATTTTGTTTATCCTCTTTTAAAGTGGATGAACATTATCTTCACTCTCATTGATCGAGATGATATAGGTCCTGCCTCTGTAATACACTTTTTGGTAAAGATATGACTAACTTAACCAATAAGAATAAAGGTAATGTTTATCGAAAAATGAATAAAATCCATTTCTAAAGAATCATACTTTTGTTTTTCAACACTAACTGGAAGAAACAGAGTGAAGGAATTCTATATATTGATTGTGAGTTGAAACGAAATAGAAACCAGAAATGATTGGAGAAGTACTGGGTTATTAATGATAACCAAATGGACATTAGTCAATTCCTACCTTAACCATGCCTGCCTGCTCATAATTGATACTACTGCATGCTTTACAAGTTTCCCTCACAAACAACACTCACAAAACATTATTATTCCCAACAGTCTACCTAGTTTCTACTTTTTCTGGCTCTCCTCCCTCATCATTATGTGTTGAAGTGGTTTACCAGAGGGACCCATTCATTATTGCCCCCTCCTGTTTAACCAAATACTTTTGCTACAATTTATTTCTGTATATCACTAATCAAAACTATAGGAACCCATATCAAATTGGTCATGTTGACAACTTTAAAATCAACCTAGGCTAATTTTTGGATCTGCGCGCCAAAACGATGTCGTTTTGGTGCACAGCAACGAGCTGCGTGCGCAATACTCAACAGCCTCCTCAATTACCTAATTTTGAGGTGTACAGTGATTTTTTCTGCACAAGTTTCTTCGCATTATTCTTTTCTTTTCTTGTGTTTGTGTTTGTAAAGTTGACTACCAATGAAAAAGATGAGGAAAGACAAGGGTAAAAATGGTTTTCAAACCCATCCAAGTTTTTTTGCATTTGTTTCTGTCTAATAATTGGTATTGTTCTTAAGGTCGGTTTTGAAATTTTGGGGGCTTAAAATTACTTTCAGCATGAGATTCTCGATAATTTTTTGAACAATATATAGTTCAATAAGATAAAATCATTCGACTGAAATGGACTGGGTAGTTATAAAATTCTAACATTTTGTATCAGAATAATATTATGAACGGCAAAAATATAAACTCGTTAAGAATAAAATAAAAACTATGTCATTTAATAATTACACTGTAGTCAAGGTTAAAAATTAAAATAGACTTAGAATGATATAAAAACTGAATATAAGCTTTCGTTAATTGAGTTAACTTTGTATTAATGGTGAGAAAGTTTTAGTTACAATTAGAGAAAAAGTTGTAATTGGAAAAAAAATCAAAAGTTTTTTGCCTAATTGTTTTGTATACATACATATTCATAAATAAATAACTATATAAATATGCATTTACACACACAATCAATGAGCTCTCAATATCTATGTTCATAATAGTAAATTACAGTATACCTTTACCCGCAAAAGTTGTCTCCCTTATACAAGGGTTCTCTCCCTTATCAATCTGAATTCTTTCGCATTTCATAATTTCTCATTAAAGATGGATTAAACTTGTTCATAGTTGACCTCTAAAAAGATCATAAGTCTTATTCAGACTCTTCGAATCCTTACTTTTTACAGTTAAAGCTTTATTCAACTGTTAGTTTCTCATTATAAGTCGTATTGACCAAAAATTTCTCATCATTGTCTGTCTAGAACTGGTCCTGAGCTATTCAGGTTCAAAACTTATTCTTATTCAACTTTTTTTACTATTTGACCTCCTTTCTTAGGTAGGCATATATAAAATCTTCTCGGCAACATGCTCGTGCACAAGAAAGAGCGCATTGTGTCGCCGAGCTAGCTTTCTCACCTTTTACCTATTTCAATTGCCCCCAACTTTGGCTGCTATTTGCCGAGCAAATAAAGTTGGCAAAGCTTATTCCTTTCTTATTATTCTCTTCACCCATTTGGCCTGATACAACTTTTTCGGGCGAATATCTTCTATTTGTCAAAGTGAATCTGTACAGCCGCATTTAATCCACGATGACGTATGGCAGCAACTTTAGGGTAACCGATGCGATCCTTTTGGGTAACCGATGAGATCCTTTGCGCGTGGCAACTGTAACATCTCTTTTTCAGCGTCTATAATTACCATTTTAGAACCACTATTCTTCCTCATCTACATTTTGAGATGATATTTTTTAGACAATAGGGTTTAGTTCTAATTTATTTTGGATTCTTTATAGAAATATCTTGATAAATAAAATTGTTTATTTTTTAGAACTCATCAAGAATAACAATTATATCAAAAAAAAGTTTGATATGATTTTGAACATCATTTATGCGTAAAAAAGGATTATAACCCTAAATCCGAACTTATTTATCCTATCTATCTCAAGATAAATGTATTTCGAAATTGCAACAGCTAATACTCGATCGACATAATTTTTTAACGTGGTTAATATTCTTAACAACATGATTATTAATATTGTTAACAAGTTCTAAAAGAAAAAGAGAAACTTAATTTTTGGTCTTATTTCTTAGTGACAAGTATCACCAATTTAGAGATTACATAATATCGAGATAAAAAAAATAAATTTATCATTCAAAATAATAATAAATACGTCAAACTAATTTAAATTAGAACTAAAACGAAACTCACGAATCTTGTAAAATGAAAACTTATGTTATATACAAAAATAGAATCCTATTTTAAATTATTCAAAAATAAAAGATACCCATTATTGAGGTATCTAAAGTAAAGTAGAACTGATTCCGTCAGTAGTGAGTTGGTTCGAAGGAATGAGGAAGATTCCCTCGGTGTGACAGGAAGGAAGAGCATTCAGTTTCTTGTTTTCTTATCAAGGAAAAGTTTACCGTCCACGAATTTAGACTAAGAAAGTGTCCTCGAATTTAAAATCAACGGTCATGATTCACTTGAATTACTGCGACCAGTTTTTTAAAAATAAATCATGACCCTTGATTTTGAATTCGAACACACTTCCTTAGCCTAAATTCGAAAAATATAGCATTGCTCTTTTTCTTAATGCCTTCTCTCTTCCAACACTATTGACGTTGAATATTAGAAAGCATTCCACCACTACTATGGGTAGTGACGCGAGACACGTGTTGCCACACTGATAACGCGATACGCCTGGCTGGCAATCACAATATAGCTACAAGTGGAATTCTCTCGTAAGTGAACAGTCCCACGTTAGATTTTCCTTTTTTCTTTTTTAATTAAAGCTTTTCTGTTCCAAAGTACCTTTATTGGTAGATTTGCAATCCACATCAGATTGGCCAACTTTTGCTCACCTTTATAGCTAGCAATTACACCACCATTGGACTCATGTGGATACGTTAAAACCCTTTTGTGTGTGTGTGTGTGTGTGTGAGAGAGAGAGAGAGAGAAAGAGAGGGTGGATGTAAGCAAACGAAGGTGGCTAGAAGAATCAGCACTGAGCTCATCTGGATATCTAGCTTAGATCTCTTTTGGGTTATATATTATTTCCAAGTGCTCCTAGTGATTGTTATTTTGTAAACTTTGGGAAATGTAGTGTTGTTAATTTTTTTTTAATAGAAAAGTTCAAAAAAGATAAAAAAAATAAGTTCAAAACAGCATCCTTTTAGATTTATTTTTTAATTTTTAGTAAATTTTTTTAAACTTTTGAACATAATTTTGTACTTTTTAAATTTTTTTTGTCGGGACGAACGAATAAACCATAAAAAAAATAGTGCAAAAATAACAAATACAAGATTTATTTAAATAAAGATAAAAAATAATTAATTTACATAAGTTAGGCTAAATAGAGCCGAGACTGATACACTCAAACAACTGCCCTACATAAGTATTAATATTTTCTAAATTATATTAGCTTCTATCTCAAAAATAATTATATTATTTTCTTTCATTAAGAAAATAATAATATCTTACCATCCAAGATTCAGTTAGAAAATTTAATAACCTTCAAAAAAAAATTATACAAAATATGGACTCTTCCATCTCGTGTTACCCAAAAGACTTCACAGAACAGGAAAATCTATATTCAAACTTTCAGGTGCAAGATTATCAGTTTGAAATTATTGAGAGGGTAAATTCAAAAATAACTATTTTGGCACGCGAAACTGTTCTTGACTTAAATTGTTGGAATTTATCAAAATAAATAGGTTTTTTGTAATTTTATCAGAACTTTCTTTGTACTTGAGAAGATTTCTATTAGAGTTTAGAGTTTTGTCCCACATTACATAGATGGAAAAAAGTTAAATGACTTATATATGATAGCACAATTATAACTTAACTTTAAAGTGACTTAGCTCATACGTGCGAAAAGTGACTTAGCTCATACATGCATGCTTCGCACGAACCTGCAAGCGTGGCAATGGATTTTGTGGCTCTTTGATGGTGCACTTGGCGCAAAGTTCCTTGTAGGCATTCTTTCTTATTGCAACTTAATTAGTAGTAAGGTGGGGATGAAATGGATACCATGTGGCGAACGTGTGGTGGTTGAGTAACACGGCGTGCGCCCGTTGAATTGGATGCGATTACATCCATTGATTGTTATCGAATGGCCCATGGATCGTAGTAGTTTAGCTAAACCAATTGGGGTGCAATCGGTCATGCCTATTCAATTGGGGGTGGGCTTGTCCATTTGAAGTGTCCAATCCGCACTATATGACAGTAGGATCTAGTCTAATAACCAGATGTGAACAAGTACAATCTTACGTGATTGGGTGCATCTGGGTCAATAAATCTAGAGCTCAATTCACAACCATTGATACACTAAATATTTCAAAAACACACTCACTCTATAAGGTTGTTTTTCTTGTGTTGTTAATTTGTTAATCTACATAAACAAATTCAATAGTCTCTTAATTCGTTTGATATTATTTTTTACTCAGAATTTTGTCTGTTCTTTGTTTGTGCAGACACAAGCGGAAGATTATTCGATCTGCTTTGTTGTATCTTTGAAATAGATTTGTTACAACTCCGTGCACACCAATTGATGGGAGCAAACACTGTTTTTCGTTCGTAGTCTTAGAAGAACCTCTTATCATTTCATACATGCTTTGTAATATTTGAGTTGATCCACCAATTTTCAGCTCGAGAATGTTAATCATGGACAAAACAGTCACAAAGTTACCTTTCTAACCCGATGCTTCTGGATTCTTGAGAAATGAGATCAAGTTATTGTGCATCTCCATGATGTTAACTTGTCCCAAGTAACCACTAGGGTTGTGGCCTAATAGTAAATATCTTACTTCCAAGTGATTGGGGTGGTCAATAGGTCCAAAGTTTGACTTGTGGGATCGAGCCCTTTGAACATTAATCCATTGGCCATTTGTAGGGTGGTAGAAATTAATGGGTGATATGTCCCTTATGACTCGTCATGAGTCATGAGTCTTTATTATCACACTGAGAGAAGATTGTCATGGTTTGTTGCCTCTCTACTCATTTGTTTTAGCAAAAAAAAAAATCTAAAAGAATTTGTTAACATACTTGATGCATTGAACATAATTGTAACACCTCAATTTCTTAAAACATTAATTAAATTCTTTTAATCTCGTATTATTAGTTAAAATGGTAAGTAAAGAAATTCTCCATTTTATTAATAAAGATTAAAATGGATAAATAGATTTGCAGTATCTGAAATGTAAAAGATGAAAACACATTTTTTGTGTTTATATTGAGAATTAGAATAAATAACAGAGCAGAGTAGGAATATGGCAGCCGCTTGTTGAATTGCTCCTTTGTGGCCACTGACTCCTCCTATTGAGGTTGGAACTCCATCTTCTCGTCTTCATCTGGCATGAAAACCAAGCCCAAAGGGTAACAAACATGCAATAAGATATATGACAATAATAAATAAAACTAAACAAACAAAGTAAACACATAGGTTTGTTATGCTTTCGTCCTTTAATATCTCTAGAAATTCAACCTAGGAATTTTGAATACTACCCAACTATCTAGCATTAGACATTTAGTTAAAATTGACCAATCCTTATCTACCTAGGGCTCATAGTCTGAAGTTATGTACCCGACATGAATACCAACCCGGTAAGGAAGGAATCTTCTACTGTCGACTCAGGTCAATAACTACCTCACTTTAGCTAGATCCGATTCAACCTGACGTAATTAACTAGTCTCAGATACTAACGAACCTTAGCCGCTTCCCCTTTATCAGCTCAAGGACACCCAAGACCTTGGTAGTGACTCCTTTGGGGTCGAGAGCTGCGAAGCAGACATCTCCAAAAGTCACTCTTAATCATTTCAACAACTCTTAATTAGGGTCCTTTAAACAAACGGGAGGACATCCGGTGAGACTTGAACCCACATGGAATACGGCTCGACGACCGATTGGACTCGAAGTCACGTGAAACATGGGACTTCAACCCAAAACTGATTATGCGATACTTGAATCCCCCCTAACCCAACATGGGCACAACAGCCTCTAAACCCAGTTATCATCTTTTCATTTGACAACATGTATTGATTTCTACACAGTTTCACTATTTAAAATGCTCATCCAACACCCTCCACTTTCTTGTTCGGGTGGCATTCGAACCAATATCCCTAACATAACTCTAGGTTTGTCCCAAATCAACCCCAAAATCAGATGTATGCCTGTGCTACTAAAATTTAGGCAGGACGACTATATCATTTTTAACCTAGCAACGTGACCACTGTAACATAACTAGTCTGACACCACGACGATTGCAATCTGTTTATCCAACAACACCTCGGGTAGCATGATGACTATACCCAGAACATTCCACATTACTAACATAATCAAAATCACACGAGCTAAATTCTAGTACGACATTCATAACTCACTTGCATAATCAACATAACAATATTAACATAGCAACAAGGTAAAACTTGGTCAACCTGCTCCCACGAGAATCCATGGACATAGATTAAGTGCAATGGATGTCTGTGCAGTGTGTACATATATTGTAATAGTGTTCTGATAACCAATCAATATTCTATAAATTCTAGATTTTTGAATAGCTCACCCGAGCAACCTAAGCTCACCTCGGGCGAGCTATTAAAATTTAAATTCTGACATATACTGACCAACTTTGGCATCAGAACATTAATCTAAAAATTTGACCAGGTCACTCAGGCAGCTAGAGCTCGCTCGAGCGATCCTTTATTTTTCAGAAACATGCCACTTTTTTTATTTCTAAAATTTTGCTCAAACTAAACCCTAACAACACGCATTCTGAATATAAAACCTCAATTGAAGACAGAAAACAAACCCTACAGGTTTGAGGTAAAGATCCCTACTTTAATTGAAGAAAATAGCGAGGAATTGAACACGAATTTGATGAAATTTTGATAGAATTTTGACTCAGGACTTCTCTCCCAAGAAGTTAGAAGATACCTCACGAAATTGTCTCTCTGGAGACTCAGTGATAGTTGAATTGCGAAATGGTAAAGGCTAAACGCGAATCCAAGCTTGATTTACATAGAACTAAGGTAAAACCATTCATTATTCTCATTTATTAATCCAATTTATCATGGCCGTGAATTCTCCAATTGATTTCTCACATAGTTACCAATAATTTGTCATTAAAACTTAAGTAAAAATACGAATATTTGTCTTTAAGTCAAAGGAACCCGAGGCAAGATCTTAATCATCCAATGAAATTCAGATTATGGTCATGATGAATGCGAAGAAACCCTAGAATATGCCATTCTCGATGTTTTGTAATTCCAGAGGTTGCTCGAGCGGTCAGACAAAATTAAAATTCTAAATTTTCATAATTAAAAACATAGAAATAATTAATATTAATTTTTAAATTATTTTAAAACTTGTGGCTTGTTACAATAATCCTAATCCTAACCCAATAAAGGCTTTCATAGTGATAAAGCAATTTAGAATAATAATGTCCTGTACTATGGTTACAACTTTAAAGTTTGATCAAGGGAAGAGTCAAGAAGATTTTGCCAAGTGGAAGTTAGGCATATATATTTAGTACCCTTTTTAGCATGGGTGAACATGAATTACTTGAGACGTTTTTTGATAATCTTTTGGCAATGCTACAACCTGTCGGAAAAGGACAATGACATGTTCTATCAATTTCTGGATGAGCCTTTTTAGGGACCTCAAATTATTTAAAATTTGTGTACATTATTTGACCTCAATATGAGTTGGATGCATTAAACTCGCTTTACATAGCGGTCCATTCATTGAGCCTTGACCAGCTTGCATTCAATCTTAGGCTTCACTCATTTGTCGATATCATTTTTATCTCCCCCATGACTCACTTTGTATCTTTCATGCTCCATCAAAAGTTCTCGGTGCAAGCTTATTCATCATGTGCGAAGAATCTGTCATAGATCATCAGTCATTGGCTCCAATACCACTTGTTAGAATTGGTACGAATGGACAAGCTAGCAATCTGATAGGAAATAATTGTAAAGTCCACATTACGTCATTTGGGATTAACATGAATGAATGAACTCAAACTCACTTGAAAGCTTAGACTTATAAATGGTTAGACTTCAACCCAAAACTGATTATGCGGTACTTGAATCCCCCATAACCCAACATGGGCACAACGGCCTCTAAACCCAGTTATCATCTTTTCATTTGACAACAGGTATTGATTTCCACACAGTTTCACTACTTAAAATGCTCACCCAACACCCTCCACTTTCTTGTTCGGGTGGCATTTGAATCGATATCCCTAACATAACTCTAGGTTTTTTCCAAATCAACCCCAAAATCAGGTGTATGCCTGTTCTACTAAAATTTAGGCAGGACAACTATATCATTTTTAACCTGGCAACGCGACCACTGTAACATAACCAGTCTGACACCACGACGATTGCAATCTGTTTATCCAACAACACCTCGGGTAGCATGACGACTATACCCAGAACATTCCACATTACTAACATAATCAGAATCACACGAGCTAAATTCCAGTACGACGTTCATAACTCACTTGCATAATCAACATAACAATATTAACATAGCAACAAGGTAAAACCTGGTCAACCTACTCCCACGAGAATCCATGGACATAGATTAAGTGCAATTGATGTCTGTGCAGTGTGTACATGTAATTTGGGTAAGCTTACAATTCTGTAGTAGTGTTCTGATAACCGATCAATATTCTATAAATTCTAGATTTTTGAATAGGTAGCTCGCGCAACCTAAGCTCACTGATGAGCGCACTATATTGTATAATAACGTGGCTCAATACGCTCATTTTGGCAATTATGCATAGGCAAATGTTTCTATTTAAATGATATTGCACGCGTAGTTGTTTTTCTACCCTTTCAGGTTTGCGAGCGCTGAATGAATGCCAAAAGATTCTACCATGAATTAAGGCCTCGGAACCATTGGCAATACTGATGGGGTACCAATTGAAGGCTCGGGAGGAGCAAAAGTGGGTCCGGATCAAAGAACCAAGGAAGGAAGAACTGATGGTTGGGAATCAAAAGTCCCTCTATCGATAGAGGTTTATCCCTATCGATAGAGCCCCTAGCAAAGAACCAGGAAAAAGAAGCCCTCTATCGATAGAGGATCTCTTCCTATCGATAGAAGGCTTAAATCAAAAATGATCAGAAGACTCCCCTATCGATAGAGGACCATTCCTATCGATAGGAGGATCAATCAAAGAAGATCAGAAGACTTCCCTATCGATAGAGGACCATTCCTATCGATAGGAGGATCAATCAAAGAAGATCAGAAGACTTCCCTATCGATAGAGGATCCCTTCCTATCGATAGAAGTTTCGGTCAATTCATACCAGTAGACTTCTCTATCGATAGGGATCTCCTCCTATCGATAGAGACCCAGTTTTATCAGATTCTGGGAGGACGATTTTGACGCGAACTCAGAGCCATTTTTGGGAATTAGAAGCTTCTTTTATTGCCTTTTTAAGGGTATTTTGGTACTTTCGCATAGTTAGTTGTTAGATTATTTTATTAGGTTAGATTCTTAGCTTGTAAAAAGGAGTAGCCTCCCTTTTTTTCATAAGATCAGTTTTCATTCTACACCAGATATTGATATAACGTAATATAGAGTTTTTCACTGTTCCAGAGCTCATTTTACATTGTTCTTCACATTTCTTGCTTTGTTCTTCATTATTTCTTCAATTCTTGTCAAGTTCTCCTCTCTTAAGTGTTCTTCCCCTTTGAATCTTTGGATTCTCTTGGAAGCACTTAAGTATTTCTGCCTTAAATACCGTTTTTATCGCTTTAATATCTGATTTCTTTTCAGTTTTACTTAGTTCTTCCTTATTGTCTTTAGATTAACTTGTTTTATTATGTTTTCTTTCAATTCCATTATGTTTATGTCAAAGCATGAGTAGTTAATTTAGTGTGGGTTAAGTCTAAATGTGAGGTTTGTTCAAAAACCATGTTGGTCTCTATCTTCTCCAAATTTTAACGCCATTGATGGATCTTTCTAAGCTTTTTTCTTTTGAAATAAAAATGAAGTGTTAAGTTCTTGATTAGATATAGCCATCCTTAGAGTTGGTATATTTAATACTTGAATCGATGTCCTTCATCTTTTAATCCTATTTCCTTTAAACTTGAAAGATCCGTCAAAACTATTTTTAGAATTAAAATCCTTGTTTTCATCGAAGAATTTTCCGATCGAACACCCGGGACCGGAAGTTAGATTGAGTTATAAAAGAGAAGAGATAGACCAACGAAAGTTTCGAATAAACCAAACCTTAGGACTTAACCCCACTCTTTAATCCAGTTTAATCCTCATTTTAGTGATATAATTGCTTAACCAAACAAAACTTTGAGGTTGACGTCCGAAACGTCGAAAACACTAATTTGCGTATTCTCTGATTACAACGTTCTTTTCCCTGTGGATCGATACTCCGGACTATCCCTATACTCGTTTTTAAATATTTTGAGGATAAGTTCAGTTTTATAAAATTAAACCACTGACTCAGAGGCCGGCACACCCCTAACGACAAGCACTTTGCCGGTCCGGTCATGTTTTTGGCGCCGTTGCCGGGGAATTGAATAGTTGTTTTTAGATAATCGCAGATTTTTGCAAAGTGCAAGTTTCTTTGGCGGAAACCTTTAACCTACCCTTTTTGGTAAACCTAAGGTGTAACGCAAGCCAAAGGGACGTGTAATTTGCAGATTTTATTTTCTTTTCTTTTTCACTCACACTTGATTGATTCGGAGACTGTCTTTGGTGTATGAGTGTTTACACTCGTGACGCGACAAATCGGCTAATTCGCCAAGACAATCTTCCCTTCAATACAATGGCCGAACACCGCGATGAAAATGATGCACCCATGGGTCGCACCATGCGGGACTACTTGCACCCCACTCACACCACCACCACCTCTTGCATACGCTTTCCAACCGATACTCCCGAAGGACAACAATTCCATGTCAAGCCTAACATGCTTGGCATGTTACCAACCTTCTATGGGATGGAATCGGAGAACTGCTATGTACATATTAAAGAATTTGAGGAAGTGGTGAATACTTTCACCAACGTGACCGCCCATCTGGAGTCGACACGTCTTAAGCTCTTTCCCTTTTCTCTCAAGGAGAAGGCCAAGCGATGGTTTCTCTCCTTGAGAGCCAATTCGGTGACAAGTTGGGTGGAGATGCAGGTGGAGTTCCACAAAAAATGGTTCCCACTCCACCGTACCACCACCTTAAAGAAGAAGATTCAGAACTTCGAGGAAATACCCAACGAATCTTTCTGTTCATGTTGGGAGAGATACAAGGAACGTCTCCTCGCCGTCCCTCATCACGGGTATGAGGATTGGCAGATTGTGGCATTCTTTTACGAAGCCATCTCAGTCCGCAATCGCCAATTTATCAACCTCATGACAAGTGGGGAATTTCTGAACCAAGGAGCCTCCGCGGCTTTGGCTTATCTAGATGAGCTAGCGGAGAATAACCAATCATGGGATTATTCGGATCCCAATGACCGCTCCTACAAACCCCCCACTAATCATGGAACCATGGGCAAACATGTGCCTAGGGACGAGGATGACATCAGCAAACGCCTCGATCACCTCTCTAGGAAACTAGAGAAATTGGAGATAAATAGGGTGAACGAGGTATCTTCTATTTCAAAGCCCGGGGAGGCTTGTGCTATCTGTGACACCATGGACCACACAACCAATATTTGTCCGACCATACCTGCTTTCAAAGAGGTACTCCATGGTCCGGACCATGCTGAGGTCCACGCCCTTCACCAAAGCCAAAAGCCTACCAATATGCCCTTCAACAACAACAACTACCATCCGGGATTGAGAAATCATCCCAACTTTAGTTGGAGGAACAATGAGGCGGGTGCACAACCCCAAGCACCCCCGGGATTTCAGGGACAATACCCGGCCCATCAAAACACTCAAGGGCCGGCACCACCGCGGTATCCACCAAACTCTTACAATCCTCCGGGTCCCTCCACGGGTCCCAACTCTTACCAACCGCCTAACCGGCGAAGCTTGGAGGATACCTTGCAAATGTTCATGCAAGGACAAGCAAATGTCAACGAACAGAACACTCAGGCCATTGGGGACATCCGCTCCCAACTCACTAAGTTGACCACCACTTTGGGTACCATGCAGCACGAGAAAGGGAAATTTCCCGCACAACCACAAGCAAATCCCCAAGGTGGTCATTTTATACAAGGAGAGTCTCCTTCGGGGTCAAACGTGGAACAAGCTAAGGCAATCACCACTTTAAGGAGTGGGAAAGAGGTCGATAAGACCATTCTCCCGAAAACAATCCCCACTCCTCCTTCGGTGCCTACTCCACAACCCCATGATGATGAACCCAGTGTTTTGCCTCAACCCCCCCCCCCCATTTCCACATCCACATCTGCTCCTATGGGAGAACCCACAAGCTCAACTTGCCCAATGCCGGCCCCATTCCCACAAAGATTGAGGCCTTTACCCAAATTGACGAACTCCAACGAGATATTCGAGCTCTTCAAGCAAGTGAAGATCAATATCCCGTTGCTTGATGCAATCAAGCAAATACCTTCTTATGCCAAATTCTTGAAGGACTTGTGCACAATAAAGCGCAAGCACAATGTGCAAAAGAAGGTATTCTTGACGCAGCAAGTGAGTTCAATCATACAAACCCCCATCGCACCAAAGTACAAGGACCCCGGGTGTCCTACAATTTCTGTGAGAGTTGGGGGGAGGGTAGTAAAGAAAGCCCTGCTTGACTTAGGGGCTAGTGTGAATTTGTTGCCATACTCGGTGTATGAGCAACTTGGGTTGGGGGATATGAAACCAATCTCGGTGACCCTCCAATTAGCTGACCGTAGTGTCCGGGTACCGAGGGGTTTGGTAGAAGATGTGCTTGTCCAAGTGGACAATTTTGTGTACCCGGTGGACTTCATAGTCCTTGATACTTGTCCCACGTCCAATCTGCAAGCCCAAACGCCCATCATACTTGGAAGGCCCTTCTTGGCCACATCCAACGCAGTGATCCATTGTCGGAACGGGCTGCTTAAAATGACGTTTGGGAACATGACCCTAGAGCTCAACATTTTTAACATTGGGAGCCAAATGGGGGATGATGATGACATTCGCGATGTGAGCGTTATAGACGCACTTGTTCAAGAGCACGTCGATTGTCATCTCTTTTCTGACCCCCTAGAGGCCATGCTTACTGTGGAAGAGACGGAATTCCTAGACTCTCCCGAGGTTGAGTACATTTACTCCCTCATGAATGAAGAAGAGGTGTTGGGTACTGAAAAGTGGGTGCCCAACTTTGAAAAACTACCACCACCGACAGCTCGAGCTCTACCATCTTCTGTGAAATCACCCAAGCCCGAGCTAAAAAGTTTACCATCTACCTTAAAGTATGCTTTCTTGGGGAATTCTGAAACTTTCCCGGTTGTCATCTCATCTAGTTTAGACAATCCCCAAGAAGCTGCTTTATTGGAAATTCTGAGGGCCCACAAATCTGCTTTAGGGTGGACCATTGCTGACATTCACGGGATCAGCCCGCTTTTGTGTACTCACCGCATCTATTTAGAGGATGATATTAAGCCATCTCGCCAACCTCAACGGCGTTTGAACCCAATCATGAGAGATGTGGTGAGGGATGAGGTTCTGAAATTGTTAGATGTGGGTATCATATACCCAATTGCTGATAGTAAATGGGTCAGCCCCATCCAGGTTGTGCCCAAAAAGTCTGGCGTCACCGTTGTGCCAAATGAGAGTGGGGAGTTGATTCCCACTCGAGTAGTCACCGGTTGGCGTGTCTGTATAGACTATAGGAAACTCAATGCTGGTACCCGGAAAGACCACTTCCCTCTCCCCTTCATTGATCAAATGCTAGAGAGGGTAGCTGGTCATGCTTTCTACTGTTTCTTGGATGGGTATTCGGGGTACAATCAGATAGAGGTCTCTCTGGAAGACCAAGAAAAAACTACTTTCACATGCCCATTTGGCACCTTTGCATATCGTCGCATGCCCTTCGGGCTTTGCAATGCCCCCGGCACCTTCTCTCGGTGTATGACGGGCATTTTTAGCGACATGATAGAAAAAATTGTAGAGGTGTTCATGGATGATTTTTCTGTGTTCGGAGACTCCTTTGAGTCTTGTTTGGAGAATCTGGAGAGAGTTCTTGTGAGATGTGAGGAGAAAAACCTGGTTTTAAATTGGGAGAAGTGCCATTTCATGGTCACTCACGGAATTGTTCTCGGTCACATCATCTCTTCGAAGGGGATTGAGGTAGATCAATCGAAAATAGAGCTCATCTCTAAGCTGCCTACCCCTAAGTGTGTCAAGGATATCCGTTCTTTCCTTGGACACGCTGGATTCTATCGGCGCTTTATCCAGAACTTTAGCGCCATATCACGTCCGTTGTGTCGTCTACTTACGAAGGACACACCTTTCGAGTGGACACCCGATTGCGAGGAGGCTTTTTCAAAACTAAAAATCAGTCTCACTACTCCTCCAATCGTGCGATCACCCGATTGGAACCTGCCCTTTGAACTCATGTGCGATGCCAGTGACTATGCTATAGGCGCTGTGCTCGGCCAACGGAGGGACAAGGTTCCTTGTGTAATTTCTTATGCGAGCAAAACTTTAAACGAGGCTCAAATGAATTACACAACAACCGAGAAAGAGCTGTTGGCGGTTGTCTTTGCGTTAGACAAGTTTCGATCCTATCTCATTGGGTCACCTATAATAGTCTACACCGACCATGCAGCTCTTAAATATTTGCTCACCAAGCCCGATGCCAAAGCTCGGCTCATTCGGTGGGTACTTCTGTTACAAGAGTTTGACTTGACCATAAAAGATAAGAAAGGGGTTGAGAATGTCGTGGCGGACCATTTGTCTCGCCTCGAGTTTGAGGATCACTCCTCTAACATACCCATTCCCGACTCCTTTCCCGATGAACAACTCTTGGCTGTTTCGAGTTGCCCGTGGTATGCTGATATTGCCAATTACTTGGCCACGGGGCAACTCCCTTCACATTGGACTCCTCAAGATAGGAGAAAATTTCTAGCTGAGGTGAGGAGATTCGTCTTCGATGATCCCTATCTGTTTAAATTCTGCCCGGACCAAATTGTCCGGCGGTGTGTGCCCAATGACGAACAAAAGTCAATCTTGACCTTTTGCCACACCGAGGCATGTGGCGGGCATTTTTCCTCTAAGAAGACGGCTGCTAAAATTTTGCAGTGTGGCTTCTATTGGCCCCACATCTTTAGGGATGCCTTTGAATTCTGCAAGGCTTGCCCGCGCTGTCAAGAATTAGGTGCTTTGTCACGGCGTAACATGATGCCCCTCCAACCCATTTTGATAATTGAAGTTTTTGACTGTTGGGGCATCGATTTCATGGGTCCATTTCCCAATTCTTTTGGGAATCTTTACATTCTGTTAGCCGTGGACTACGTGTCCAAATGGGTGGAGGCCATTCCAACCCGAACCAATGACCACTCTGTTGTGGTCCGATTCCTTAAAGAGAACATTTTCTCCCGGTTTGGGATGCCCAAAGCCCTAATTAGTGATCAGGGCACGCACTTCTGCAATCGCCCTATGGAAGCCTTGGTCAAGAAATATGGGGTCAATCACAAAGTTTCCACTGCTTATCACCCACAGACCAATGGCCAAGCTGAATTGGCCAACCGTGAGATCAAGCACATCCTAGAAAAAACGGTGAACCCAAATCGCAAGGATTGGTCTCTTAGACTGATTGATGCTTTGTGGGCTTACCGTACTGCCTACAAGACTGTGTTGGGCATGTCTCCCTACCGCTTGGTATATGGAAAAGCTTGCCACTTGCCGGTGGAAATGGAGCACAAGGCTTTTTGGGCTATCAAACAATTGAATTATCGGATGCCCGAAGCCGGTGCCCACCGCAAGCTCCAACTGGATGAGCTTGAAGAAATACGCCGGGATGCGTACGACAATGCCCACATTTACAAGTGTAAGGTTAAGGCCTTTCACGACAAAAACATTGTCCGGAAAACTTTCATCCAAGGCCAAAAGGTCTTACTGTACAACTCTAGGTTACATTTGTTTCCGGGTAAATTGCGATCCCGGTGGGGAGGTCCCTACATTGTGAAAACCGTCTCCACTCATGGAGCGGTTGAACTTGAGAACCCCAAGAATGGAACCACTTTTAAGGTGAATGGTCACCGGTTGAAGCCCTACTTTGAAAAATTTGATCCTGAGGAATCCATAGAGGAATTGAGAGACCCGGTCTATGACGGGTCCGATGTGAACCATGTGGACCCCAACCCTTTGGGTCCGTGAGCTTTATTTGAAGTCTAGGAGACTATAAATCCATGGAGTATGTGATACCTCCAGTGTTTGCCGTGCTCGAATGGCATCAGATGGTCTGGTATAGCCACCTTGTTAAGCTACGTATGAAGTACCTTGAGGTTGGGTCTGACGGCAGGCGCGTGGACAATGAGAAATCTGTCTGAACCCTTTCGGCTTTAATGTCAAGTTCCGTGGAGATTTCTTCAAAGCGGAATGAAGGGGTAAGGAATTTGGGGGGACCCCCTCCAAAGGGAGTGGTAGCCTATTAGATGATGGCGCTGCTTCTCTAGATATTGTTGAACCCCACGCATACTGTCCTTCCAACAATAGGGAAACACAGTCTTTGACAAGGAAGAAAAGTAGTACTCGTGTCCTTCGCGTGAAGAAGTTGGTGGATTTATTGCTTACTTTCATTTATTGTTCATTTTGGACTAACCTGCTAATGAAATTTTGTGTCTCATGTAGTCATGTTTGCTCTTAGTAGGTAGTTGGTGGTTCAGTCTTCGCAAGGTGTACACGCTACCACATCAGCCTTGGTAGTTTGGGTCTAAGTACGGGGTGAATGCGGCATTCAAGAGCCCAAAGTCATGGGTGTAGCTATGTGCTACGGTTGTTAGTCCAACAAAGCTCCGGCGATGATCCTATGTGACTAGCTATGGTCCACAAGTTGGAGCCGAAAGAGTACACCTTGGAAGCCCTCCCAATGACAAACGGTGCACGTGACGAGAAATCCTCAAACTTGGTCGAGGTATATGGTGGTTGACATTCCACCTCGCAGGTATGTTCGTCCCTCTTTTATGCGTAATGGTGCGTTGTCTTCTTGCATTGAGGACAATGCAATTTTCAAGTTGGGGGGAGGGGTTAGTCCAATTTTAGTGTTAATTGAGTCATTTTAGTCCCAATTTTTTTTTTCAAATTTTGTTCCATTTCCCATGAAAGTAGAGTTGAAACCTATGCTTGATATTTTGGATATGTACAAGAGGCATGCATGCGATGTATTTGTCTTTGAGCATCAATTCACACACATAAACATGAACTATTTGGAACACTTTAAGCTAAGTGTGAAATTAGGTGAGTTGATCATATAGAGTGGAGATTTAATTTGAAAAAGCATCCCGCACTCAATCTTCATATGAAATCCATGCTATGCTCAATTCATGCTTAACATCTCGCATGCATCAATTTGGAATCCATAATGTACGGAGAAAAGGAAATTAGGCTATCTTTGCATGATTGAACCACAAACGTGTCTCTTAATCCAAATTTTTGAACCAAGTCCGAGTCACCCAATTTTTCACGGAACAATTAGGAAACCGGATGTTAGGAGGTGTGTTGAGAGTGTCTGAATGGGTGATGAAAAGAAGAGGGGTCAAAAGATGAAGAATTTGGGGCCAAGCAGAAATCAGTCAGAAGGAACCTCTATCGATAGAGGAATGTTCCTATCGATAGAGGATCAGTGCAAATTTCAGACAGATTCAACCTCTATCGATAGAGGAATGTTCCTATCGATAGAGCAACTTTTTCAGTATCCTCTATCGATAGAGGAGTATTCCTATCGATAGAGGCCAAGCAAAAATTCGGACAGAAGGTTTCCCTATCGATAGAGAAAAGCTCCTATCGATAGGAGGAAGAAAATTTTCATCACAGAAGACTTCTCTATCGATAGAGATCACTTCTCTATCGATAGAGAACCCAGAAATCGGAAAAAACCCTTAAATACACCCGAACCATTTCATTCCAAATCATCCGAAATTCACACCTCCTCCCCCAAAAGTCACGATTTTTCTCCTCAAATCCACCGAAACATCACAACCCCTCCGAATCAAACCGAAATCATACCCTATTTCTACCCAAACATCCTCACCCACCTTCCTCCATCCGAATTTCGTGCCCTAAACCCTCAAGTCCGAAATTTCAACCTCAAACCTCAAAAATCAAGCACAATGGCTCGTACCAAGGTCCCCAATGTGAGTGAGGGTGAAGAACATCATGAGGAATTGAGTGATGAAGCTCGAAGGAGGGAAGACATTCAAAGGGGCAAGCGTAAGGCGGTTGAGGGTTCGGGGAAAAAGAAGAAATCAAAGGGAGACCCTAAGAACGCGGCCAAACGGGAATGGGAGAATTCAATGGCCACCCGCAAGGCCACGTGTGAGAGGATGGTTCATCGGAAACACATTGGCGAAGAGGAAGCGGTCCTCATTATTGATAATCGAGGGTTGAAGAAATGGTTCGAGCCCGTCAAAGGGTATATTCTACCCATTGTGAAGTCATTCTTCACGAATATGCGGCTTCCCGAGAGGCCCGAGGGGGAAATCACCCAAATCACGTCAACCGTACGGGGTAAGCGAATCCTCATCACGCCAATGTCCATTACATTTTACTTAGGATGCCCCTCCTTTGATGAAACCATTTGCACCTTCCCACGCGAGGAAGAGGTGTATGACCCCCGCTTTTATGCGGATATGATGTTCATCGATCCCAACGAATTCCATGGTCAATTCCCCGTTGGGAGACTTAAGGAGGAGTATAGACTCCTCAACAAAATCTTGCATTACAATCTCTACCCCCGAGGGGTGGAGAACATTCTGGGGGCTAAGGAGGTCCAGTTAGTCTACTCCTTCCGGCATGACGACGTGATCGATATTGGGAGATACATTTTTAGACAGTTGGTGGAATTCAGGACCAACACCATGCGTAGGGCGAATTTCCCCTACCCGGCAATGATCACCCAAATGTGCCTCAACATGGGAGTGGAGGAGAAATCTAGTGATGCATGGGCTGAGGGTCTGGGACCCATTTCTGGGGTCACTGCAAGTAAAAGCAAGGCCCACTCCAAAGACGCAACCGCTGTGAGACCTCCACCGACAGTTAGAACCCACGTTCCTTCAGCTTCTCGGGTTAGTTCAAGGACTTCAGGCCCCTCTGTGGCAGTGCCTGAAGAAGGTTCCTTCAAGAAGAAGATGTGGAAGATGATGAAGAAAATCTTCTGTCGTCAGTCCGAGATCATGAAGACCCAGAAGAAGATTCTGAGACGACAGCAGTTCACCATGGATTATGTGGCTGCACAGACAGGGCGGCCATACATTTCTGAGGAAGAGGAGAGTGAGACAGAGGAAGAGGACAGCCAGGACAGTGGGGAAGATTCAGGGGGAGATGACATTGTAGAAGAGAGTTTTTAGAGTAGAAGGAGGATAGAGTCAGACAAAGCAAAGTCATTGAGTCTAGTTCGTGTTTTTCTTTCTTTTTCATGTAGTGTAATCTTCATGGTATGGTGCACCGGGTGCACATTGGGAGTCTCACGACACCGGCTAGGGGTAGATTACCTAAACCACATATAAGCCGGTGTCGCTTTTTGTACTTCAAACCTTGATATGAAAAACCATGAATGTTATAAGCTTTTAAAGTCCCAATCGATTCTAATTACAATTTGGATTCTATCTTGATGCATGTTTGAGTAGTTACATGTTTTTAGCACTTGGCATTCCTATATCACATTGTTATGATCCATCAATACATACCAAAGTAATTTCATTGTGATTGCGCTTATTCCTTGAATGCATAACCACATCTTCGGTATGTATATTCGCGCAAGTTAGGGATGCAAAGTTTAAATTCATGAGAGTTCGCAATTTGTTTTGAGGGCAAACTGAGAGATTTGGAATCAAGGCTCGCTTTGGTTAACATTGCTTAAATAGATTGCTAAAGCTCACTTGTTCCTTATAGTTCATGAATGGTTGTGCGTGTTCACATTGCTCATACTTACTATATGCGCCAAGTACACTTGAAAACCACGAAATCAAGCATGATTGATAATTAGACTTGCATGGGAAATAGTCTTCTTTTCTGTTGTTAAGTGTGATGCGTTGCTAGGGACTAGCAACCTTCAAGTTGGGAGGTGTGATGAGCGCACTATATTGTATAATAACGTGGCTCAATACGCTCATTTTGGCAATTATGCATAGGCAAATGTTTCTATTTAAATGATATTGCACGCGTAGTTGTTTTTCTACCCTTTCAGGTTTGCGAGCGCTGAATGAATGCCAAAAGATTCTACCATGAATTAAGGCCTCGGAACCATTGGCAATACTGATGGGGTACCAATTGAAGGCTCGGGAGGAGCAAAAGTGGGTCCGGATCAAAGAACCAAGGAAGGAAGAACTGATGGTTGGGAATCAAAAGTCCCTCTATCGATAGAGGTTTATCCCTATCGATAGAGCCCCTAGCAAAGAACCAGGAAAAAGAAGCCCTCTATCGATAGAGGATCTCTTCCTATCGATAGAAGGCTTAAATCAAAAATGATCAGAAGACTCCCCTATCGATAGAGGACCATTCCTATCGATAGGAGGATCAATCAAAGAAGATCAGAAGACTTCCCTATCGATAGAGGACCATTCCTATCGATAGGAGGATCAATCAAAGAAGATCAGAAGACTTCCCTATCGATAGAGGATCCCTTCCTATCGATAGAAGTTTCGGTCAATTCATACCAGTAGACTTCTCTATCGATAGGGATCTCCTCCTATCGATAGAGACCCAGTTTTATCAGATTCTGGGAGGACGATTTTGACGCGAACTCAGAGCCATTTTTGGGAATTAGAAGCTTCTTTTATTGCCTTTTTAAGGGTATTTTGGTACTTTCGCATAGTTAGTTGTTAGATTATTTTATTAGGTTAGATTCTTAGCTTGTAAAAAGGAGTAGCCTCCCTTTTTTTCATAAGATCAGTTTTCATTCTACACCAGATATTGATATAACGTAATATAGAGTTTTTCACTGTTCCAGAGCTCATTTTACATTGTTCTTCACATTTCTTGCTTTGTTCTTCATTATTTCTTCAATTCTTGTCAAGTTCTCCTCTCTTAAGTGTTCTTCCCCTTTGAATCTTTGGATTCTCTTGGAAGCACTTAAGTATTTCTGCCTTAAATACCGTTTTTATCGCTTTAATATCTGATTTCTTTTCAGTTTTACTTAGTTCTTCCTTATTGTCTTTAGATTAACTTGTTTTATTATGTTTTCTTTCAATTCCATTATGTTTATGTCAAAGCATGAGTAGTTAATTTAGTGTGGGTTAAGTCTAAATGTGAGGTTTGTTCAAAAACCATGTTGGTCTCTATCTTCTCCAAATTTTAACGCCATTGATGGATCTTTCTAAGCTTTTTTCTTTTGAAATAAAAATGAAGTGTTAAGTTCTTGATTAGATATAGCCATCCTTAGAGTTGGTATATTTAATACTTGAATCGATGTCCTTCATCTTTTAATCCTATTTCCTTTAAACTTGAAAGATCCGTCAAAACTATTTTTAGAATTAAAATCTTTGTTTTCATCGAAGAATTTTCCGATCGAACACCCGGGACCTGGAGTTAGATTGAGTTATAAAAGAGAAGAGATAGACCAACGAAATTTTCGAATAAACCAAACCTTAGGACTTAACCCCACTCTTTAATCCAGTTTAATCCTCATTTTAGTGATATAATTGCTTAACCAAACAAAACTTTGAGGTTGACGTCCGAAACGTCGAAAACACTAATTTGCGTATTCTCTGATTACAACGTTCTTTTCCCTGTGGATCGATACTCCGGACTATCCCTATACTCGTTTTTAAATATTTTGAGGATAAGTTCAGTTTTATAAAATTAAACCACTGACTCAGAGGCCGGCACACCCCTAACGACAAGCACTTTGCCGGTCCGGTCACTCACCTCAAGCAAGCTATTAAAATATAAATTCTGACTTATACTGACCAACTTTGGCATCAGAACCTTAATCTAAAAATTTGACTAGGTCACTCAAGCAACTAGAACTCGCTCAAGCAATTCTTTATTTTTCAGAAACTTGCAACTTTTTTTATTTCTAAAATTTTGCTCGAACTAAACCCTAACAACATGCATTCCGAATATAAAATCTCAATTGAAGACAGAAAACAATTACAAGTTGGAGGTAAAGATCCCTACTTTAATTGAAGAAAATAGCGAGAAATCGAACACGAATTTGGTGAAATTTTGATAAAACTTTGACTCAGGATTTCTCTCCCAAGAAGTTAGAAGATACCTCATGAAACTGTCTCTCTGGAGACTCAATGATACTTGAATTGCGAAATGGTAAAGGCTAAACGCGAATCCAAGCTTGATTTACATAGAACTAAGGTAAAACCATTCATTATTCTCAAATTAATCCAATTTATCATGGCCGTGAATTCACCAATTGATTTCTCACATAATTATCAATAATCTGTCATTAAAACTCAAATAAAAATACAAATATTTGTCTTTAAGTGGAAGGAACCCAATGCAGGATCTTAATCATCCAATGAGATTCAGATTATGGTCATGATGAATGCGAAGAAACCCTAGAATATGTCATTCTCGATGTTCTGTAATCCCAGAGGTTGCTCAAGCGGTCAGATAAAATTGAAATTCTAAATTTTAATAATTAAAAATATAGAAATAATTAATATTAATTTTTAAATTATTTTAGAACTTGTGGCTTGTTACAATAATCCTAATCCTAACTCAATAAAGGCTTTCATAGTGATAAAGCAATTTAGAATAATAATGTCCTGTACTATGGTTACAACTTTAAAGTTTGATCAAGGGAGGAGTCAAGAAGATTTTGCCAAGTGGAAGTTAGGCATATATATTTAGTACCCTTTTTAGCATGGGTGAACATGAATTACTTGAGACGTTTTTTGATAATCTTTTGGCAATGCTACAACCTGTCGGAAAAGGACAATGACATGTTCTATCAATTTCTGGATGAGCCTTTTTAGGGACCTCAAATTATTTAGAATTTGTGTACCTCAATATGAGTTGGATGCATTAAACTCGCTTTACATTACGGTCCATTCATTGAGCCTTGACCACCTTGCATTCAATCTTAGGCTTCGCTCATTTGTCAATATCATTTTTATCTCCCCCATGACTCACTTTATATCTTTCATGCTCCATCAAAAGTTCTCAGTGCGAGCTTATTCATCATGTGCGATGAATCTATCATAGATCATCAGTCATTGACTCCAATAGCACTTGTTAGAATTGTACGGATGGACAAGCTAGCAATCTGATAGGAAATAATTGTAAAGTCCACATTACGTCATTTGGGATTAACATGAATGAATGAACTCAAACTCACTTGAAAGCTTAAACTTGTAAATGGTTAGACTTTCAATATTTCGCTACTACCTAATCCACATTTTCCACGTATTCCTATTATTTAGAAATTAAAGCTGAAAAATTGAACTCTTTGTTCAACCTTTCGAACCCATGAGTCAGCTCATTGAATTTCAAAAAACATTTTATCATCTATAATATCAAGAAGGAAGAATCATTGTTTTATTCTACTTTAAACGAAAAATGAAACTTTTATTTATAGAAAAAAAGAAAGTGGTAGCCATGGGGTGCATGAATTGGGATATTCACTAAGTAGTAAGTGGAATTGCATCCTAAAATCTATCTCTTTTATCATGTAGTGGTGATTAGGTCTAGTGCTGTTTCACAATATGATGGTTTTAATAATTATCATATTCCTCTGTTTTTCTGTGATGGAGGGACCAACAAGCTAGTGGAGGACTTCCTTAATAATTGCTCACATTTAGATTATGTACTACTATTTATGTGTACGGTTAACCTTTGATACTTTTGGTAGGTCGTCTCAAAGGGACTAAAACATATATATATATATATATATATATATATAGACACACACACAAGGGTCGGCTCCATGGACCAATATTTTTTTAGACTAATATTAAACCAACATCTAAACTCTTTATTCCTGATTAAATTTTAATAATTCGAACCGTTCAATGTGTTCAAAATATATTTTTAAGGGTACCCGCGAGAAATCGGTTCAAAATATTACCGAAAAGGGCTTGATCCAAAATGTTTTAAACACATTGAACGGTTTGGATAATTAAAATTTAATCAGGAATAAATTTTAGTTAATATTAGTATAAAAAAATATTGATTCATGAAACCTTTTCATATATATATATATATATATAGAGAGAGAGAGAGAGATGAGAGAGAGAGAGATGATTTTGTATATATATATATATAGAGAGAGAGAGAGAGATGATTTTGTATATATATATATATATCTCTCTTATATATATATATATATATATATATGAGAGAGATGATTTTGGTAGGTCTGATATCTGTTTGAAAACTAACAGTATTGGTGGGAAGCATAAAGATCTTTTAGCTTGGTGGACTGAAGTGGATAGTAACAAAAGTTAAATATGCCAAATCAGACCAACACTCAAACTCAACTCAAGAGGTTAGTGATCTGGTGAGACTATAACAACAAAACACTTACTCTTTTGAGTTTGGAGGTTCGACTTTCATCACCACTAAAAAAAAAAGTTCATAAAAAAATTGTCAAAGAATTAATTTCAAGATTCAAGAATATTTAAACTAAATACGTGTAATTTGTATCGAAAGTATCCGATTATCAAAAATAAAATAAAAAATTGTGTGACGAATTTAACCCAATTTGATTGTCATTAAAATAGTGTTTGGGAGAGATAGTTAGATAGGGGGATATAGACCAAGTCTTTGAGAGACAAGGTAATTGGATCAATGATTGAGTTTCAAGTTTGGTAAACCGAATTTTGTTAGAAGGGTACGACGAAGCTTATGACCCGAAAACAATGATGATTTAAGCCTCAAAATTACTCTCCGTTGCTGTCTTTGCGCTTACGGGCCTCGATTTAAGCATTCATTTAGCTCTCAAAGGTCATTGCCGGCGCATTTTTTAAAATGGGTTCCTTTTACATTTTTTTAAAAGTACAAGAAAATCATAATAAATTGAAAGAAAAAATTGCAAAATTACTTATAACTATAGAAAATCATAAAAGTCTTTGGGCCCAAAGAAAAGACTCTGAGTACACATTGGCCTCAATGAATTTGGGCTTTGACCTTTGAGTAAACATTGTCGGGTTGGGCTATTTTTTGAGTCACAGGCAATGGAAATCCACAGCTCTTACTTCAATGGTAGTCATACTAACTACACACTATGTCAAACACCTCTCTCAAATACACCATCGATTAGTACAAACTTTTACGATCTATTTTGACGATCCGAACTATTTATTAATAATATCCCAACAGGTATATTATTCATGCAAAAAGATCAGATTGATCGAATATTGATAAGTTCATGATTCAAATAAATTGAAAAAAATTATAACAGTTTATTTTTCGCATGAATGTTACAGATGTTCAACAAACCTAATTTTTTGCATGAATATCATACATCTCGATACCAACCAAAAAAAAGTTTGGATAATCAGAATAAATTACGAAAGTCATACTATTAAGTGGTGTGTTTGAGAGGTAAGTAAAATTACTCTTATTTAGTCAACAAGTTGATCCACATATTATGTGTGACATATATGTAATTAGTGGTTTAATAGGAATCTGCATGCAAGTCTGACGGCCGGGGGTGGTGGCGCAACCGTAGACCTCCGTCAATCAAGTTAATTAAGAGCCGAATTGTGGAGTAGTAGAAACTGTATGGAAAACAAAAAATAATTGAATTTAGTAGTTGCGTACCTCTGCCTTGTAATTTGGGTTGGGGGAGGGGAGGGGGGTAAAAATCTCAAGAGGAGGGATCCCCGATTGACTACTGCCACTGATAGCACCCAAACTTTGTTCAGAATATTCCCTTTGTGTTATCCCCCGTGCTCGCCATTCTTGAGCTCTTGGGAGAATCTACAGTGTTATTTTCAAGATCCTATGATCAGTTAGGGGACTTGGATCTGTTCAGCTTTTGTCCTCTGGTCGTGCTAGGTCCGGTAAGACTCCTAGTCGGGCATGTCCCATTTAGAAATGCACGTGATCGATCGTTTAGTATTGTCATGAGAATTTCCTGGTCGGCTTGGCAATCGGCCATCGTCCTAGTCGACGCTCAATCAAATTCAGGCTCATCAATTTATATTCGTGATACACCGAATAATTTTTCATAAAGTCAAAAGTTACAATCCTGTCAAATTGCTATAAAAAAAAATGAGATTTGGTTAAATTTTGAAATGGCCGAGTGGATTGGATTTGGATTAACCAAATCAAATTCTTACTTCTTTTTTTTTTCTACTAAGGAAGTCAAGTAAATTATATTTATTTATTGTCTTTATTTTATATTTCATCATGTTAGGCTAAATTAGTTGCTCGGGTTAGGATGCCGTTACATATTTAAATACCTATAATTATTTATGTGACTTGATCTCTTCAAATAAAAATAGCATATTTTAAATTGATGAAAGTTCTTCTTGTTTATTTTTCTATTATTCTTAAAATATTAGAATTAAATTTTCATTAGTTTTTGTTGGATTCAATTTATAATTTGTAAGAAAACAGATATAAATTGTGTTTTAACGTATTGAGTAGATGTTTTGATTCTATATTTTTGTTTGACAAAAGAAAAACTATATTTTTATATTTAAAAAAAGGGAGTTGTCAAGATTATTTTTCAAAATTAAAGAGTTTTTTTTACCAATTTATTGTGTAGAGAAATTCAAGAATTAAAAAACATAAACACCACAGATATTGCGCATGTAATGAATTCTAGTCTTCTTGTATTTTATTTATTTGGTTACTTCATCTTTTATTTTTACAATTTTTATTTTATTTGTACATCAAAATCCCAAAGAATTGTTGACCTAGATTAGAAATTTTATTTTAGATTAATCGAGTTTTCAATCACGTTCAATCTGTAAAAGTCATTTGGGTTCGACCTCGTTCTTACTATATATATACTCCAATAAATTTGTGCATTTGCAAGTAACATAAAAAAGAGTAAAATATTTACTTCGTTCCTAAACTATGCTCAGAACATTTAAAATGTCCTTAAACTATCAATTTCAGTCCGTTAAGAGGAGGCTTAAGTGCGATTTCAATCTCTACGAACCAAAAAAAAAAAAGGTCATGCGTGTCAATGTGTCATCTCTCCCTCTCCCTCTCCCTCTCTCTCTTTCTCTCTCTCACTCGCTCGCTCGCTGTTGTTTTTTTGTTATTTATTTAAGACGCTTTAGCAGAATCTGGTTGTGGTCTAGTTTGAAAAAGACTGTGTTATCTACAATTTTCTGTCCTAAGTTATAAATATGCATAAGCACTAGTTTGTTTCATTATTGCTAATTCCTTACTAATTTGTTGGTATTCAATTCTTCGTGTTGCATTGTGAGATTGGCACTGCATGCGAATCGTATTTCTACAAAATCTTTTAATTTTCAGGCAAATGAGGATCGATCTTAATTGGTTAATAAATATGATCATATGTGCTTTAGTTTCAGTGTAGACATAATTCGATTATGGTAGTGTGATAACTTGAAATTTTGATTTCATCAATAAGTTTAAGGGATTAGATGTAGTTATGCTCTTGTGCTGTTTCTTCGAGAAATTGAAGTAGGATATGAGGAGGGTTTACAATGTTTCTGAAATTGATGATTATTTCTGTTTGATTGGGTTCATAGATCAACTCTATGTATACATGTTCTTCCTTGAAGTATGCATGCATCTTGACAAATAAAGATTTTGGGAAATTGGCAATTAAGAATATGGATCAAAGACCATATTAATGTCAACAGTGATAAAAACCACCATAAGTATTCCACCGTTAAAACTACATCTATGTCTCAGAATAAGTTAAGGGTTTTCCATTTGCATCTAGCCAATCCTTCATTCTTCTAGGCACCATTAAAACTGCATGATGCCCATTTCCTCAAGAATCAAGCATTTCAAGTGTCATCTATTGAACTAACATGTCCGTGAGAGCACAATAAATGGTAATTGCTAGCTATAAATAGGCAACAGGACTCAAATGTTGAGCCTGTTGGAGTTGCTTACCAAAAGACTGAATATGTTTGATGAGCTAGCTTATCATAACTCAGTATTTGGCAAAACAGACAGACAGATAAATTATATGTTTGATGAAGAGCTCTGTTTCCAAACAGATTTGTCCATAAGTAATGGAAATGACAGTATCAAAAAATAGTTAGGGAGGCAATAACAAAATGCAGGAGAGTATTCAAAGTTGCTTTTTGGGTAAATTAATTTCGGTGACAAACTCGAATCAGGAGAATAGGGGAGAACCCTTGCAAACAAGAAACCCAGGGTCTCATCTGGAAGTAGAAAAACCCAACCAGTCAAAAACCACCACACTAGAATTACTCCAAAAGAAGAATTTAACTGAACAAAACAGTAGAAACACTACTCAAACTGCAGGAAGTAAGGGAAATGAGCCAACAAAGTATCAACTAGGCGCCAAATACTCCGGAAGATATGTGCCATTCCATACAGAGAAGCCCATTCTCATCAGTGCTCTTAAGGGCCCTCCCCCTCGTAGTTAATAGATCACAGCAGCCATATTTGAAAGTTTCTTCTAACGGAAATAGACTTCGATCTAATGTTTCCTATTACACAAACTCGAAATATTAAGTCCTTGAGAAATCTTCAGAAACATGAAGATCATGAACAGCAGGAAATAAAGGGAACAAAAGCAGGATATGCAGCTTAGCTCTTTCGTAGTCTGCAACCGAATTTCTTTCTTTGTGATTTCGTGCGTTTAGAACATATCGGCTTTCTCTGTCACGAAATCCTTGAGGGAGCAAAAGCTCACAACATGAAGCATCATCTCATATGCGATGGAACGGTCATCGATACGGGCACTATCCTGCGGAACACCAACTTCTTGCAAGGAGTTCCTTTCTCGATTGTACGAGAAGAGAACCTCGCCGCGCCATAACATCAATATATCCCCATTCCTCCAAACTTTGATAGGGGTAACTGGTGCATATGAGCGTTTTGAGACAAGGTTTGTGCTGATGACAATCTCTTTCTTCCACGACTCCGACACTCCATACTCCTGCATGACCCAGATGACAAGATTGGGATCTGAGCTATAATCACACACACATAAACGACCTTCTAATAATCCCAGGCTCACACCATAGGTAACCCTGGTAAGGCCAGGAAAAGGAACAGGAACAGGAACAGGAAGAGGAGAGAATCCTTGAAATGCTTCTTTCTCAATGTCAAAAGCGCATATGGAATAAGAACGTCTCTCCGGATGCCAAATTAGCCAATGAATGTTTCCATTCAATGTCACACTGTATAAGCGCACATTAAATAAGAAGGGGACAATTCCAATGCTTCTCCATTTGCCAGTTCCGAGTGTGTATACTTCACCATGGGACTCGTACGGACGATTCCCTAAAGCGGGATCAGAAAGCGGCTTCTGGTGTAACTGTACCAGCTTGTATTGGCCAGAAATGGAGCCAAATCCGAACCCATAAACACTGGTCGAGAGAGGCCGTTTTCTGTGCTTAAGCTCTGGAATAGAGAGACATTGTCGAACAGTTGGGTTGCAAATGAAAAGAGACTCATTTGCATAATCGCAGAAACAAATCAACCCATTAACGGACCCGACCAAATGTATCCTGGTGGTTGGATAGCAGACTCTACGGTCGAACTTCATGACTGGATCGTAGCGAAGATCGTGACGGTCGCATTCATCTTCAAATTCGACCAATTTGAGAATGTCGGAGTCGGAGCCAGCACGGCGGGTACCCATTTGGTGAATGAGAAGGGCGGTGGGCGATCGTGAGAGGTGTAGGCGGGCGAAGTAAGGTTGGAGAAGTATGTAGAGCCAGGATTTGCAAACAGATTTGCAGGAAATAATTGATTTGGTGGGAAGTCTGGAGAGGATGTCAGTGAGGATGGCGGTGGGTAAATCCTGAATGGTTATGGACCCAACAGAACTCATCTTTAATTCTACTTTGGATCCGGAGCTGATGCTTTGTTTGTGCAATTGGTGTTTAGCAGTGGATTGGAATTCATCCGAAGCAACACTTCATATCAACGAAGGAGGAGGGTTGGGATTGGGGCTGGGGTTGGTGGTCACGGCAGAGTTTGGTGGTCACGGCAGAGTGTTCCGATTTGGGACGTGGACTTAGTCTCTGGTCAAACGTCCGCTGTTTGAGAATTGAGGGATCACACTAAAACATAGAGAATAAAAAATATCAATATTAGAAAAGAACTTTCAACACAGGCTCCGTTCAGTTTCAGTTGCCAAGAATGTCACACCCCACTTTCCGAGGTATGAATTGAGCATAAACATACACCATACATACGATCCCAATAAATAAAATCATACAACTCAAATACAAATTAGAGTAAATAAGTTATTACATTAATCCCAATTTAAAAATGATAAACTGTACATAGGCCGCAACGCCTTATAAAAACTGATATACAACTCATTACAACTAAAATGAGTATTTAAACACATATCTAGAGCTCCTGATCCATTGGTTCCACAACTTAACTTGAAATATATTTAACAACACAACATAAGCCGAAACTCGTATAGGATAACATGCTAAACAACTGATTTAAAGAAGTTTCAACCTTGTATTAGATCCAAATATATGAGTTTTCCTTTGATACAAAAGTATACTGTTCGCAAAAGATTTATTCATATTGATACTCATACTTACACGACACGTGCACCTTACACAACTCACACCAAGTTCCACGTTACATCTTCCTATCCAACACATATGACACATGACACATTCTGCTAACCACTACATAGGATACCTAATACACCTTTCTTTCCGACACATCGAATACACGACACATCTCCCATCCAATGCATATGACACGATACACCCTTCTCATCAATAATCTATTATTACAAATTTGCATATATTTCGGCCCTAAGCCAATCACATAACGTCACTAAGACAATAGTTATAACGCCACTAAAGCAATACCCATAAAAGCGCCACTAAGACCAATTCCATTACGCCACTAATACAATATGCATATCGTCACCTAAAATTATCAATACATGAAAATGACTCCAAGCAAAACATGACTATAACAACCAACCAAAGTTCTACAAATATCATAACTTTTGTCAACACAAATAAATACACCCACGCACTCCATATATGAGTAATATATAATAAACCCAGAGTAAGGGCAAACACTCCCGCATTAGCCCAGGAGCAAGGCTTACACTCCCACACTCCCACACTAGCCCAGGAGCAGGGCTTACACTCCCACATTAGTCCAGGAGCAGGGCTTACAAGGCTATCTAGCACCAATCTCAAACACATTTCATAAATATTCTTGATCCATAATCTTTCAATCAATTGAACCACAACTCATAAAGAGTACACATTTGATAATTGTAAGCAAAATATTTTTGTTCTAATTTATATAATTTATGTACTCACTAAACATAATTCTCAAACATATCTAAAGTGGACGCAAACCTCTATTAACACTAGTCATATAAGATACAAATAAGTAATCGAAACTAATCAAACTTATATCACTGTCACGACACCATCACCATCACGACACATGACCAGACACATGTCACCGTCTTAACACAAGACTACACACGTCACTATCTCGATCAACGACACGGTCCACAACTATGACGCATACCTCACAATTGTCTCATTACATAATCAACGACTACTAACATGTTTCTATACCAAGACAACACTCACAATCCGAACCGAAATCCAATAGATTCACCACCACACCGATAAACACAGCATTGACACATGTCTCCAAGAATTACTCAAAACCTGTTTCTGACCCAAAAAGTATTAAGACTAAACCGAACACTAATCAACCTAGAACCACATGACCACTGAACCACCGATTCTAGACCGGAACACGTGCACAATCAATTTAACCATCCATTAAAGGTACCTGTTTGATAATAAAAATTCTTGATTTCTATTCAAGTTACCTAAATGACCAAGATAAACTCCTTGTCCCCAAATATAGCCAAAATAGTATTCATAAACTCTCTCCAAGGTAACAAAACCTTAATCACATATAGGTCTCATGCATATTTAACATGTATAGAAATTGACGGTTAAATAATTACTAAACATGTTTATTATAATGTTGCCGATTTTCATCTGTTTACAAGTCTAACAAAAAGACATACCAACATCTACCCAAAATTCATGAAATTTAACAGAATCTTACTTCAAGCGATTAGGAACGACTTTCATGTTTAATATAAAGACAAACCGTAATTAGGATAAAAACACCAAATAAAATAAGGTAGCGAATCTGCCACAGTTTACTAAACTTGCGATATACTAAGATCTAACCGTTAGAATGTGTCCGTTCAAGTGTCCAAATTTAGTTAAGACCTTATGCTACGTCACTGTAAAATTTGAAGTCAATCTAAGTTCTCAAACATTCTGGACAAACTCGGGAGCAAGACTGCCAGAAAACAGTCCTGAAGGTTTTTACTCGGTTTGCACAGTTTTAGTATTTCGGGCATAACTTTCTACTCCGAACTCCGATTAAAACGTTTTATATATGAAAATTTAATAGAATTCCGTGAGCTACAATTCTACAATTTTATTTTTTTCCAATTCAGCCTCATCATGGTTCGAAAACTGTGAACAGTGCCGATTTATACATAAAATTTCCAGATTCTGTTTCTTTCTTTCTCTTATTCTGCGTTCTTCGTGTTCTTCGTAAAATTTACCCAACGTTTCTGGAAAAACAGCCCCAACAACTCAACTATATAATCCCCAAATCTCAATATCATGTACGTATAAACATAAAACAAAGTAAGGACGATATACAAGGGCATTAAACATCTAAAAATCAAGATTTTAGCAAAATCCTACCTCCAAATCGAACTTCCAAGAAATTTCCGGAAAAATGGTTGAACACAAGCACCCTCAATTCCGGGCTTGACTCGAAGCCCTCGACGTGTAGAAGAACGTTCATGTTTTGTGTTTTGGCCAATTCTCGTTGGAAGAACTCCAAATCGGCGGGTTAAAGAAGAGGGAAAACTTGGAGCAAAATTTTGATAGGGAGAGAGAAAGAGAAATGCAGAAGGTACTATAAAATTTTAATAAAAATTAGATTTTTGTACCAATCTTTTGGTTAATTACACTTTTAACCCAAACTTCTATATTCTCCTACTATGTTTCCCAAGGTTCTAAATATTACACTCCAACCCTCACATCACACTATTCATCAAAATAAAATACATGATCAACACGTCCTCACAAAGAAAATTATTCTTAAGAAAAGAGAAGTGAAGTAAAGTGAAAAAATAATTTTTTTTTGTGTTCGTTTGATAAAGAAATCTTGTTAAAAAATAAAAATTTACATATTCATTAGATAAAGTGAATCTTGTAGAAAAGTGAAGTAAAGTACAAATTTTTTTTTTTTTTTTTGTGTTCATTTGATGAAGGGATCTTGTAGAAAAATAAAAATTTACTTATTCATTTGTTAAAAAAAAAATAATGAAATTTTTTTCTAAATCCAATGGTTAGTTGTAAACAAAATTAATTTTGAGAGAGTATATTTTTAAAATTTGTCCTTTCAACGGTCATGAAATTGTTTCACAAAAATTAAAATATCGACATGCAAGTTTAAATTAAGAAAAAAAAGTACGCGTTTTCATTTCACAAAGTTAGAAAAATATATACTTTCATTCCATTAACAAAACTAACGAGAAAAATAACATGTATTTGATATATTAAATATGTATATCATATATAAATATAATAAAATAGATATATTAGATATCTATATAACGTATTAGATAACTTAAATATGTATATAATATGTTAAATATGCTAGAGTAACGTATGAAAAATATAATATGTCAATATAATATAATAAATATGTGTAACATATGTACCACTGAAGTTCTGACATATATTCTACCGTGTAAAAAAAATAAGGTATCTTAAACACGGTATACTTTAAAACACATATATAGTTAATATTATACCGCTTGGTATACCAATCGATGTACTTAAATAAATAAATTATTTTTTATTTTTTATCCTTTTTGTTTTTGAATTTGCTATTTTTTATCAATATTTCGTGAAATATTGGTTTGTCTCGATAAAAAGAATATAAAAAATATCAAATTATGTCCAATATCTAAAAACAATTCACTAAATATGAAAAATAAATGAAAACAAATCATGTGATGTATATTTTTTGTCTTTTCTGATTTTTTTAACATAATTTTATAGTTTTCTAAATTCACTTGTCAAGACGAATCAATAATTCACAAAAAAATTGATGCAAAACAAAAAAAAAAATCAATAAAGACAAAAATATAATAGCACTAATTCAATAATTACCACAGTGCAAATAGAAATCTTAAGATTTTCTCATGACGCATAATCCTGTGAATTTGGTAAGACTAATTTGCAGGAAGATAAATCCCAATGAGAAAATTTTAAACTTGAAACCTACTACTTTCTTTGTAACAGAACACCAAAAAAGTTACAGAAAAATTAATTTTCTCATCTTTTTCCATCCTTTCTTAGCAAGTGAACGGGGCCTTAGAAATATTGTCTATCTTTTCCTGCACGGCACGACACAGACTTTTGCAATCTGCTAATTTTTTGTGTATCATCCCAATTGTGTCTGTTAGCAAAATTAAACAATCACCCACACAAACTAGAATACGAAAAACAATAAAGAGATTGAAACAAGATTTACGTGGTTTTTAAAAAATCCAGTATATCTATGGGAGCGGAGCAAATTTTGTTATTTGATATGATGTCTAGAGTTTTTACAATAGAGAGTATTTATATCCGTACTCTATTCCAACCCTAATTTCGCTTCTCTCGCTCCGCACTACTTCGCTCGGCATCTAGCTTTTGTCTAGAATTTCTCGGCATCTCTTCATATGAACCACAAGTTCTAATAGTCTCTTACAAAACAATCAAACCTATATCAGTTAATATTGTGTGGACACTATCAATAGAGCTGTGCTTGATCAGGGACGAATTTAAGATTTATAAACACTAAAATCAAGTATTTATTTATACAACAAAATATAATATTTTGTGGGATAAATTTATCAAAATACAAAAAAACAAACCTATTCTAGGTACATTTTCTAACTAAGTGGGGTCAACTATATCCGCCCATGCAAGTCGAGCTGAGCCATGGTAGAAGGACTCACTCTTTATAATCTAACTTTTTGTACAGAAACATGGTTGGAATTGAGGACTTCATACCTGCAGAAGAAGATTAATATAGAGAGTTGAGGCATTGGGTAAACTTTTGGAAAAATGACCAGTAGATGTTCTTCCCTTCACACCCTTATACGTTCTCCTATTTAGGGGTGTAAGACTAAACCGGTAAACCGGATCAAACTGTCGGTTCGGTCCGGTTTTGGGAGTAGACCGGTCCGGTTTGGTCCGGTTTGATTTTTTTTGAATTGTTTCGGTTTGGTTTTCGGTTTTTGAGTTTTTGGGGCCGAACCGGACCGGACCGGACCGGTTTTAATCCTAAGTCATTTTATACTTTATAGTTTTAAGTGTTTAGGTTCTTTATGTCTCATTCCCTCTGATTTTGTTTTTTTTTTACTGAGTTCGTATACTAATTTTAGTAATTTCTGAGTTTTGGTCTTCATATACTAAGTTATGTTTTTGAGTTATTTGTTTATTGATTTCGCATTTGATTTGTGGATTCATATATACTAAATTATTTTTCTGATTTTTGAGTTATTTTTTACATTTTTTTGATGATTTTGGCCCAAGACCACCCAAACCGAAAACCGGACCAAACCGGAGCCAAAACCGGCCAAGCCAAACCGGACCAAACCGAACACCATCGGTCCGGTTTTCGGTTTACGTTTTCCTCAAACCGGTCAACCGGTTTGGTCCGAGTTTATAGGACAAACCGGACCAAACCAGACCGGTTACACCCCTACTCCTATTCATTACTTTCTTCTCTGTGGTATTTTCCCTCACATGAGAGACAAATCATTTTTTCTGTAATTGATCTGAAAACTCTCTCAATAAACTTCATTTCATTTCTTCTCTTTATGTTTTTCATTAAAGTTCAGGATCGTGACTTTATTAATGAGTACTATGAGATAGGGTAAAAGGGCTAAATGTACCCTTTATTGCTCAAGTCCAAAAAGTTGTAAGTCTTTAAATCTTTGAACTATTATAGATGATTTACTGTGAGAACTTCTAACAAGACACATACTTGCAAATATGTTGAAAGTGGTGATGCATTACATTGTAAAGGAAGTCCAACAAGCTTTTATTCAGGTTGTAAGATGGTATACCATTTGTGAGCGGGGTTACTGATAATTGGAAGAAGAAAACAAGGAGGAGTTGTGTATGTGAGACTTGTGTTTTTTTTTCTCTTAATAAAGCGTATGATTCGGCAAAGTGAGAGCATCACAAATATTGCTTCTTTGTGATAAGTAGAACTGCAAGAAAGTAATTTGAAATGGATCAAGGTTTCATTTGAGGGATGATCGATAATGCTTGAGATGGAAAGGTAACTGGATCTAATGAATACGTATTCCATGGGTTAATGTTACATATGTCAAATTTGAGCAATATGAAGAGGGTATTGAGAGGGTTTGTCAGTTGCTGGACTGAAGGTTAACTTCCACAAAAGCATTGTGTGGGGGGTGGAATTGAGGATGTTTTGCTGGCAAAAAAGGGCAGATATACTGCAATGCTAAGTTGGGACCATTTCTCCATTTTATTTTATGTGACTATTTTGTCCATGCGTGCATTCAAATTGGTAAAAGAGCTGCAAATCTAGCTTAGAGATAGAGTCTCACTCTTTGGGATGTTCAAATAAGTTGAAAAACTAGGGAAGTGATAACCAAGTGTGGTAGCAAACATCACTAGTTATAAGCTAAACAAGTTAGCTTGTAAGTGCTAACCAAAAAGTTCTAACCCATAACTCAGTATTTGACACAAGAGAGAGACAGATAAATTATATGTTTGATGAAGAGCTCTGTTTCCAAACTCGAATCAGGAGAATAGAGGAGAACCCCTCACAAACAAGAAAGTTTAGATCACAGCAGCCATATTCGAAAGTTTCTTCTAACGGAAATAGACTTCGATCTAATGTTTCTTATTACACAAACTCGAAATATTAAGTCCTTGAGAAATCTTCAGAAACATGAAGCTCATGAACAGCAGGAAATAAAGGGAACAAATTAAAGCAGGATATGCAGCTTATCCCTTTCGTAGTCTGCAACTGAATTTCTTTCTTTTTTATTTCGTGCTTAGAACATATCGACTTTCTCTGTTACGAAATCCTTGAGCGAACAAAAGCTCACAACATGAAGCATCATCTCATAAGTGATGGAAAGGTCGACGATATGGGCACTATCCTGTGGAACAACTTCTTCTTGCGAGGTTTTCCTTTCTGGATTGTACGAGAAGAGAAAGTCGTGGTGCGAAAACATCAATATATCCCCATTTCTCCAAACTTTGATTGGGGTAACTACTGCATATGACAAGAGTACGAGGTCAAGGTTTTTGCTGATAACAATCTCTTTCTTCCATGACTCCGACACTCCATACTCTTTCATGACCCAGATAACAAGATCTGAATCTGAGCTATTATCACACACACATAAACGACCTTCTAATAATCCCAGGCTCTTATCATAGGTAGCGCTGGTAAGGCCAGGAACAGAAGGGAATCCTTGAAATGCTTCTTTCTCAATGTCAAAAGCGCATATGGAAGAAGAACGTATCTCCGGATGCCAAATTAGCCAATGAATGTTTCCATTCAATGTCACACTGTATAAGTGCAAATCATATAAGAAGGGGACAATTCCAATGCTTCTCCATTCGCCAGTTCCGAGTGTGTATACTTCACCATGGCACTCGTACGAACAATTCCCTAAAGAGTAAAGCGGGATCAGAAAGCGCCTTCTGGTATATCTGTACCAGCTTGTAGTGGCCAGAAATGGAGCTAAATCCGAACCCATAAACAATGACCGAGGGATACCGTTTTCTATGCTTAGGCTCTGGAACAGTGAGATATTGTCGAACAGTTGGGTTGCAAATGACAAGAGACTCATTTTGATAATCGCGGAAACAGATCAACCCATTAACGGACCCGACCAAATGAATATTAGTGGTTGGATAGCAGACTCTAAAGTCGAATTTCATGACTGGATCGTAGCGAAGATCGTGACGGTCGCATTCATCTTCAAATTCAACCAATTTGAGAATGTCGGAGTCGGAGTCAGGAAGGCGGGTACCCATTTGGTGAATGAGAAGGGAGGTGGGTGATCTAGAGAGGTGTAGGTTGGCGAAGTAAGGTTGGAGAAGTATGTGGAGCCAGGATTTGCAAACAGATTTGCAGGAAATAATTGTTTTGGTGGGAAGTCTGGAGAGGATGTCAGTGAGGATGGCGGTGGGTAAATCCTGAATGGTTATGGACCCAACGGAACTCATCGTTAATTCTACTTTGGATCCGGAGCTGATGCTTTGTTTGTGCTTTTTGGTGTTTACCAGTGGATTGGAATTCATCCGAATCAACACTTCATAGCAACGAAGGAGAGTTGGGATTGGGGCTGGGGTGTTCGGATTTGGGACGTGGACTTAGTCTCTGGTCAAACATCCGCTGTTTGAGAATTGAGGGATCAACAATAAACCCTATACGCTGCAGAATCAAGCCCTTGCAACTCTCTCTCTTGCAACCTAAAGTCTCCGCCTACCTTTTTCACAGTTGCCTCCCGTCCGTCGCCTGACCTCGAAGACCGTCGCTGCCGCCCCTCGCAGCTCTCTCTCTTTCTCCTCTCAGCTCTCTCTCTCTCTCTCCTCTCGCTCTGTACATCCCGTCCCTCGCCCTTCCCCGCCGGCGCCCGTCGCCCCTCGCAGTTCTGACGCCGACGGTCGCGGATCCCCATCCCCATCCCCATCAGTGTGGTATGAGGGAGATGAAATTAATCATAATCATGACTTGAAGGTCAATTACTTACCTCATCAGCATAATATGAAGTTTCAGAGCTTTGCTGGTCAAACTTGGAATGCACTCTTTCTTGTTGTAGCACCAGGCTGTGTTGTCTTGCTATATATAAAAATAAAAAAAAAAAAAAAAAAACTCTGTAAAAAATTTCACTGGTTTCAAAATGATCACTTGGAATTCACTCATTTTCACTGGTTTCAAAATTTTACGTACATGATATGTTTAAATATTTCACTTATTTAATAAATGTAATAAGTTTGTTTTATTTTTACTATTCATGTTAGAAATTCATCGAAATCGGGATGGTGGGTGAAGGAGGTTATTTGGTTTTTCTATTCGTGTTAGGAATTTAGATCCTATTTCCAATTTGGTTTATCATATTTTCTTTTGGTACGGAGTTGTATTTGGAAAGTGGTGTTATTTGGTAGGTATTGAACCATTTGGTATTTCCTAATCAACGAAAGTTCTTCATTCTAGTTTAATTTTTTCATGTTCTTCACTTTGTTGCGAAATTGCTTCACCTGCAAATTTTTTGGTTTGGGATGCATGTTTTCGATCATCACTAGCATCACCCAACTCAAAGACACTAAAAGCAATACGGCAATAAGTAATTGAATTATGCCAATACATGTTGTTGCTCATATCAGGAAATTCAGGAACTGATCAGCATTAGGAAGAAAAGAACACGGAGTATTGTTTATGATTTCCATCAGCATTTACGTACCAAGAGATTGTATCCTCCTTGTCAACATTAAGACGAAAAGAACAAGGCACCAGAAATGCTGCCAAAACCCAATTCCATAAATCGAGTGAAGTTAGAACAAGAATTTTACATTGGTGCAGCCTTCACAGAATCAAAAACTAATGCCCATTTGCAAATTTACAAGTAGCAGCAGAGTAAGTAACCTTCTTGCCAACAAGTAACCTTATATCCTGTAGAATAATATTGATACAACACAGAGAAACAAGAATCCGAGTCCAAATGCAGTTCTGCCAAGTTTGATTTCGGAGAAACAAGGCATTACAATGAATAACCTTGGTGAACAAATCTACCTACACAATTTAGCCTTGTAACATTTTGAAAATACAACTCTCACTGTTGCTGCTCAATGGGGGATCTCTACTTCAAATTTGTTGCTGCAGATGATGAGCAAATTGCACCGGTACAATTCAGTTCGCAATGACAATGCCACAAATGAGTATCACACAATGGTTGCTTTCTCTAAGTTTGCCATGTATGTGGATTAGTTTGCAATGATGAGGTCACAACGTCTTAATCTGATTAGAGGCCCTGGGATGTGGATTAGTCTTTGTTGTCCTCGTATTCAAACTAGAAAAATGGCTAACATGGAGACAACATCTCATGCTTACCTGCAAATGAACATGGATGAATTTGAATGTCATGAAATTGCATATGGGCCAAATACATAACCCCACTCATCATGGTAGGGAGCAAGTCTTAAGCTAAAAGAAAAACCAACCGAAACCTGTTCATAACAGGTACAAATGCTCCACGCATTGCATAAGCTAAAAAATGGGAGAATTCGCCACCAAGTGGAACTTCGGCATCGATAATGATTTAGCCCTAATATAGCCAATGCGGTTTATAAAACCATGTAGTTGTCATTCCAGTGAACTGAGTTGCCTTATTACTCTAGGTACATTTTCTAACTAAGTGGGGTCAACTATATCCGCCCATGCAAGTCGAGCTGGGCTATGGTAGAAGGACTCACTCTTTATCATCTAACATTTTGTACAGAAACGTGGTTGGAATTGAGGACTTCATACCTGCAGAAGAAGATTAATATAGAGAGTTGCAGCATTGGGTAAACTTTTGGAAAAATATCCAGTAGATGTTCTTTCCTTGACAACCTTATACGTTGTCCTATTCATTACTTTCTTCTCTGTGGTAGTGTTTTCGATGAACAGAGCAAAGCACCTGAACCAGAACATGAATTTCAAACCATGGAGAAGTTGTTAACATAAAATATTAGGTAGAGTATATTCTGGTATTTGGTTTATTCAATTTGTTGCGGTCTAATAAAGGTCATTTTAGAATTCTCTAAGAAGAGTATTTTGGTTTCATTTCACCTCCAGCACAAGGATGGCGATCTCTGTGATTTCCTCTGATTGGAGTTTGCTGAAAGTAAAGGATTGCCATGTCATCGTCTGACTGGAACAAGGTCATTTCAGAGAATGAAACATGTTTACGTGAATTAGTTAGGATTTGTGTTTATTTTGTGTAAAGAAGTACAAGCGGGAAAGTTTGTTAGTTGTGTTGTATGAATAGGTAGCAGGGTGTTTTCCCTAACATGAGAGACACAAATCATTTTTTCTGTAATTGAAAACTCTCTCAATAAACTTCATTTCATTTCTTCTCTTTATGCTTTTCGTTTAAAGTTCTGGATCGTGACTTTATTAACGAGTTCTATGAGATAGAGTAAAAGGGCTAAATTTTATTGCTCAAGTCCAAAAAGTTGAAGTCATTAAATCTTTGAACTATTATAGATGATTTACGGTGAGAACTTCTAACAAGACCCATACTTGCAAATATGTTGAAAGTTGTGATGCATGACATTGTAAAGGAAGTCCAACAAGCTTTTATTCATGTTGTGAGATGGTATACTATTTGTGAGCGAGGTTACGATAATTGGAAGAAGAAAAACAAGGAGGAGTTGTGTTCTTGAGACTTGTTCTTTTTTCCTCTTAATAAAGCGTATGATTCAGCAAAGTGGTAGCATCACCAAATATTGCTTCTTTATGATAAGTAGAATTGCAAAAAAGGAATTTGAAATGGATCAAGGTTTCGTTTGAGGGATGATCGATAATGCTTGAGATGGAAAGGTAACTGGATCTAATAAATACGTATTCCATGGGTTAACGTTACGTTTGTCAAATTTGAGCAATATGAAGAGGGTATTGAGATGGTTTGTCAGTATCTGGACTGAAAGTTAACTTCCACAAAAGCAATGTGTGTGGGGTGGGATTGAGGATGTTTTGCTGGCAAACAATGGCAGAGATGCTGAAATGCTAAGTTGGGAATAAGCCTTTCTAAGTAGTTATGAGTTTTAGTTTAGTAAAGTGTCATCTGCCCGTCATTACGAGTTAAAATCCAAGCTTTACTTCATTGAAAGAAATAGTTTTATGGGTGGAAGATGAATGCATGGTTTGCTGTCATTTATTAATTAGCTTTGACTGCCCTTTGATATCACCTATCTACTTGGTGCAACTTTGTGTACTATGTAGTGGCCAAATATGAACATCTCGAATGCCCATTTCTCCATCTTATTTCTATTTTGTCCATGCATGTTTTCAAATTGGTAAAAGAGCTGCACATTCTAGCTTAGAGATAGAGTCTCACACTTTGGGATATTCAAAATTTCAAATAAGTTGAAAAACTAGGTACGTGATAATTAAGTGTGGCAGCAAACATCACTAGTTATAAGCTAAAAAAGTTAGCTTGTAAGTGCTAACCATCAAAGCTAAATTATCAAATCTACCTATATTTTTATTTGTTCATCCATAAGATTCCAGAGACACTGTTGATGAAAACGTTTGCATAGGAGATTCTTATCAGAAGAAAAGAAGGTGGAGATTTCAGAGTGATTACCCTCAAATGTTCACGCATATCTCCTCTTAAAGTGGGGATAAAATTCTGAATGGAAGCGGTAACTTCGAATGGCTGGAGGTATCTGTTGGTCATCTCGGCGTGTAGACAGACGTACGAATTAAATGATGAAGGTAAAACCTGCCAAAAATATATCGTAAGGGCTCAATGATGTACATGTAACATAAATTTTATGTTGGGGCTATGAATTAAACGATGAAGGTAAAACCTATTGAGAATATATGGACTCCTACAAAGGACTTGCAAGTCAAGTATGAACTAACAGAAAAGTTACATGTAGAGATTGTGCAAAGTCAACTAAGGAAGTTGTGTATGTAAACTTCACAGAGAATAGTTCATTCAAAGATTTGATACCATCATAACAACTAAGTTTGAACTCAAATAAAATGATACGATAAGCTGGAAATTGAGTTAAAACAATCACCTTATCATGACTGACAACAATAATTCAAATTGAGTCAATTAAAAATCTTATTGATGGTCCTATAAAAATATGAGGACCATCAAAAAAAAAGTAGACTTCTTTGTCTCCAGGACGAGAAAAGCTACAGGGAGAGAGATAGAGAGAGAACAAAGAGATATATCAAAAAATTACAAAGTACACTTCTTGCCAAAGTCATTGTTATTCATCCTCAAGTTCCAAACCTCTTTGGTGAAGATCTTCGCATGGCATGTAATAGGTAAAGGGTTCCAAATGCTAACCGTATGTATGTATTCGATGTAACAGGGCTCTAAATACAAAGATATTCGATGTTTACTCATTTTTCCATGCTTCATTAATAGGACGTTTTACTCGTAGTAAGTAACTAAAGATATGTACCTGAACAATGGATTTTGGGGACATGAATTTCAAAGGTATATATCAGATCTTCCAGGATTCAAAAATTGTGTCTATAAAAATTTCTACTACACCTAGTGGGACCTATTTCTCCTCCCATCTTTCGAAGAACAAAAAACCAATAAATAGGTGACAAGTTCCCTTTTTGACATGTCTCTGTCAATTAGGAACACTAAAGCTGTGATCAAGAAGGCCAACTAGAAGGCTGCAAGTGTAAACATCACAAGTATAACTAGCTCATCTGGTTTGTAAGCTTCACAAGGCTCTCTATTGCTTACGAGAAGCTCCACTGTCAGTCAGTTTCTACTTGCACAAGGATTCAAAAATAGTACAGCTGATACTTCTCTTTTTGTACTTCACAAAGGGCCATCATGTATTGTTCTTTTGGTTTATGTTGACGATATCATGCTCACAGGAAATAATCCAGCCCTTATCACTGATCTGATTGCCACACTTAATACCAAGTTTGCTACGAAAGATTTAGGGGATTTGCATTATTTTTTGGGAATTGAAGTTCATAGGACTGTTTCTACTATGTTTTTGTCTCATCACAAATATGCAACAGGTTTACTTAGCAAAGCCGGGATGCTTCATTGTAAATCTAGTAAAACTCCTGGGTCTACTAAGTCCACTGATCAGTGTGCTTCCTCTTTGTTTTCTGATCTTACCCTTTATCACACTCTTGTGGGATCTCTTCAGTATCTTACTATTACGAGACCTGATCTGTCACATGCAGTAAACAAAGTCCGTCAACATATGCACGCCCCTATTGATCTTCACTTTGCTGCAGTCAAACATATATTGCGCTATGTTCAGGGCACCAGTGATCATGGTCTTCATTTTACTTCCAGTCCTTTCCACTGTACTGCTTATGCAGATGCTGACTGGGCTGGAGATCCGTTGGACAGACGATCCACTTCTGGTTACTACATATATTTTGGATCAAATTTGGTGTCCTGTCCTGCCGAAAAACAGCCAACTGCGGCCCGTTTTTCCACGGAGGCTGAGTATCGTGCCGTAGCTAATGTTGCTGCAGAGTTAACCTGGTCATCTCATTTGGTTAAGGATTTGGGAATCTCTTGAGCTGATCCTGCTCTTATTTGGTGTGATAACCAAAGTGCTATTGCCCTTGCGTCTAATCCTTTGTTTCACGTCTGGACCAAACATATTGAGATATATTACCATTTTATTCGTGAAAAGTTTTGAGCACACACTTGGTGGTTCGATATGTCCCTTCTGAACATCAAATTGCAGATGTGTTTACTAAAGCTCTTCCTGTGGCTCAGTTTCTTCTCTTAAAATCCAAACTGCTGGTTAATTCTCCCATCAGTTTGAAGGTTGATTCCATGGTAGACTTTGATTTAAAGGTTCTGGTAAAGACAAAAAAAATTGGCTCTCCAGAACAGATGGTATATTTTCATAACTCAGTATTTGGCACAATAGACAGACAGACAAATAATATGTTCGATGCATTATTCTGCAGAATGGATCAATTTTGTACAGGATGCCCAAACGATAACCATTATAGAGAGACAAAAAAATACTTAGAGAGGCAATAACAAAAAGCATGAGAGTATTGAAAGTTACTCTTTGGGTAAATTAATTCCGGTAACAAACTCGAGTCAGGAGAATAGGGGAGAACCCCTTACAAACAAGAAACCCAGATTCTCATCTCTAAACAGAAAAACCGACGACCAGTAAAAAACCACCACACTAGACTTGCTCCCAAAGAAGAATTAACTGAACAAAACAGCAGAAACACTACTCAAACTGCAGAAAGTAAAGGAAATGAGCCAACAAATAATAAACTAGGCGGTAAAGACTGAAAGTTATATGGCATTCAGTACACAGACGCACGCCTATTCTCATCAGTCCTCTTAAGGCCCCTCCACCCGCCAATGCAAGCTCTGATATCCTCTTCATTCCTTGATATCACAATCCTTCTGTCCGTGTGTATTGATTGAATAATACAAATAATATCCTCTTCACGGAAATAGACTTCTATCTAATGTTTCTTATTACACGAACTCCAAATATTTAAGTCCTTGAGAAATCTTCAGACACATGAAGCTCGTGAAAAGCAGGAAATAATTGAAACAAAAGAAGGATAGGCAGCTTAGCTCTTTCGTAGTCTGCAACTGAATTTCTTTCTTTTTTATTTCGTGGTTAGAACATATCAACTTTCTCTGTTACGAAATCCTTGAGGGAGCAAAAGCTCACAACATGAAGCATCATCTCATAAGTGATGAAATGGTCAAAGATAAGGGCACTATCCCGCGGAAGCGGAACAACAACTTCTTGCAAGGAATTCCTTTCTGGATTGTACAAGAAGAGAACGTCGTCGCGCCATAACATCAATATATCCCCATTCGTCCAAACTTTGATTGGGGTAACTACTGCATATGACAAGCGTTCTAAGTCAAGGTTTTTGCTGATGACAATCTCTTTCTTCCATGACTCCGACACTCCATACTCCTGCATGACCCAGATGACAAGACTGGAATCTGAGCTATTATCACACACACATAAACGACCTTCTAATAATCCCAGGCTCTTACAAGAGGTACCCCTGGTAAGGCCAGGAACAGAAGAGAATCCTTGAAATGCTTCTTTCTCAATGTCAAAAGCGCATATGGAAAAAGAACTCTCGAGATCGTAAATTAGCCAATGAATGTTTCCATTCAATGTCACACTGTATAAGCGCAAATCATATAGGAAGGGGACAATTCCAATACTTCTCCATTTTCCAGTTCCGAGTGTGTATACTTCACCATGGCACTCGTACGAACAATTCCCTAAAGCGGGATCAGAAAGCGCCTTCTGGTTTATCTGTACAAGCTTGTATTGGCCAGAAATGGAGCTAAATCCGAACCCATAAACGATGACTGAGGGATACCGTTTTCTGTGCTTAGGCTCTGGAACAGTGACATATTGTCGAACAGTTGGGTTGCAAATGAAAAGAGACTCATTTTGATAATCGCAGAAACAGAGCAACCCATTAACGGACCCAACCAAATGTATATTAGTGGTTGGATAGCAGACTCTAAGGTCGAATTTCATGACTGGATCGTAGCGAAGCTCGTGACGGTCGCATTCATCTTCAAATTCAACCAATTTGAGAATATCGGAGTCGGACTCGGGAAGGCTGGTACCCATTTGGTGAATGAGAAGGGAGGTGGGCGATCGTGAGAGGTGGAGGTTGGCGAAGTAAGGTTGGAGAAGTATGTGGAGCCAGGATTTGCAAACAGATTTGCAGGAAATAATTGTTTTGGTGGGAAGTCTGGAGAGGATGTCAGTGAGGATGGCGTTGGGCAAATCCTGAATGGTTATGGACCCAACAGAACTCATCTTTAATTCTACTTTGGATCAGGAGCTGTTGCTTTGTTTGTGCAATTGGTGTTTACCAGTGGATTGGAATTCATCCGAATCAACACTTCATAGCAACGAAGAAGGAGAGTTGGGATTGGGGCTGGGGTGTTCGGATTTGGGACGTGGACTTAGTCTCTGGTCAAACATCCGCTGTTTGAGAATTGAGGGATCAACAATAAACCCTATACGCTGCAGAATCAAGCCCTTGCAGCTCTCTCTCTTGCAACCTAAAGTCTCCGCCTACCTTTTTCACAGTTGCCTCCCGTCCGTCGCCTGACCTCGAAGACCGTCGCTGCCGCGCCTCGCAGCTCTCTCTCTTTCTCCTTTCAGCTCTCTCTCTCTCTCCTCTCGCTCTGTACATCCCGTCCCTCGCCCTTCCCCGCCGGCGCCCGTCGCCCCTCGCAGTTCTGACGCCGACCGTCGCGGATCCCCATCCCCATCAGTGTAGTATGAGGGAGATGAAACTAATCATAATCATGACTTGAAGGTCAATTACTTACCTCATCAGCATAATATGAAGTTTCATAGCTTTGCTGGTCAACTTGGAATGCACCCTTTCTTCTTGTAGCACCAGGATGTGTTGTCTTGCTATATATTAAAAAAAAAAAAAAACTCTCTAAAAAATTTCACTGGTTTCAAAATGATCACTCGGAATTCACTCATTTTCACTGGTTTCAAAATTTTACATACATGATATGTTTAAATATTTCACTTATTTAATAAATGTAATAAGTTTATTTTATTTTTACTATTCATGTTAGGAATTCATCGAAATCGGGATGGCGGGTGAATTTTTCAAATTTTTTTAAAAATAAAATTCAGAAAACATAACCTAAAAGGATTCAAATGAGCAATATCGGTTATTTTTTTTAATGTGGCGGTGACAACAGTAAAAAGAAAACTACAAAAATATATCTATTTTGCTACCGCCGCATTAAAAAAAAATAACCAATACTGCTCATTTGAATCCCTTTAGGTAGTGCTTTCTGAATTTTATTTTCAAAAAAATTTAAGAAATTCACTGTCGACTTAAAAGAATATTTTAAAATTAACCGTAAACTCGAAATTTTAAAATAAATTTTTTTAAACAAGTTACGTGTACAGAACACACAAAAAGACGTTTCGTCGCGACACAAAACTACGCAGTTTTGGTGCACAACACCGCTGCTGTGCACAGGTGCACATCACCTCCCCCAGTTCCCTCTTATCCCTTGGAGGAAAGAACTTTCAAAACTTTGAAACATTGTCCACCTTTTCTTTGTGTTCAAAGAGGCAATGCCTATTTTGCGTCTTGTGCCTCAAGTTTTATATATGTGCCTCTTTTAAGTCGCGTCGCGTCATGTGTCTCCAGATGTACGACTTGCCCCTCGATGTGCCTCGTGCCTATGTCCACGCCTTTTACACCAAGCAAAGTCTCTTGCAATCTATATTATAATGTGTTTCTTTAGTTACATCGTGTCTTCGTGATTTATTTCCTTGACCAATTAGAATAATGAGATAACTCCCAACAAAAACATAAAGCCAAAGAAAATAGAGAAAAATGGGGACGAAATTTTTTAGCATCTTTTCCCTATTAAAAAAAATAGACCATGAAGAGATGATTTACCTAAAGAAACACATAATACTACAGATTGCAACAAACTCTTGTTGTAAAAGGCACGCGTGAGGCGCGGCGAGGGTCACGCGGTGCGCCTTAAGAAGCACGAGGTGATGCGACTTAGAAGAGGTGCGTTTTGAACTTGAGGCACATATAAAGCGCGAGGCCTGAGGCACAAAAAATATGCTGAAATTTTCTATGTATATTGTTCTCTATATTTTCTTTGGCTTTATGTTCTTGTTGGCTGTTTTGTCATGATTCTAATTGTTCAATGATGTAGTACTTTGCGATTAAAATAGCATGTTATACATGAAATTGTAATTTTCATACTTGTGGTGGTTCCTACAAATGCTTTCTTTTGGCAAATCGAGGTGAGGATTTATTTCTTCCCAGATAGTATTTTTTTTTTTTTGGATAACCGAGGTATCCGGCCGGCTTGGGGTCACGTGCGGGTAGCGTGGTTGGGTTCCCCACCTAATTGCCGACTAGTCCTCGGGGCCCTGAAGTTAACGACCGGACAAACTTCCAGTGGCCTCAAAGGAGCTGCCGAGTTTCGACCGCTGGACGTCTGGGTTTACAGCTCGCCTGCTTCCCAGATAGTATATAATTAGTCATGTGTCTTGGTCTTCTAAACTTTGACACCCCTTTCTTGTTCCATTGCTTTGAAAATTTGAGTTTAAAGGAACTGTACTCACTGTTTCACATAAAACTTACTTCCAAGGTACACCATTCTTGGATTTGCTATTTGACATAGTAATACCAATTGTTTCACATGTTTTAGTGGCCTCAAGGCATTGATATGAGTTTTATAACCGTTTCTGGTTGTTAGTATCTCAAAATCCAAGGGTTGGCGTGGTGCAAGACATTCATGGAGAAAAATACTATGAATTGGGACAGTTCATCCGTTGGAGAACTTTGAATTCGAAGTTGGATAGAATTGCCCAAATAGCTGCTAAATCTGATGTAACTCAAACTATATTTATCGAGCCTATGGAAAAATTACAAGTCATGTTGGGATGCTCGTCAAATGAAGACGACGACCTTAGTGAAGCTGATGAAGCCTCCATGAGTGCTTATGAAGGGAAAGGCGATAGTGATAGCATACGACTGTTTTTTCCACTGAAACAATTATCGACAATAGATTGCATTTCATATGTATTATTCAAGATGGCGGTGCCAAAAGGCAATCGATTATATATTAACGTACAAAGTTTCAATTGTTAACAACATTTGCATATAGTTTACCAAAGTGTATTTACGAGCTACGTATCATTCTGATTACATTTTCGCAAATTATTTTCGGGTGGTGATGGAAGGAGTCTTCTTGGGTTCTATCTTTCTTCAATTTGTTGAACAAAATTACAATGTATTATTGAGGCTGTTATTTGTTACGGTTGTACATGCCCACAAAAAGAAACAAAAAAAAAAAAAATTGTTCGGACTTACGAAGCCGAACATCGTTTTAGTGTACAGAATTACAAAGCCAAACGTCTTCTTATCCTTATTCCGCTTCTTCCCACTTTTGTACTTCCATAATTTGAAATTACTTGTTTCAGACAAGGTCTGTAATAACCCAATATTTTTAAAATTAAAAAAAAATGAAATAAGATTTTTTTTATTATTACTTAAATTAGTGTTTATTTATATATTTTATGATTGGATTAGAGTGTGAGTGCACGTATGCACTGTGTTGTGTAAGGGTATCAAATTAATTTCTCAAAACCTCTCCAATTCTTTTAAAATGCACTTGCACGTGAAGTATACGACATCAATTTATTCTTTAACATTTAGATTACTTCAAAACCTCTTAGATTTTAAGAAAATAATATATATATATTCACTTCCAACTAAATTCATTCAGTACATGTCCATGTATAATTGTAAAAACAATACATGAGAGTTTCAAATTTTTAATGTCAGTATCATCTTCTAGGTTCACGTTTAAAATTTGGACATAAAGATTTTGAACTTAACCCATTAGGACATTAAGTTCATGTGTGGTGCTTTGTTTTCCCAATTGCATTAAGTTGATCTTATCCTTATAAACCAACACATATCTAAATTTTTTTTTAATTATGCACGCACAAGCCTGACACTAAGTAATGAACCTAAGCCATTAAATTTATTGGATTCTTTTGGGTTTCTTCAACTTCCCCTGATGCTTGGATTTTGCAACTGAACATTTAGTATAATTTATTCATTCTTTCCATTTGGCCGTCTTTTGGGTTTCACAAACTCATGGAATTCCACGTTTTGTTTTAATTTATTTAATGAATTTGATCTTCAAGAGCCTATATAAGGCAGCCATCATTCTGATCCTTTTACGCACAAACCAAACCAGAGAGCACTTAGAGAGAGAGGGAGAGGGTGAGTCCAGAGAGAGGGAGTTTTGCTAAAGTCAGGAGAGGCCGGAGAGTCCACCTATTCACGTCGTGTCTTTGCCGGAAACGCACAACTAAGGTAGAAAAACATACCTTGCAACCCTAGTTTCGTGCAATTTGTAGATATTATGTGTATTTATTTTTTTTAGAGGAATTGTATATTCTTTTTATCGGGTCACGACCCAAATGATTAAATATTGTCCAAATAACACAACACTTGCACATGCATATACTTTTAATGCGTTAGGATGTCCACGAACCCCCATGGGATCTCGTGTGAGCAGGAATGCCAATTCTGTTTAGTTATTTTATTGTTTAAATAATTTTAGCGATGTTATTGGGAATCTGAAAGTTGTGTTAATGGAATTTATGACGTGATAAGGTCATGATGGAATTTTGGTTAAGTTCATTTTATAGCCGTTATGCTGCCGATTTTATTTTTAGAATTTGGTGTATTTGAATGTGGGAAAATCTAGAGTCATACGTTAGGGACACTGGACCGGATGCCGCTTGTGACACGGAAGCGGAGGATGTCAGAGTGTGCATTGTATTCGGATAATATGTAGAGACATTGAGGAACGTTAAAGGAAAGAGTAAAAATGGTTAGCCCGTGGTGGCAGTTCGATTCTGATTTGATTATAAGGGCCCCAACTAGGAGGAGTTGGAGACGGTTGGACGTGACTTCGGGACGTCTGCGATGGCAGCTCCGGACCCGAGGGAGTGGCGACTAGTGTCTTGCGCGTTCTTGAGCCGATAAGGAGAAGCGGCTAAGTTCGGGGTGACTGGGCCTGGTGAAGCCACGTTGCGAAGGATCTAGATAGGGTGACGTAGGTATTGACTTGAGTGGACGGTAGAAGGTCCTTGTCTTGCCGGGTCGATATTCGGTCGGGTACATAACCTTAGACTACGGGCCCTTGGTAGGTAAGAACTTGTCAATATCAACCGATTGCCTATGCTAGTGTTTAAGAGGGTAAGATTGGATTTCCGAGGAGGTGAATCCTAGAAACTTAAATACAAGATTCATAACGAACCTATGTGTTTATTTCCGCTGCTTTATTCTCTGTTATTTAATGTGAATATTATATCTGTCAAATTGTATGTTTCTTGGGTTAGTGTTTCGGGTATGTTTTTCGCTGAGTATTCTGTACTCATGGAGCAATTTCTCTGCCCCTGGCATTCATGCCAGATGAAGAAGTGCAGGAAGAAGGACCACCCGAGCTGGAAGAACCGGGCTTCGATGCTGAGAGTTACGACAACACATGGATACCGTACCCTTAGAAGCTCTGTTCTTAATTTAGATTCACAATGTAAACCCGAAAGGGGTATTTTAGTAATTTTGTCAAACTTCTGTCAACGATGTTTTAAATTCGTATTCCACATTTATGAATTTACGTTTTAATCATGTTTAAATGGCATTAAATATTTTAAATTAATGTTCCGAGAAATCGGGGCGTTACAAGGTCGGCCATGGACAATAAGCCCACCAAGCCGCCGTTTAAGGCCCACCGTTTTTCGCCCAAAAGTGAAGCCTAAATCCGTAAAATTAGTAATAAATATTGTGAGTGTTTGGGAGTAATTATGGAGGTTTATTTGGAATTTTGAGATTCTAATTCTATGATTTTGAAGTTTTGGGAATTCTGATTTTGAAATTCTCAAAACAAGCTTTTAGAGTCACAATCTCAAAAGTAGGTCCGGAGTTACTTTAGAAATTTTAATTTTAAATTATAAAATTTTGTTTCCATCCTACCTTTGAACTTTTTAATAATTTATAAATACTACTCTTGTATAATTTATGGTATTATATCTTCATGGACACTGAGAAAAAACAAATTCGAGACTCAATTTTTGGGTCAACCTTTAAGCTTCACTAATCGACTATTTTTTGGTAATGTGTTTTCAATTGTATTTTTTTTCATTTAACGAAAGTAATACGTGGAGCTAATATATTTTGGATTGTATTTTTTGACATATAACGGGAGTAACACATGATGATAATATATTTTGTATGTCGTGGTAATAGCAATGCAGTAAAATATATTTTATACACTTTCATGATTATTGTATTTTAAAATTAGTTTAATTTGTAAATATAAAAATTATTTGGCTATATTTCAAAATACATTAAAAAATCGTCAAAATATACAAATAAGGAGCCACAATATAAATGCACTAGTGCATGCCTGTGCCCGAAGGCACGGCTCAAAACTTTTGGCATTTTAACTTCTATCTTTTGCAAGGTTTGAACAAAAAAAAAACTCAAGGTTGTCACAACGTATGTTAATTTTTTTCTTCCTCTATACTTATTCTCAAATCTTCCTGCTGGATTTAAGACTCTAAATCTTCTCAATGTCCTACTTCACTATCTATTTCGTAGACAAATCAAAGTTAAAATAAATCATATGCTCTATTTTGGCCAAACATAAAATCGGCTCATAGATCCCATATAATTTGTCTTTTCAAAAGTCGAACGTATTGCCTTATTGGTAGTCTCCCAAAAAAGCACGGGCAATTTAATTGAGGAAACTATCATCCGGAGTGGAAACCGCCATACAATAAGACAAAGAAGATGGTCTGACCTCAAGTTCGAGAGATGGTGTCTTTACATGATAAATACAGTAAAATTTGGTGTTGGCACATCAAATGAATTGTTAAGACCCTATCTGCACTTTCAAGCCTCGCAAATAAAAGCCAATACATAAATATTTAATTATGAAAATGCATGTTGAAATTGAGAACTATCTGAATCAAGTTGTTAACACAATTAGAAGGTGCAAAAGCAACTAATTCGTCAAGAATCAAACAAGTTACTCATATTATCACGGTTGAAACATCATAATAATGGAAGTAAATTAGCCAATTTAAGATAGGTATTGACGAATACTACGAAAGATGTGTAGCCTATGTGTCCTTTCCATTCTGACGCGGAGATGATGGCCTCCCATGACTGTTCTTGCTTCATAACATGGCACAAAGTTCATTTACAAACCAAACCAATACGCAAATCAATGAGCATAGAAACTCCTAGCGAGTCGTCATATCTGTGTCGAGAACGCTGGGACACGCCCACATGGCGCGTCAACTACTTGTTTCTATTTTTGAAGGAAAACTAACAATTTACTATACTGACATCGAAGAACAATCAATTCTAGACTGAATTGAAAAACAGTCTCACTAAAAGCACATTGAATTACAAGTAAAGCATTACGATAACAACTATGTAGAATAGTTGAGTAATTAAAACAATCCAATGACCTATCAAACCATATCATTTGCATACACCTAATATGAAGAAGCTTCCACAAAAAAAGACTTAACATTGCATGTGTAAACAAAAATGGTAAGAAGGCTTTACAAAAGTGTTAGTTCAAAATGGTGTCCACTTTACAGAACATGTGTATGCTTTATAAGAAAATGCCTGCAATATAGCCTTGATGCTGGCTCAACGAAAGAAGTCTTCAAATGCCCTTGGAATGGAGTATCTCCATCAAGGAGAATGCACGACAATATACTTATTTACACGAATGACTATTGTGTTAGTAAGGAAAAAAAACAAATGAGTAATAAATTTGATAGAATCGGGGCAGGTGCATTTAGCAGTATTTTCAAGAATTCATCCGAAAGCAAGCATCTAACCGCATACTTTGGCTGCTTCTCGAGCTCATATCCAAATCCAAAACTAAGATCGTCTATATTATTGTTAGTTTCGTTGAGCCAGACTCAAACATTTCATCTTCATAAAATCCCCAACATAGTTCTTGTCAGTCCAAGGCATTCAAATCCTATATTTTTTTAAGCTTAATCACAATATAAATCGCATAGTTGATAAAACATAGTTCACCAAGAATCCAAATAAACTGAAAATGTGGAATCTACTCACAGATAAGACTTTTTCATCTAACCTTACAACAAATTGACATTAAGATTTGGATAACGACAAACACATAGCTTTACAGTTTGAAGATTCAAAGCCTGAAGAGTCACTGTTATAAATTTCAATCAGAAGCCTACATTTGAGAAATCATTGAAATGTCCTCGAAAATAATCAAATACCTGGTTAGCCAAATTAAATTTCAACATCAACATCAACATCATTACTACCTGGAACCAAAACATTTTGAAAGAAATGAACATACGTAGGGGTCCAGAAACATAAGAAAATTTGCTGCTTTAACTAAGCCAGGCAATTGAATAAGGAAAGAGAGTCAGAAAATTAAGAGTGCTTGTGGGTTATAAAAAAGAACTCCATTTCAAGATATTCCTAATTTAATCTCTTTCAAACAAAGAACTTCTCACTCATTGGAAGTATATAATTTTTTTGCATTCTACCCTACATGATTGGCAATTTCGAGCACCAAGTGTTTCACTTCATATCAACATAACAATTTGCAAATATACAAATTTTCTCAAAATGCAAAAGAGTAAACCTGTCCAACAAAAGATGCTGGAGGCTTCAGACAACAAATATAACTGAGGTGTGTTAGCCCTAAGTTCAACTACCTCAACATTGTCTATTGAAAGAGTCCAACACTAACTTGGAATCAAACAATCTTATCTTTTTCCTCCACATTTTTTCAGCCTAACATTGAGTTAGAATAAGATATTGTATTATGTGAACCTTAGAGTTCTTGGTCCTCTAAACATGGTGCCTGGAGCTAAACGTGGGTAAAAAGCTAGAACTGAACATGTATGCTAAAACTAAACATGGGTAAACACTGGGCAAACATTAGAGTTGTTGGAGAGGTAAGCAACTTCACCCATTTATGCTAGAACTAAACATGGGTAAACAATTCAATCCGTCAAGTGAGGAGAAGGGAAACCAATATTGGCTATAGACATGCAAAAAAGAATCAAGAAGTGTGTGCTGTAATTGAGGAGCACCCCATGCTTGAATAAAATGTTGTATCGAACATGTAGAATCAAACGTTGTATCGAACATGTAGAATGCTAGAATAGGGCTATCACTCAATAGAGCATTTATTAAAAATTGAGCACTATCTGAAAATGGTTGTTAAGAGTTTTATGGCCCCTAAACTTGTAAAAAAATAGGGAGCATAGAAACTTGCACGGAAATATTAATTTTATTGAGCAATTTGCCCTTTGACAAATAAAAAATCCTACTATTTGGTAATGCAAGAAACAACTGCTACCAAAAATACAAAACACAAATTCTTAACACCTCTTGAAACCAGATTAGGGATTTTCCACATTACCCAATTCCATACCAGAGAAAAATCAATCTTAGATTGACAAATAATACAAAACTTCAATATCTCCCCTTCAATCCTAAATCTCAGTGGGTTTTGTATCCACTTCTTATACAACCACAGCTCTTATGTGGCCAAAGTGCACTTTAGCATAATCCACTTCAATATAGAGCAAAATCAAGGTTTAGATTGGTATATGATGTAACATCACTCCAAAACATGGGTGGGTTTTGAATAAAGTTCTTATCCTAATTCCATAAGCAAAATCACTGAAAAAATGGCATAACAGGGAAGATTGGCTGACCTTGAGAGTGAAGAAAGTGTAATGAGGCCTTCCAGAGAACTTTTTTTCCATTGCAGGTGGCCCTATTCAACATTCTTTTATGGGATCTGTAAAAGGGAAAAACAACATATTAGTAGAAATTGTTAAATGGAATCTTAAAAGGGGAAAAACAACATGTTTCTCATTAGATTATTAGAAAGGTTTCAAAGCCGAAGAAGAGAGAGAGATGCATGTTTCTCATCAGAATTTTAGCTTGGATTAACTCATTTAAGAAAAACTAAGAATTGATACCGAGCGGAAGAAGCAAAAAATTAAGCATGAGGATGTTGGACACACATCGAAGCTGAAATGGGTAGGAATCTACCTTTTTTTCACGAACTGAACTTGGTAAGAAGGAATGGTTCAAGTAAAATTATACATAGTGTATGAAAGCCAGCCAGAGCAGTGAGTTCCTGCTTGATCCAAACGAACCTAAAGATCATCATCACAAACCTATTGAATTTTCATATTCTCAGAAGTTTCCCCGAGGTAGTCAAAGTCACCAATACTATTGTGGAAATAGAAAATAGAGGTAAAATAGCTAAAACCACTGCTCTTGCAATAACCACTACTATAATAGGTAAAGTAGAGGCAACACAAAATACTACTATGCTTGTTTAAACCAGACTACTAAAATAGCTAAAATTGAACAAATTGCTTATGGGACTATGCTTATAAGCGAGAGGTAATCACTATAAAGTACCTTTGCTAAGATCTTTATGGTCTTATTACAGAACATAGGATTTGCGCCTGCGAAATCAAATCCAAAAAAATATAATGTGTTAGAAAGACAACCTTTTCTTAAGAATTAGATTTAACAGGATACCACAAATGGAAACAAAAATAAATAATGCGGGTACATAAATTAAATCTTGAATCAAGTGAATAAACATAAAAGTGCCAAATCAGAAAAAATCAAATCTTTGCTACTTGAGGTCTTGAGTCACCAAAGAGGAAGAGGGTTGCAATGGTGTGCCATTGTGTTGATGGTGGGCTGAGCTACAATGTGGTTTTGATGGGTAGGAGGATTCTTATGGTGAGAAGTAGTGTTGATATATATGCAATGACGAAAGCAAAGTGTGCAAGAAAGAAGAGGAAGAGACATCCAACATATCATAACTTTAAAGTCCTAAAAATCAAAAGAATTAACCAAAGAGTGGTAGGGGACCAAAACAGAGGGTGTTTTGGCTCCGGTGGCAAAGCAACATTGGTACCGAGGGGTCACGTGCACACATTGTTTTCATTCATTCTTCCTAAAAAAATGCAAAACCAAAGTTTTGAGCTACAAAAGAACCACTTAAATGTGAGACAAAGCTGAAATGGATTTTGAATTCTTGAATGGACTCTAGAGTTGAATTCTTAAATGGTAGACAAAGCTAGATCTTGAATCAATCTGATCCATTCATTGCTTTTGAGTTGTAGATTATTTTACATTTCACCCAAGTATTTGGTCTTTTTATTGTCTCCTACATGTATGTGTCTCTCACACGTTTTATCGAACACGTAGAATGCAAATACACCCCCATCTAAAAATGGTAATTAGGAATTTCATGGCCCTAAACTTGTAAAGCATCAGACATTTAAGAATCTGCTAATTTAAGAATCTAGCATCCAATTCATAGAATTCGAATTTAAATGTATTAATAACTTCGAATCAATTTTTAATTAAATGTCTTAGTTACTTCTATTTGGTAATGCAAGATACAATTGTCAAAAATACAAAGCACAAATTAATACCCAGAATAAGCTTTTCTTCTACAAAGAAGAGAGAGAAGTACAAAGAAAATTTCAAAAATTAAACCCACCAAATTGCAACTTTTCTTTGGCGAGCAAAGTACCGGTGCACTCATAGCCAAGGGAAGAAGGAATAGTCTAAGAGAATACGAAAGCCAGCCATTTATAGATTTAAAAGGTAATTAAACCAATTGAGCCTTGAGCCCAGTTCAAACTGCAGCGACCAATCTGATCTCCAGATATACTCTAATATACCCTTCATTTCAACTCCAAATTAAACCAAACAAAGCATAAGTGAACAATGAAACAATATGAATTTCGAAGAGAAGGGACCTGAAATAGATTCGTATTTCTGCTGGAGAGAGGAAAAAAATGATTCCGGGAGAGAGTGGGAGATAAAGAACCCAATTCCTCAAATATTCGAACTTCTGGTGGGTGATTTTGGGCGAGAGAGAAATAGAAACCCATTTCTCAAATAGCTTCGAACCTCTGCTGTTTTTGGCGAGAGAGAGGAGGGGTGATATAAAAATGAGAAACTGACCTAACGTCCAAATTTCAAATTGCTAACCATAGTGCTGACCTAACCACACTTACTTAACTCTTGTTACTTGGACTTGACATTTTTAGGGGGGAAACTTGGAGGAGAAAAATGATCCTAACCCTTGGATCAAAATTGAGATTCAATCACAACCATTAAAATCTGCTAATTTAAGAATCTAGCTTCCAATTCATAGAATTCGAATTTAAATGTATTAATAACTTCGAATCAATTTTTAATTAAATGTCTTAGTTACTTCTATTTGGTAATGCAAGATACAATTGTCAAAAATACAAAGCACAAATTAATACCCAGAATAAGCTTTTCTTCTACAAAGAAGAGAGAGAAGTACAAAGAAAATTTCAAAAATTAAACCCACCAAATTGCAACTTTTCTTTGGCGAGCAAAGTACCGGTGCACTCATAGCCAAGGGAAGAAGGAATAGTCTAAGAGAATACGAAAGCCAGCCATTTATAGATTTAAAAGGTAATTAAACCAATTGAGCCTTGAGCCCAGTTCAAACTGCAGCGACCAATCTGATCTCCAAATATACTCTAATATACCCTTCATTTCAACTCCAAATTAAACCAAACAAAGCATAAGTGAACAATGAAACAATATCAATTTCGAAGAGAAGAGACCTGAAATAGATTCGTATTTCTGCTGGAGAGAGGAAAAAAATGATTCCGGGAGAGAGTGGGAGATAAAGAACCCGATTCCTCAAATATTCGAACTTCTAGTGGTGATTTTGGGCGAGAGAGAAATAGAAACCCATTTCTCAAATAGCTTCGAACCTCTACTGTTTTTGGCGAGAGAGAGGAGGGGTGATATAAAAATGAGAAACTGAACTAACGTCCAAATTTCAAATTGCTAACCATAGTGCTGACCTAACCACACTTACTTAACTCTTGTTACTTGGACTTGACATTTTTAGGGGGGAAACTTGGAGGAGAAAAATGATCCTAACCCTTGGATCAAAATTGAGATTCAATCACAACCATTAAAAATCTCAAAAAGTTAGTTTGTGTCTATATAGTTTGAAAAAGCACCCTTGTTTTGTTATATAGATTAAGGTCAATTGTTCATCCACAGTCTAATAATCTAATTATACTACCAAACACTTCATAAATTCATAATCTATTTATACAATTTTACCAAATATTTCACAAATTTTAATTATGAATTTTTCAAAATCTAAAATTCTAGAATTCAGAATCCCGAAATATGAAAATAGCGCAAATACCCCCTTTATATGCGTTGAAAATGTCAATTGCACCCATCTGTTGCAGCGGAAAAGGGGGCTCACTTTTGAGGCTTGCGTAGACTTCTTGTCCTCTATTTTTCGAATCCAAAGTAAAAAGGTAACTGCTGTTGTGGAGGCTAGATACCAAATGAAAACTTTCAAAGACTCTAGCCAATGAACAAACATACCTAATGACTTATTTTGTCCCTCATATGTACTACTTTGTTTATTATGCCTCAATTACAACCCTAAGGTTTGTTCGAGTGAAGATCGGGACGAGTCGTAAATCCAGACGTCTCGAGACTGAAACTCAGTGATAATACTTGGAGCCGCTACGCATTCGTCTGGTCGATCAGCTCAGGACCCCAAGGACTGGATTTGGGGAGCTGTAGTGCGCATGTAGTGCAGATAAAAAGACGTAATTTTGTCCGTTTTGTGCTCAAAACTACATTATTTTTGAATCCCCAAGGACTAATCAGCGGTAGGTGGAGGGCAAAGCGGACAAAATGGACAAATGATGTAGTTTCGAGAACAAAATGTACAAAACTAAGTGTACTATAACTATAACCTTCTTGAATCCCCAAAAACTAATCGGCAGTAGGTGAAACTCCTTAAAATTTTACACCAACTTGATTCTAAAGGGGCCAAATACCTTGGCTTTTTATAAAAAAAAAATTATGCATCGATTACTTTATTATATATCAAGTTTTCCTCATATTTTGTTTAACAAATTATAACTTGGATTTACTGCCTTGAAGACCTTTTTCTTTTTGTCCAATGTTTCCATCTCACACTCATATTTTTGTTATTAGTTCTGAGTAGATTATTTTAAATAGTTTAAGGAGTTTATATTTAAAAAAACAATTTAAGTTTTATATCAATATTTCCTTTACTAGCAATGTTCACATTTTTCATTTTTCATTAAAGACGTATTAAAAAAATAAAAAATTTGTTACTTGAAGCCGATAATATATTTTCATTCCAAGTTGGAGATTTCATTAATTATGTGATTAACAATGTACATGTTATAAAATATTAAAATATATATTTTATGAGATTTGAATTATAGTAATAAATAAAATAAAATTGCTTGCATCGAACTTATAAGTATCAAGTTTTAAACAAAATTAGGTGAATTGTGAAGTAAAAAAAATTTATGTTTTATAATTATAAGACGATCTTATTTAAAGGTAATTTTTTTAATGAATTTATTAGAAAAACATATAGAAATCTCATTTCTTAAACTCGTCTAGTCTCTTAAATATTTCAAGGCTGGCCCCAGCTCGAGACCTCAAGTGAGATAATTTTCTGGTCATCGATGGTGGCTAAAGAGGAAAATGCATTGATGGTGAGGAATGTGCACTGATGGTGACTAAAATATTGACAACGGAAGACATATTTGAATCATTAAGCTATGCTCAGTCGAGTGTTTTTTAAATTATTTTAAAAAATATATTTTAAAATTTGTTTGGTGTAAGTGTTTCATAAAAAAATTTAAATTTAAATTTTTTTTTAGCATTTCACCCCCTCTCTATTTTTTTCTAGAGAACACGACCAAATCAAATAAACAGTGTTAGACACGATCAAAAAAAGATCAAATATGGCTATTTAATATATTAATCACTAACAAACGTGATGATGTAATGATAATCAATGATTGAAAAATAAACCAAATAATATATAGGAACTTTTTTTTCAAATATAATTCAAAATATTACTCTAAAATAGTTTTAAAAACACACAACCAAACACACCTTAATTATTAGAAGATTCTACAGTAGACAACTTCTTATCTATTTGAGTCGAACCCTATACCTCACCAACCAAAAAACCGATAACAAGACTATTGAGCAAACACTCAAGAGTCTTATAAAAGTATGTTTTATGAGTGATTATTCAAGACTCTATGTGGTGTCAAGCTCTTCCATTATCACACAGTAACATCGAGTTCATTCTGTTGCGATACCCATAAAAAAGTTAAAAAAATGTTATGTGTACAAATTATTCATACAAATTATGTACAAATGTGAGACGAGATGGGGGATGGGGGGCCCTACTACCATGATTTGTACAAAATAATTTGTATCCATAGCAAAATCCTAAAAAAGCTCAAGAAGCAATGAACAGTTTTTCGAATTTTATTTTTAGATAAATCAGCTTGGAATTAAAAAAGAGTTTTCCGAATTGTATGTAGGAATTTGAGAAAAAATCATCTGGACGGATAAACCTGACCATACCACGCCAAACCCGTCATTTTCAGTCGTTGTTGTTTGAATCGGTCTGGCGATTAAAAAATTCGGATCTTTTAAAAGTCGGAATTGGGTCCTACCAATTGAAAGCGGCAACTAGGGGTGAAATCGGTTTGGTTCGGTCGGTTTTTCCAGCCATGACAGACCGAACCGATTGGTTCGGGGAGAATGCCGGTGGAACCAACCCTGACCGAAAAAAAGAGTAAACCAAAGTCGGTTCGGGGATGTTCGGTCCAGTCGGTTTTTTCAATTTTTCCAGGGATTTCGGGTTGGGCTTAAATTTGGGCTGGTAATGATTTTGGGCCATACAAAAAATAATAAAATAAAATTTTAGCCATGAAAATAAATTTTTAATTATAATTTTGGCCCAATTTTAAATCCACATTACATAAATCCAACACAAGTGCGGTTCGGTTCGGTCTCCTTACTTGTCGGTTCGGTTCGGTTCGGTTCGGTCCGAACTGAATTTCGAAAAACCGACCCCGAACCGAAAACATAATATTTTCTAATTGTCAGACCGAAACCGACCGAATGGATGACCGGACCGACCGTGGACCGAAAATTCTGGTCGATTTTTGTCGGTTTTTTCGGTCCGTCGGTTTTTTTGTTTCACCCCTAGCGGCAACAACCGAAATGACTGCTTTCACATGACGAACATAAAATTACTGGAATTGCGTAAGTGTATAGATAATTAATTATGTACTCTTTCTTCTTTGTTCAATTTCAGTATTTGTGCATCTTTAAAAAAATTATTAAGTAATTTGAAATATTTTTTATAATTATGAAAATATTATTTAATAAACAAGATTTATCAAACAAAAATTCATATTGCATGTAAAAAGAATTATAAATTCAATAATATAAGTTATATTTTGATAGTTCTGAAATTATAAGAGTGAAAAAAAACAAACTGGGACGGATGCAATACAATATAAATTTGTGGGAAATTACATTAAAAATGAACTAAGCCTTACTTGAAGTTTATTTAACGTTAGGACTTCTTGTGGTTTTAAAGCAATTGGTTAAAAAATAACTTTTGCGTTGATTTATTCATGCAATTTGTGAGTGTTTTGAATGAATTATGTAATAACCCAAAAAATTTAATTAATTTTTTATTAATAAAAAGAATTTTTATTAATAATTTAAATTTTATTCATTTCGCCTTTGAAATTGGGAGACCGCTCGAGTGAGTTATAGGCCACCCGAGCGACCCTTATTTTTGTAGATTGCTCGAGCGAGCTAGAGAGCGCTCGACTGACCTGTTCAAATTTCGAACGACCCTTATTTTGGTAGTGGTTCTGATCCTTAACTGGCAGTGTGTTTTACTACCGGTAGTGTTGATGTTACTACCGGTAGTGGCTCTTCCTTAATCTGAGCAGTGTGTTTTACTACCGGTAGTGCTGATGTTACTACCGGTAGTGGCTCTTCCATTTTCGGTAATTCCAGGCTTTGCTTTAGAACTTCAAAAGTCAGTGTCTTTTACTACCAGTAGTACTGCATTCACTAGCGGTAGTTTAGCTTTCGGCCTGTGGTTGTCCGCCTGATATCCATTTACTCCTCGAACCTCGAAAACTCCTGAATAATACTTATTTTGCACACTAACATCCCAAACATGCGTTAAATGATGATATCACATAAAAGTCGACCAATAAACAATAAGCGCATGCAAATTAAGAGAATTCGACATAAAATATATGCACCATTGAGTGCAAATCACACCCCCCAACTTGAATTTTGCTAGTCCCTAGCAAAGGCAACTACGTCACTACAGATATGTCTTTTGAACCCCTGGTTGGCCCCGGTAGGACGAGTGAAGTATCGTGAGGGTTATCCAGTGATGATACCCACAAACACCATACAACAAGATCACTCAGAAGTCAAACGATCGACCACATCTCTGAACTTGATTAACATTCATTTCGTGCAAGGAAATCGAATACGAATTAAATCAAGTAAGTGGACATCAACTATTAAGAATGTTAAACAAGCGAACTGCAAACTAAAAATAAGTCACCCTCCCACTTGTACTCGAATAGAGATCACTCACCAATCATACGTGAAGTGAAAATCATGAGTGGATACAGTCACACATTTAAATTCCATACACACACTATTGATACTCATGCCGCTGAAGATAATTTGCACAGACGCAGTCTCAATTCTTGAATTCAGTGAATCTATAATATTGTCACGTCCATCCATTATTTGACTTGCTACCCACTGTTTGACGCGAACATTCCCGCTTGAATTAGGCCGAAAGTCCGGTTACTAAGTAGGCAGCGAACTACTCACCTTTTTACGCGAAATTTCCTGCTTGAATTAGGCAAGAAGCTCCGGTTACTCAGTGAGCAGCCCCTTGAGCAGGTGAAATAAATTTCAATCTTTTGTGCTCTAATTTTCAAGTCTTTTTCTTTCCCTTTTTTTTCTTTTCAAGGACGGACATTCTTTTTTTTTTTTTTTTCATGGATCAAATTCAAGAAGAGCAGTTCTTTGCAAGCCATCTACTTTACCAAAAGACCGCTACGAGTATGTACTCAACTTAAATACTGACTATGTCCCCAGATGAACGTGCAAGTATAGTGTGCATGAAATAATGAGAGAAATCTATTCGAAACAAGTGGAAGACGACTAAAACATGACCAATCTTGTTCGCGAGATTAACACCCTCAATAAATTTTAATCCAAAAACTCGACTCATACCACAAACGAATACTCACAATCGATGAATATCAAAGAAACGCATCAAAATATGGTCAAACGCTAAACTACCAAGAGATCAAAAATTTTTTTTTTTTTTTTGAAAAAAATAACACGAAAGTGTCCCCACCCCCCAACTTAACAAAGCATTGTCCTCAATGCTTAAAACATAGAGAAATACTAAAGTAAAGGCGAGAGGAGGGAAAGAACATACTTGCACCAATGAGTCTCCCGAGCATGTTCTACGGTAAAATTGTCTATAAGAAGAAGCACAAACACTTGAAAATACTCATTAGTTCAAGGAGAAAAATAAATAAATAAATAAAGATAACACGAAAGGAAATACTTAAAAAAAATATATGTATAACTACTTGGGTTTCCTCCCAAGAAGAGCTAAGTTTTATGTCTTCAGCCAGACGAAATCCCTTGAACGACGACGCTTCTTATAGTCAAGGATTTGGGGGTCATGCCACCAAAACAATTGATACATGACACCACATCGTCGAAAAATATAAAGATAGTGACACAAGATGCGTGTCATGCAGTCCAAGAAAAATTGGACAGATTCCTCAAAATAATAAAATGGGTGAACAAATAGCAACCTCTCCAGACAACTCTTTAGAATAGGACGTGGGGGATCATCTTTTACAACAAAATCGCACGCAACGATAGAGCCACAATCCGATTGACCAATGATTGGTGATAGTTCTATGGGCTCCAACAAATCAACAGTGAGATTAAATTGAAAAGTCAAAGACTCTAAGTTGGGTTCCGGTGCCGAAAAAAATGGAGAAGGAATCTCAGCGGGTATCCATTCATCATCATCAAAATAGAGATTCTCCTCGGGCACACTCACGTGATTTTCATCTTCTTGAAGTCTCTCAATAGCAATGGTCAACTCATTAAGCTGAGATTTTATGTCTTCAAGGGCCCAAGAGGTTTGTGCATTGATCGTGGCTTGTTGTGCATTGAACAATGTTTGACCTTGTATAAACTCTTGTAGCGTGTCCTCCAACGACCTATTGGGAACATATTGGTAGGACTCTGAATAATTATTTGAATAGCCTTGCACCCCATAATTTTGAAAATCAGAATTTGGTTCTTGATAGTAAAAAGGTGCAGGCTCGTCAGCATATTCAGTGTCCCAACCATAATTTGGATGACAACCCTCGTTAAAATTCGGGTAGCTATTCGACCCCCAAGTATTAAACTCTATGCCCGCAAACTCTTCTTCTTCCGCCAAAAACTCATATTGATAACAATTAAAATTTTCGCGGAAGTCCATCTATTCATAGTCTTTTTGAAATTTTCAGAGAACAACAAATAAAACTAAGAAAAAGAAAATAAATAAAAAAAATTACAAAAAAATAAATCTCACCAATTTTTGCTACCAAGAGAAGAAGCGATAAACTTCTGAATCTACTTAGTTCCCCGGCAACGGCGCCAAAAATGCTTGTCGTCAACCGGTGTCAACACATAAGAATCCCAAGCGTAGGATTAGTTGATCGGTTGTAGCATAATATGTTGGGATTAACCCCAATCCCACGAACACCAACAAACACACACACAAGAGCGAGAGAGATTGAACAGAGAAAAAATCCACTAAAACAGCTTACAAAAACTCTGACCGCGAAGAGGAACAACCAAATCCGGTGTTCGACACTCAACTCGCACAGATCTTCTCTCAGTCTCACCGGTGTATTGTTCGCAGCACAATTCCGCTTACAAAACAATGACACACTCTCTCGTTAAATAAAACCCTACACATAAGCACCTATATATAGGGGAGGAAAGAAGAAGACCTAGTAGACCTAGAAAACCTAGACCTAGCCCACTAATGGGCTAACCGGCCCACTTTTGGTGGACCACAAACCCAACAATTCACCCCCTCCATCACAAGTGGGTAATTGTCGGTTAAACTACTCTTTAAGTCAAAGAGTCCGCACCCCCACAATGGAGTGCCCGCACCCCCTCGACGGGTGCCACGCAAGGACTTGCTTCTTCAGCCCGTGACTCCACTTCTCCAACGCGTGCACGCAATCTTTCAGAAGTGTAACCGTCACTAATCAAACCAGGTGCAAATGAGACACGCTTCCTGGTCGTTTCCGTGGTCGCCATTCCAGTGCACTTTTTCAAACACGACCTCGTCTCAATGCCCTCTTGAGCTTTCCAGTAAACATCCCGAAGCCCACGCTCACATTCCAGCACAGGAGAATCATTTTGGGCCCACTGATTCTTCCTACGCCAATTCCGTGAACGTCGATGCGACCTCCTTGCTTCCCGTTTACTCCGTTGCCTTCCCTTTCCGTTGGAACCATGTTTGTCAGTTGCTCCATCTGTCCAAACACTCCCATCCAACCTGTACAGATGCCCAATCTTCTTACCCTGTAGTGAGGGCCCATTTTCCTTGCGAACATTTAGAACGCCCCCACTAGCAGAAAAACTGCTACCCTTCGACTCCAGCACCCCCAGAGAAATAACATTCTTCCTCAACCCAGGAACATGTCGCACATCCGTGAGTTTCACCCGTCTTCCATCTGACATACGAAACTGGACTGCCCCTTTGCCAACAATCTTGCTAGCTGTTCCGTTGGCCATCCTAGCACTCCCCTCATCGCATGCTTGATATTCCGTGAAACTCTTCCTGTCCGCGCACATATGGGCTGAGCATCCTGAGTCCAACACCCAGTCCTTTCTCCCAATTTCAGTGCCTGCAGTAGTGACCAGAAGTGCATCTGAATCATACACAATACCTGCCGTGTAATCGTCACCCCCTGCTTTGTCTCCTTTCCCCTTCGGACAATTCCGTCAAATATGCCCTTCTTGGCCGCACCGGTAGCAGGTGACCACAAACTTGCGACCCGGAGACCCAGACCTACCATGATTAGAACCTCCAGCCCTTTCCTGAGTTCTTCCACGCCCTTCAGTGATGAAGGCTTGCCCTCCATTATGACTGTGAATGTCCATCTCCTTCCTCCTTGTCTCCTCACTGAACATAGCATCCGTGACCATGCTCATGGTCAACTTTCCGTCAGGAGCTGAGTTACTGAGAGAAACCACCACCGTCTCCCAGTCATCTGCAAAGAACTGATTAGCAACAGGGCCTGCAACTCGTCGTCAAACTTCAACTTGACACTAGCTAGATCATTCACCATACTTTGAAACCCACTAACGTGTACGGCAACAGAAATCCCACTCCAGAGTTTCAAACCAACAAGTCGCCTCATCAACAGCGCCTTGTTCCGCGATAACTTAGACTGATAATTCTCCTGCAATGTAGTCCATAGAGTGTACGCATCAGTCTCCTCGCAAATATGATGAAATACCTCCAATCCGACGTACTGTCTAATAAGTCCGACAGCCTTTCGATTGAGCTTCCTCCAATTTTCAGCCGACGTTGCCTCCGGTTTAACCCCCTTGAAATCAATGGGATCCATCAAATCCTTCGTGTATAACAGATCCTCCATTCTCGACTTCCAAATTGCAAAATTCTGTGCCGATAACATAATCATTGAACTCAAGCTACTAACGGCAACCTCCGTCATCTTGCTAAACGCTCAAACAGCAAAATAACACAGCAGCAATAATCCCAGGACTGACCATCAACTCAAAAACTCCAAAATAGTGCCCAAAATGGTAAAAAACTTACCAAACCAGAACTGTAGGAGTTGAACCAGCAGAAACGGATCACGGAAATGGATCCGGCTCGTCGAAACGAGTCAGGAACCGGTCCGAACCAGCCAGGAACCGGCCTGGAAGGGCCTGAACTGGCCACCAAAAATCGGGTCAAAGAACCGGTCTGAACCCCTTTGACCTGCTGACGTCAGCCCTAACCTTACTGCGCGTGAAAACCAACCGCGGCGGCGTCACAGCGACGCGCCACCTTCAAGCCGCGCGTGAGGGCTCGTCCGGCGTCCTTTCGCGACCTTTCGACTTCCGTTGAACTCGTCTCGTCGAGATCAACCCACCCGTGTCCTCAAAATCCCAAACCGATGTGTTTTGACCCGAGCCCAGTCGTTCGATCCGTGCGCCTCCGTCCGTTTCGCGTTCAAACGGACCGTGTGTTTCTCCGGCGTGTTCGGCCACCGAACCAAAGCTCTGATACCAGTTGTTGGGATTAACCCCAATCCCACGAACACCAACAAACACACACACAAGAGCGAGAGAGATTGAACAGAGAAAAAATCCACTAAAACAGCTTACAAAAATTCTGACCGCGAAGAGGAACAACCAAATCCGGTGTTCGACACTCAACTCGCACAGATCTTCTCTCAGTCTCACCGGTGTATTGTTCGCAGCACAATTCCGCTTACGAAACAATGACACACTCTCTCGTTAAATAAAACCCTACACATAAGCACCTATATATAGGGGAGGAAAGAAGAAGACCTAGTAGACCTAGAAAACCTAGACCTAGCCCACTAATGGGCTAACCGGCCCACTTTTGGTGGACCACAAACCCAACATAATAATCCGGAAGTCCGGAGTCGAATCCACAGGGAACGAGTGTTTAGATGCTTATCGGGAGAGAAAGAAGAAAGTAGTTGAGATATTTGTGGAAGATATTGTGCTGAGATTTAAAAATGATTTGACGAAAAATTAAAGAAACAAGATCCGATTCTCGGGATCCACATTGATCACAACTCGTAATAATCTAATCCTCAAAATATAACTCAACTCCGGTTCTATAACATCGAACCTTCGTCGGATAATGGAAGAATTAGGGTTTATCAAAAAATCAGGAAAGATTGATTACTGTTTTATAATCAAGATAAGAAAATTATGTTTTCAAATCAAAACCTTGTAGATCTAAGAATTGTGTGTGCCAATGGAGATTGTCTACACACAAGCAAAAATCTTACAAGAACAGTTGATCGATTTCAAAATAATTTTTGATTTAATAAAACGATAATCATAAATTGAAGAACTTGCATGAGGATTTAAATTACCTTGAGTTGCGATTCAATGTTTCACCATTGAATCGAATCCTGGAAGGATTAGCTATTCATCGTTTGAATAGAATCTATTAATAATAAATAAAATAAATGAAGAACGAGATGAACTTGAAAAAGAAAAGATGACTTCAATAATAATACCTTAAAAACAAAATGTAAATCTCCACAAAACTCTCCCCAGAACTAGACTAATAAAAGAAAAATGCAAGGTAAGAAAAAGGTTCCAACCCTACTCTAGCGAAAGTCCCCTTAAATAGACTTTTTCTCTAACCATAAGATACGGAGAATCGTTTGAGATAATCCTAATCTAAATCTTTTCAACAATGAGATAAGGAGAATCTTTTGAGATTATCCTAATCTAAATCTTTCCCACAATGGGATAAGGGGAATCTTTTGAGATTAGAATTATCCCCTAAAATAAAGAAAATCCCGTATGATAATACTACCATGGTAATTTCTGGTTTTCTCCAAAATCCGGTAGTGTATTTTACTATCGGTAGTGCTGATGTTACTACCGGTAGTGGTTCTGATCCTTAACTGGCAGTGTGTTTTACTACCGGTAGTGTTGATGTTACTACCGGTAGTGGCTCTTCCTTAATCTGAGCAGTGTGTTTTACTACCGGTAGTGCTGATGTTACTACCGGTAGTGGCTCTTCCATTTTCGGTAATTCCAGGCTTTGCTTTAGAACTTCAAAAGTCAGTGTCTTTTACTACCGGTAGTACTGCATTCACTACCGGTAGTTTAGCTTTCGGCCTGTGGTTGTCCGCCTGATATCCATTTACTCCTCGAACCTCGAAAACTCCTGAATAATACTTATTTTGCACACTAACATCCCAAACATGCGTTAAATGATGATATCAAATAAAAGTCGACCAATAAACAAAAGCGCATGCAAATTAAGAGAATTCGACATAAAATATATGCACCATTGAGTGCAAATCAGAAACTAAGAAAGTTTTAGAGTTTTAAAAACGTTTGTGGAAAAACAAACAAAGACTTTGATTTCGCTCTTTCTTCCTAATAGAATCAATATTCGATTCAAAGTAATATTCAACTTATGTAAAAAGATTATTTGGATTCATACACCGTAAAGACTGTCTCACTATAGCGTGGATCGTCTTAGCAACACGATCCATCTAACGTCATATAACCATCTCAGAGCCTATCCAGAATCATTAAAAAACCATTATGGTTGTACTTAATATCATGAGTACAAATACGAGGGATAGATTAGAAAAATTTTGAATATTAAAAATAACGAATCATCCACAATCATAAATCAAATGTTGAATAAAACTATAAAGTGAATACGATTACATTATTCAAAAAGGAGTTACATCGTTACCCTAGCAGAGAAGGAGCTTAGTCGGCCATGGATGAAGAAAACGCTAAAGAACAACGCGAATCTATGGAAAACTAAAGAGATCGGGCGAAAAAAATAGCGTGGCTAAGCCTCCTTTAGCTTCTAAAATAATAATAAAGCAAAAGATCCTATAATAAGCCCTAGCCTCCTTATTTATAATGTTTCACAATCCTCATTGAACTAAAAATATAAAATTTCCACAGTCGGGGCATCCAGACGAAGATGGCGGGCGTTCGAACGCATAAAACAATGACAAAACCTTCCTCGGGCATCCGGACGGAGGTTGGGAGCGTCCGGACACAAATTTCAAATTATGTCACTTCAATTCGAAGTCCATTTTGACCTAGTAAACAGCCTAATTGAGACATTTCTATTTCACACAAAGTTGTAGCCCTTTAAATTTTCTTTCCAACTCAACTTGAATCATCTCAATCGGACAATCAAGCGGTCGGTTATGATCAAAATACTAAACGTTCTTTGGGACCGGTCTTCGAATCAACTCCAAATTAGTTGACACTTCTCTAAATGGCTTTCTAGGCATTGTTCTGCATCTAAACCTGAAAATCCACAACTAACTATAAAAAGATGCAATATAAGCTTATTGAAGACTTACCGAAGGTAAGTTAACGGGTTTACAAAAGTACTTTTAAGCACCTATCACCGAGGTAGGAGAAATCACTACTTACCCTTGAATTGCTAGATTATAGTATGCTTAATGTCAATCTCTTGGTTTGGATATGTATGTTAGGATTTTATGTTTATCAATGATCAAAGCATGAAATCCAATTATGTTATTGTATGATGTATGAAATTGATAGATGGCTCTTGATCTAGGTTATTAGAAGTCTTTGTATTTGTTATCAATTTCAGTTTTATGTCAGAAAATCACCATGTTAAGGTTTAAATCGAGTTGTTTTGGGTAGAAACTCTAAAATCAGAATGTGCTAGAGAAGAATGCTCGTTCGAGCGAGCTATAGGCTGCTCAAGCGACCTGACTTTTTTTGACAGATTTTGATAGATTTTGAAATCAGAATTCAGAACCCGAGATTTAGGCAGACCACTCGAGTAACCTATGAAAATACACACTGTTGGTAGAATGTTGTATGATCTTCAGGTAGTAGATTTAGACCACAATTCTTCACTGTTTTGCATGTACACTCAGCATAGGCATCTACGGATATATTAAGTATGACCACGAGTTCCCCTGGAGATATGTGGGAGCGATTGACCAACTTTGACCATAGTTATGTTGTCAGAGGTTAACGATACAACGAATGTGTTTAATGGTTAAAAATTGTGCAGAATGAATTGTGTAATAATAAGTGAAATATGGAATGACATCATGCTAACCAATGTTGATAAGTGATGATATGGCCATCGTGCCGATAGATTGCTGAGGTCGTCATGCCTACTGTTGAACATAGATGAGTTGTTGCAATCAAAACTTTAATAGTGAATGATAGAATGATTTGGTGATTACGTGACAACTTAGAATCCACGATGGGGACACCGGTTCGAATACCACCGTAACACGGAAGCGGAGGATAGTAGGTGATCATTATAAGTAGTGAAACATGTAGTGAACAAGTAGATTGGTAAAATGGAATAATGGAATTGGTGGTCGTTGTGCCTACTGTTGTTCTAGGCGTCATCTCAAATTTGTGTTCTATGTGAGTTTGAGTCCCACCGGGTATCGTCCTGTTTGATTAAGAACTCCAACTAGGAGATGTGTGTATTCAGTTGGAGGTGACTTCAGGGTGCGTTTGCGTCGACAGCTTCAGGGCCTGAGGGAGTGATAGCCTTGTCTTGGACGACCTTAAGCCGGTAAAAGAGAAGCAGCTAAGGATCGTTGATACCTGATTCGGTAAAGCCACATTTTTGGTCGAGTTTAGTTAGAGGAAGTATGTATTGACTCGAATAGACAGTAGAAATTCTTTGTCTTGCCACGCTAAGGACTTATCAATATCAACTGAGTACTTTATGCTAGACAATTGAGTAAGAAGGGATACCGGGGGAAAGGGTGTCCTTAGAAACTTAAAAAAGTGGAAGCATAATGAACATACGTGACTTTATTTATGCACTTTAACGTTTTTCATGAATTATATGACTTGTTGTATATCTGTATTTGTAGGTTGATTTTTCAGTGACTTTTTTCTACTTAGTGTCACAACTCATTTGGTGAAACTTTTCTGTCCCTAGTGTTTCATACTAGATGTTGCGAAGCAGTCTGAGTACCTTCCTGAGAATGAAGAGTCGGGACTTGCCGAGGAAAACAATGGTGGCTTTTGGCTACCTTACCTTTAATAGCTATGTTTCATTTTTTGAATAAAATAATATAAATCCTAAGGGGTATTTATGTCATTTCAACACTTAAAACTCTAATTTAACTTTATTTTCGTCAATCTAATAAATAAGGTCATTTTCGTAATTTACAATTTAAATAATTTTATAAATAAATAAATAATTTAAATAATTTTCTGAGAAATCGAGGTGTTACAATTTGTACATCTGATATCTCAATTTGAAGAGTTGTGGTTAGGAAGTGAAACAGAACTTAGTTCAAAGAAAGTGAGAACTTCGTTGTCCTTGTCTCCCTCTTGAAAATTGTTCGGTCAGCATCGAATTGCTTGGTGTAATTAAGAATAGGTGTGTATGATACATAATGAAATATTACGTATTATTTTGATTAGTTTATTACGTATTATTTTGATTAGTTATGAAAATACTTGGTGCTAGTGTAGGCAAGTCGCCACGTTTTAAAAAGTCTAATAAAAAGGACACAACAAATGATTAATCAAATAACATCAAGTGTTCATTGGCCAAAGTCAAAGTTACACAAATAGGCTAATTGCATGGTGTCGCGCGTTAAAGTGATGCAGTTTTCAAGTTGACAAGTTTGGTCAATCAAACGATACGACTTAGTGACACATAATTAGATATTTCAACATGTATAATTATATTCTTAAATTAAAAAAAATATAATTTCAATAATATAACTATTTTTATGAGTAAATACATAGAACACTGTCAGACTCTATACTTATCAATGCATTGAAGTCTAGTGTGAAATCGACTAACCAAGCACGCACAATGTTGATCGACAAGTTTCCATCCCGATTGTCTGGGGTCCACTCGACAATATACCCTATGGGACCTGAGTAATTAATGCCCGACTAAAGAAAGCTCCACGGCGGGCATAATTATATGCGTAAAGCACGGAGATGATCTGATCATCAACACCAATTAAGGAGATAATCTGATGAGCATAATCATCAACACTAATCAAGGAGAATATGCCTCCCTCTAGTCGGAATCTAATTTCCCAAAATTCTCCTTCTCATACCTTATAAATAGATCGTCTATTATCACCTAAAAAAGTAAGCACACTCTTTTGTTCCCTAAATATATCGTCCATACACCCCCGACTAATTTAATCATCAGAGGATCCATGGTCGGGAACAACCCTGGTCCTTGGACTTGTTTTGCAAAAATACTCGCAGAGCTCTCGGGTCAACCGTTCCGAATTTGGCATCATCAGTTTGGCGCCATCTATAGAAACGGTTGTTCTCACTATAACAAATTCAATTGATTAACAGGAAGCAACAACGACTACCAAGTCAGATCCGTCGAGGAGGGACAAGGAGAAATATTGCCGATCTCACACATCTACCAATAGGATAAGACTCACATGTCTATTAAATTCTATGACTTTAAGATTTAAAATTTTTCTACAATCTGTGCTCGTCAAATTAGCTTTTCCTCCAAATATTGCTCAATGCAAGGCATGAACTAAATAGAATATGACAAAAATCATTTTGGAGAGTGAGAAACACATTTTGCATGTAGGGCCTTTGTTATGTTGCTGTATTTTTTATTTTAATCAAGTTGCCCCGTCTACATAAACACTAGAATTTACTACCCAACCAGATTTGATAACCTCATAATCACATAATGATCATTTTTCAAGAAAACTTGCGAGCTTGCTTTTTTGGGAGCATTAATTTGCATGAATCGTGGATTTTATTCTACCACTAGCAGAAGAATCGGCCGACCCCATAGCGAAGAACTTGGTGTACTGGATTTCTTCTGCATTAGATCCCTCTGATGGGAGGCTTGATTCTGACAGTTTGGCATTATTTTTACTACTAAACATCAGTACGTGTGCAGAATCGACTTCAAGCTCGAACATCCTACCAAACGATGCACGAGTATTGTGAGAGGATAAGAAAACTAATTATATGGTGCACGGTGGTAAGTTAACAGGGTTCAACCATATGACGGACCCTCAGTCGGTCAATGGGATTGATGTGACCAAAGTTATCAATCTTGTATCGGCGAGCGTACTGATTTTGTTATTTGTACGGTACGTACCGGTACTAATTTATACTGGCGTACCATTTCGAATTATCACTAAAAATATTATAAATTTCTCAAATAATATTTATATATATATATATATATATATATTTAACATATAAAATAAATTATATAATTTAAAAATAAATTACCAAAAATAATATATTTTCCTCTATACTTATCCTAAAACTTGTTTTGTAAAAAAAATTCGCCTTCCCCGCAAAGGACCACCACCAACTCTACTTCAATTCCCATTTCCCAATTCTTTTGTTGGCTATCTCCATCTTCTTAGACAATCACTCCACCAGTGACTCGAAAAAACTTTCCCGTCCCATTTTCACCTTCCAATTTGGTCTTCCATCTAGTTCTCATCCTAATCCTCCCCATCAACCGTGGAAGTCGAAGAGTTGGCACAACCTCCGCCGTCCATTTTTTGTGAATAAGTTTCATTTACTGATCGCAGAACACCTCAACAACTCAACTACACCTACTCAACTTTAGGGGCTTCTTCTTATGGAGACCATTGGCACAACCTCTGCCGTCTAACAATTGTAGAATTTTCCTCTAATTTTTTTTTTGAGTATTCGACGAGAAGAAATCTGATTGCTGCTGAAAAACTTGCCTCGGTCGAGATCCAGTATTCCGCCAAAATAACCTGAACTAGCTAGAACTCACGAGACCTACCGGTATCTTGGCCAGAACTAAACAGAGTCTAAGATGCCTTATTTTTGCTCCTGTACGGGGCGAGATTCATGATTTTGTATGTGACAGTCCCAAGTTCACGAGTTCGAAGATTTCGACTAAAACTCGGAAAATCACACAATATGCGCTCAAAGAAATGGAAAATGAGAGGGGCTTACAAGCCGCGATGTATAAAATAAATGGATTTCGTACTTGAAACAAGTAAGCAAGACTAAATTGCGATGAATATTGTTTGAAGAAGCGGATACAAGTGCGAGAGAGAGTTTGAACTTAAAGAGAGAATCCACGTGTGAATCTCTCTCTAGGATCAAAGATATTTATACCTTGACACGTTTTTCAAACAAAAATGCCTACGTAGAAAAACGAGTGGTTCAGCTCCAACATTAGATGGATGACGTGTGGCGCAATCTGGTGCACAGCGATTCATGTGAGCATTCATTTTCGCTGTGAACGATTTCCTCAAAATAAGTGATTATACAGCCACTGAGAGGGTGCCATGTGGATCATGAATATCAGTGCACAGTTTTGAAGCCTCGGACAAAATGGGTTCAATTCCTCTCATCAAACAAATGGCTAGCAGAGAAATTCATGGGCTATTGTAGTAGGCCGGATATGAAAGGAATGGTCCCTCGACCCATCCTAACTAGGTCGAGATAAATTAGGCACAAAATAGATCCACTCGTACCAGGCAGTGAGGTTCATCGGACTCGTCCGGCGTGTCTCAAGCCCTTTCGGGCGCACGACTTTAGATTGGGCCAAACCTCATCTATAGTTAACAAGCATGATAGATCTAAAGCTATCAACTCACATTACCCGATCGTAATGTTGAGGCTCAATACGCCCAAAGGGTGATTTGTCCCCTATGTTGCGGACAATTGCTTGGGAAGACGTGGGGACAAGGTAGTTGCCAAACATGCAACAAGGCGGTTTACTCTCTCCATCGTAATTTGTTGGGTTTCTCTATAAATACACTAATAGTGCTCCAATCTCAGGTACGCAAAATCACAACTCTAAAACTTTCAAGTTGGTTTACTCTCTCCACCGTAAACTAACTAAACCATCGAATTATCCACCGGAGACCCAATTCCGGTCGACACTAACATAGGTTGGGTGTTTTGCAACAAGCGGAGGACATTCAAGGACTTAACAATAGATCAACAAGTAGGGTTCAAACTCCAAAATTAAATTATATAAATTTTAATCAAAATGATACAATAAACTTCTCTATTCAAGCAAAATATGGTAATTAAAAATTGAATAAGAAACGATTATAATTAAATTTTAATCAATTCCAATGCAATAAATGAAAATAAGTTACATATTTCCAAAGGAAGTTTCCCTCTTTTATTTGATTTTACATAGACGCGTTTTCCGAGGTTTTTCATAAACTATAGTATTTTTGTACTGCATCAACAAGACCCTTTCCATTTACTCCTTTTCTCTGCCTCCCGCGTCTTCTTCCTTCCTAGAAATTTCTCTATCTTAAATTACTCGCTCAAGACCCTTTCCTCTCCCGCGTCTTCTCTCTCTCTCTCTCTCTCCAAAATATCAGTTTGACTCTCTCTCTCTCTCTCTCTCTCTCTCTCTCTCTCTCTCCTGATAATCATAGTTTGTTGAACCGGCGACCTATTTGACAAGTACTTCCAAGTTCCAATCCGCCCGCCACAATCTCTCTCTCTCTCTTCCTCTTAAACCAATTCCAACTCCCCTGTATAATCACTCCCCCCAACTCCCTAATTTATGCATCACATCAACCTACCTATATACATATAATTGATATGGATATCTGAGTTTCTATATACGGAGAGAGAGAGAGAGAGGGAGAGGGAGAATAATCTTCGTACGTTCATTGGTACTGCCTTATTCGAATTGGACACCAAACTTCTTTAGTCAACATGAATGATCTGTTTTCCGGCTCATTCTCTCGATTCCGGAGCGATGACCAGCAGTCTCCGCCAAACGTCCAGATGTCGAATTTCCCCCCGGCCGCCGGCGGAGGTAACAACGGAGTCAACCTCGACAAGTTCTTCGAAGACGTAGAAGGCATCAAGGACGATCTAAGAGATCTCGAAACCCTCTACTCCAACCTCCAAACATCTCACGAGCAATCTAAAACCCTGCTCAGCGCCAAAGCCGTCAAAGACCTACGATACAGAATGGACAACGATGTCGGATCGGCCCTGAAAAAGGCGAAAGTAATCAAAGTCCGTCTTGAAGCCCTAGATCGAAACAACGCCGCCAACAGGAGCATCCCGGGCTGCGGCCCGGGAAGCTCCTCCGATAGGACTCGGACCTCCGTCGTCAACGGCCTCAGAAAGAAGCTGCAGGACTCAATGAACTCCTTCAACGATCTCCGGCAGACAATCGCTTCACAGTACAAGGAAACCGTGCAGCGGCGGTATTATACTGTTACAGGTGAGAGCGCCGATGAGTCGACGATCGATCGGCTGATCTCTACGGGGGAGAGCGAGACGTTTTTGCAAAAAGCGATACAGGAGCAGGGGAGGGGGAAGGTAATGGACACGATCATGGAGATTCAGGAGAGGCACGAGGGAGTCAAGGAGATTGAAAGGAATTTGAAGGAGCTTCACCAGGTAAATACATACATACTTTACCTATCTTTCTACATAATATACATACAGGGAATTCGAAGAACCGTTAATGGATTCCTTTAATTTTGCAATTGGTATTTTTGTTGCCATTGGATTTCCTATTCAAAATTCGCTATGAAACGCATCATGATAATGAATTTTGTGCAGATTCTAATAATAAAGTCTCCCCTTCAGGTTTATTTCTTCATTCGATGTTTTATATGCAACCACAAAAATCCGAACGTATTTATCCCCCACTTACGAGAGAGAGCAGTTGATATTTCTCCAATAAAAAACCAATTATGCATCATTCCAATACAACATAGCAGCAGCTGCCAAAATTTATACTCCCATCTCAATTTTCTTTCTCGAAAACTATAGGAGGGAGCTTGTTGACCAAAGTTTGCGATAAAAGGTCCAAGTCATAAGAAATGAGGTCTTTTACGATTCATTTTCAACATCATTGCACATCTGCATTGATGTAGCTAGCCCTTTTAGGTTCTCAAGTTCAAGATTTGATTGCTTTGGCCCATTTATAGTTATTGCTGCCGTATTGTCTCGAATCCCGAATCATTCTTTGGAACTTTGGCCAAATTATTTTGATATTTTTTGAGTTTGAAGGTCTATATGCCCTTTTTTTTGGGGTCCTAACTGTGATTGTAAGTGTATTATTAGATGATGTGTACTTGTTCGCGATGCATTGACACTCGAACTCGAAATGAAGATAATGAAATTGGACTTATCAATATACATATAGGTGGTTGTTATATCTGTAAGGTGAGCAAACATTCTAAAAGTTACACAATGGGATGTAAATGTATAATAGGTGTTTCTGGACATGGCGGTGTTGGTGGAGGCGCAAGGTGAGCAAATCGACGACATCGAGAGCCAGGTGAATCGGGCAAGCTCCTTCGTTAGGGGAGGGACCCAGCAGCTCCATGTTGCCAGGAAGCACCAGAAGAATACCCGTAAGTGGACTTGTTATGCGATTATTTTGCTCCTCGTTATCATCCTCTTTGTGGTTCTGTTCACGGTGAGGCCGTGGGAATCGAAGAACAACAACACCACGACGACGGTGACGGTGACACCGTCACCCCCACCCCCTGCCTAATATGTAATTCTACGGAATTAGGTGGGGGTGCTGGTGTTTAGTGATTGGATATGATGTGGAAGGTAGAGGACTCATTCAAGTTTAATTTTTTTTTTCCTCTCTTTTTCCCACCATTGTTTTTTCTTTCTTTTTTCTTTTTTTTTTATTTTGAGAATAATGTACTTACGGTTATATTTTTGTTAGATTCTTTTTATTTGTAAGTAATAGTATACATTTACTTTTTGTGGGTTCTCATTTGATGTATTATTTCTACTTGTCTTGTTTTACTGTTAACATCATAAACTAAACACTTGTCGACATTCATGGGGGAGGTGGCAAATGGAAAAAAAAAAACTCAAAAATTCTTAGATTTTATTTCTATCTTGGAAAAAATCCTTTTATTTTTTATTTTTTGCAATTTTGTACTGTTGTCGTTTGGTTGTTAAATTACAAACTTTCTCCTCATAAAAATTAAGTTCGATTGATTTTTTTTTTTATATATGAAAATCATTTCTGGACGTTAGTTTTTCTAAATTTGCTATGCATTTTATTAATGTTGCTTTGGTTTTATTAAAAGTTCATCAGTTGGGTTAATTGAAATTTTGGACAGAGATATTTTCTCCATTCATGTTGCCCGAATAAATCAAATCGGACCAAAGCTGAATCTTTTGGTTGAGTTTTGATTTTAAAGTTTGAAACCAAATGAGCTGGTTCAGTAATAAAAGTAGCAAAAAGATAATTGGATCAAATTAAAATGAAATAAAAGTAGCAAAAAAGGGATAAAATTAAACCAATTTGACCTCAATTTTTCTATGGGTACAAAATGTATAAATGTGAGAGAGAAAGAAAAGATGAGAAGTGAGTGTCAAGAGAGAAAAAGGGAGACTCTCTCTCATATTTGTATACTATTTGTACAAATAATTTGTACTCATAGTAAAACCTCAAACATTGATTGATTTGGTATTCCACATTACCAGAAGTACGGCGAGAAACCATCAGTCACCTTGTGCGCAACAAATCATGTTAGTTCCAAATGGTTTGGATAGTTTATGTTATAATTGATCTTTATAAATAG